>MU275189.1:47219-86800 GCA_022160315.1 Panus rudis PR-1116 ss-1
GGTTGCCTCCCCACGTTCAGATTGCTTGAAGCCTTCCAGACGGACTTTGGGCTCTTATACCCGCGTGTTAGCGCCAGTCCTCGTTCTTGCATGCCCATTTCAGGTATCCAACCAAGTCACGCGCCCATTCTTCAAGCGCTTCTTGCAAGTTCCAAGCCGTTCTTGAGTTGTTCTAAATTCTAGAACTTTTCTAGGGTTCGTTGCTTACGGTTTCGTTCTAAATTCCCAGTCACAGCGCTTTCCCCTTCGCACAGCCCCAGAATTTGTTCTAAATCCTTACGGGAAGTCACTCACTGGGTGATGAGACCAAGGCTTCGAGGTTCGACAACTTGAAATACTCGACGCGTTGACTTGACGAAAAACTCGAGAACTTGTAATATCTTTGGCATTATGTTGAGCTCAAGCCTGAGCTAATATTTTACATGCGACATGTCGTACATAGCATCGACGAAACGAGCTGGCTGTACGCGTATTTTGGCCTCCTCCTTCAAGCTCCCTTATGATCCTACTCCTTCGACTGGGAGCTCGGTCAAGATTTATGATACCCTCCGCTCGTCTACCCTTCCTCCTGTATACACACTCTCCCACAGTTGCTTGCAAGTACCCGCTTAGGCTCCGGACCTGAAGGCCTGCATTCCCAACTTCTTCTCCGTTTAACCGTGCCCTGCCTGACAGTCTGCCACGGCGGAGCAGCTCACCTGAGTGGTAGCGTTGAACGACCTACGGAGCCCTCGACCGACTCGGATGAGGGCTGACAACACAGTAGTAATTCTCCGCGATATCGAGGGCAATACCTTGCTATCATCAGGACGGCGGAGGTGTCAGCTATGCATTGAACATGGCCCTTCAGCTGATTTTGTTGTTAGCCGTATCGCGGCATCCATCCGAAATGTTGCACAGATATGTCTGTATGCCTATCCTCCCAGAAGGATAGTATCGTGCGGCCAGCTAGAGATGTTGGGAAGTCACGAACGTGGGTTACTGGAAATTCCCTGGGCTCGCGTCATCATCGCATTGATATTGGGCCCCGCCAGTATTCTAAAGGCCGACGCACTATACCATTCATTGACGAGCATGGAAGTTCGGCGTCGCGGTGCTACAGATGTCCTGTCTGACCCCCGCGGCGAAGAAGAGAATGAATTCTTGAGGCGTAGGCTACTATGCATCTCGGGTTACATCCATGTGATTCCGAACGTGGACCCTGCAACAACGTGTTGGTCTAACGCGAAGCTTGGAACCAGTCACCTTAGGCCTGGTGCCCTTGACCCCAAGTTCCCAACTCGCCTCAGTGCAACCGTGTTTCCAATCTCCAAGGGGGCGTTGTCGCAGTAAGGCGAGGTTTCCAAACAGTTGAAGTTGACTGACCGACGTCATTCAACCGTCACAGTTATGAATGAAGTGCGTAGAAACGTGCCCAACCTGGCCAGTCACTAGTCAGATCCCAAATCAACAACGGTCATGTCCCAATGCCAGAGTCTACCAGCCTTGCGCTCGTCACGGTCGCCTCACAGCGTCGACGCGACCGAGCGCATAGACCCAAGTATCGCCAAGCCATTCCAAGCGATATCGACGCACCTACATACGTAGATACATACGGACCACCTCGTTCATCCCTGTTCATCCCCATCTTGGCATATCTGTCTATCTGCTCCAAGAAAAGTTGCTTCGGAATCTAGAGGGAGTCTGGGCCAGAAGGTTGGAGCGTATCGCAGTTAAGTGGGCCCAGCGGTGATGAGCGAGTACCAAGCTTGAGGCTTGGTATAGCCATAGCCGGTCCTTTGGAGGACTAGCCAGCAGTGGAAGCCCGAGGCACTGGACGGTTCCGAAGTGCCACAAAGAGAAGAGGTTCTAGCCAGGGGGAAGGGTCCGCCAGTGGGTGATACGTGCCTCTGAGAGCTTCCCGCTCAGTGCCACCTGCGTAGATCACTGCGTCACAGGGCGCACTGGGGTCCAAACGCTGGACAGGACAGGGAGCGAACGTCAATTACTTCAAAGAATGGAAGACCACATACGACCATGAGCGACATGCATACTGTATGTGAAACCAGAGAGTCGCCGTGATTTTTGTCGCTCTGCCATATGCCATGCGTTCCTGGCGAGTTTC
Source organism: Panus rudis PR-1116 ss-1 (assembly GCA_022160315.1). Lineage (NCBI taxonomy): Eukaryota > Fungi > Basidiomycota > Agaricomycetes > Polyporales > Panaceae > Panus > Panus rudis. The sequence goes on from MU275189.1 coordinate 49,324, forward strand.
TCATACGGCCAAACATTCATTTTGCATAGGAAACCCACGCTATACACACGCTGCTGAAATTAGGCATCGTGCTTGATGGGCGACTTGATAAGGGGGGAAAGCGTGTGTAAGAAGTGTGGTTGTGACGCGTAACGTACACGTACAGTCAGTGTCACCCCTCTTTTCCTTTATGTCCAATGTCTTGTTGTCGCTAGCTATTGCTTCTGATGCTTCGAACTTCTGTGCTCCCCTCCGACTCCGGCCGTGAAGTTATTCTCGTACAATGTAGGTGATGAGGTGAATGTGAACGTGAACTTCGAATCAGTGACTGCTTCCGGCCCGTGTCACGTCAATGATTCATGGAGCTGGTTCTTTGACATTTGGCAGATGGGTTGTTAGCGATGTGAGGGGGAAGATGTGACCGTAGGAGACACCACGGGTTTGCACGTTCGAAAATACCCTGCGTGTACGAATGCTCAGGGTAAGACGTGACTGGAACAGTAGAGCCCGCCTCGGGAGATCTGCGCTGTCAGAGCTGGGAAGCGGAAGCATAACAGCGGTCGATTGGTCGAGAGAAGGAGCTGGGAAAGCCACCGAGCGAAGCAGGACGGAGAGTAAGGACGAAATAAATGAGCAAACCGATTGCCTCATAGATTACCTGCATTTTTGGGGTGATGTCTGATAGAGAGTAAGTGGTCAGGTCACGCAACCTATCGTCTCCGGTTCGCGGGTGGACATTAAGTGGTCAGAGGGAAAATAAAGCCCTACTTACCCCTGAGTGAACGCTACTGGGTCAGGCTAGATGCAGTAAATGAGTCGTCCGAATACGCAAACTTCGTAAGACGCGGCGATGAATTCGAAAGTCGCTACCAGGGGGGCTCGTGACCACGCTATATTGCCGGTCAATGGAGCACAAGTCATATGGCGAAATCGAACTCACTAACGGAATAAGTAGAGATGCTTCCTTGTCGTAAAATCTAGTCAGCTGTTCGCGTGATGCAGCAATGCCAGCAGAAAATAGGACCACTGGACTGGGTTGGCGCCGTGGTATTTGGGTTTTTTGGCTTCGAGTCAGGGCGGGCAGCGGGGAATGGAGAAAAGATGATGAACGCCATTTGTATTTGATATGCTGCGCCTTCGGTCGAAATGGCGGGTTGAGAAGACTGCATGTGGTGGAATATACTGGAATAATATCGTTAATTTTTTCGCTGCATTGCAGGCAAATGAAGGCCTACAAATCGATAGCAGGAATGAATCACCAGAAGACCGGGTCCGTTGTTTATGCATGATGCCCGACGAGCGCGGCGAAAAGGCGAACGAGCTGTGAGGGGCCACTGTGCCGCTCCGACGCCATGGCGTATCGCCTCCTCTCGAAGGAATCAACACCAAATCAGGATTTGTTGTATCGCGGGCTGCAGTACGAGTAAAATCGATAACAGACATGGGCACTAGAAGACCGTAGCACTCTTCGTGATGCCCGACTGGGGTGGCACAAGTGTGAACGGTGCCTATACAAGAAATATGGAAGAACCACCTAGATCCCAGTCATAGGCCAACTGCCTAATAGTGAGAAATGAACAATGTTAGCGTAAAATCGATAGCAAAGAGCACTAGAAGACCAATTGAGCGGGTCTGAGCGGTCCTGCATAGGAGGCCTAAGGGTGGCCCGACGAGCACGGCAAGACGGGACGGTCACTATGCCATTTCGACGGACGCTAATCTTTTTCTTGCTTCCCCGCGTCAGCGGTGTACTTGGGTTCGCGGTGATTGCGCGATATTGTGGTATAATCAGTGTATATGCGTCTGAAAAACTGCCAGCGAAGGTGTGCGTTGATGAGGAATGTCGAGCTGTCGCTGTGATATTCCTGAAGCAAGGGCGCCGTTTGTGAGCGAATGGACTGTCCGAGGAGTTGGGAGAGGGAAGGACTCACAGAATACCTTCATCCTACGTATGTGCATCGTTGCGCATCTGAGCCTCCGTCAACTTCTCCCAGTGAGCTGCGCCGCGGCGCAGCGAAAAAATGGAAGCTGGCCAGTTCCAGTACTAGTACAGCGTTCTGCGCAATCTGTGACGTCGTTGCTTCGACAGACCGATGCCCTGTAAGTGGTAAATCCAACCGCGGCGCAAAGTGGATAGCTTCACTCTGCGCACAAAGATGATAGCAAAGAATGCGAACACCGCGACGCGTAGAAATTCAGATCTGCAGATTCCAATCGTCGCACGGCGAGAAGAGTCCGACTCCCTGCGCACTCTACCGAGTGATATCCCGACGAGCACGGGTGCCGAGCGAGACCGTCAGTATACCAGAACAGTACGGTGTAGATGGTCAATCTTCTCTTCGTCCTTCTTCCGAGGGGATGTCGGGGTTGATCTGGAACTGAAGTGGCTCCTGATTTTGAGATGTAATCAGGGTATATGCGCCTGAAAATGCTCGTTGGGAAGGCGAGTTAGGGTATCTGCGTCGAAAACGTTGGAACCAGAAAGGATCGTTTCGAGTCCTTCATGCCATGGAACCAACTTGGTGAGGCATCACGCAAAACACGGTGATGGTTCGTTAGCTTTCCTGTCTCCTGGACCCTAGCTTGACCGGCGACCGCGCCACAAGTGAGAATCCTGAGCAGTACTACGATCTCGCCGTATATATGCGTCTGAAAACACCGGTTGGCAGGAAGACTTCCGTCGGGGCTCTCGGCGTATAGAGACCTGTACATAGGCAAGGGATGTTTGTTGTGATGTGTTCTTGATCCTGGATCCTGGGTAACCTTGACCGGCGAGCCGCGCCTCGAGTGAACTCGAAAGAAGAATGATCATGTAGCGTTCGGGTAAGTGGGGAGGTGAGAAGGAAAAACGCCGTACGACCCATCCTTCGACCATTAGCATAGTATTATCTGGATGAGTAGGTAGGATCAGATAGATAGATATTAGCCAACTCGCGAAATAAACAGAGAAATGAAGAGACAGACCTTTGACTACGTTAAGCAATTTGAGGTGTTAGATTAAGCATGTGAGTTATATCCTACTCGACCACTGATAGAACGACAAGTCTACGCATATACCCACTCTCCCGTCCAACAAACCTCACCTCCTCCCACCACCCGTCTTCGCCCTAACCTTCGCAGCCCGCTTCGCCACAACCTCCTCCCTCGCCCTCTTCCTCATCTGCGTCACACTAACCCCACCCCCCTCCCTCTCCTCCCTCTCCATCGCCTCCTCATACTCAGTTATACATTCCTCCATCTTCGTCTGGATGTAAGATTCGAATTCGAGTGAGGAAGGAGAGAGGGAGGATAGGAGGGGGATTTCGTGAGGAGGGACGGTCCATTCGAGGTCGAAGCCCCATCCTCTTCTGTGTGTGTAGTCTTCGTTTTCGTTTGGGTTTGGGTTTTGGTTCTGGTCTAGCGATAACTCTCGTTCTTTCTCTTCCAAACCCACATCCAAATCCAAACCCGAAGTCTCCCCTGTCCCTGACCCCAACTCCTTCGAAAACCGCATCAACCCCGACACAGAAGCAGCAACCCTACACCCTTCCTCTCTCCACCACTTTATAAACCAAACAGCCGCACGAGACAAATCCACGATCCCGCCTTTCCGCATCATACCCAGTCGACGGGCGAGGATGTCTAGGAAGGCGTAGATATCGGTTTGGGGGGGTGCGTTTGGGGGGAGGATCCGGAGGTAGGCTGGGGCTGGTTGGTTTGGTGGGTTTGGCGGTTGAGGGAGGGAGGTGGGGTTGGTGGGGTTGGTGGTTCATGGAGGTGTAAGGGAAGGGAAAGGGAAGGGATACGGGGAGGCAAGAGGGAGGGAGGGAAGGTAGGAAGTGGAGGGAAGAGCGGAAAGGCAGAAGTCCGAGGATGGGAAGGGAAGACGCATATTGACCACACGAACGGCGGGGATATCCAATTGAACGAAGAGTGAGGCAAACGAGCGGTTAGCGTTTGACATTCAGGCGTGGCGCGGAGACGCAGGGACAAGGTAAGGGAGTAGGGGGATGGCCACCGAAACAAAGGACAGTGTACTCACATATTGGGTCCAAGACATTTAGTCTATAGAGTAAATACGAAGCCAACGACTCAGAATCATACAAACCCTCCTTAATCCCCGCTTCCCAACCACAACCACAAAAACATGAGCACACACGCGCAATAACGGGGTACAAGGAACAGAGAACTGAAACCCCCAAGTCAAAGTAACATACCTATCAACGCAAGCTTGACACCACGTTCGGCGCCCCGGTCCCCCTGACCAAGGAAAGGCAGCATGACACCGGGGGAGTCAAACGCATATACGAGAGGGTCTAGAGATAATTTTAACCGCGTCGAGAGCGCACGGGTTAACCCTGGTTGAGCGGACGTCCGGAGGGCTTTCGGTGTCGCTGGATATGCATGAAGCGGGTCGGAAGGTTGGTGAGTTGGTGGGATGTATGGGGAGGTAGATGGAGAAACGAGGAGAAGGACTTACGACCTGGTATACCGGTGTTTCGTAAGGCGTTGAGTAAAGTCGATTTACCGACGTTAGGCATCCCAACGACGAGGACGTTCAACTCCGGTGCGTGCGTATTCCGTTTAGCAATATCTACACTCCGTCAAATCACCGGTCGAAACACCACTATCCGAGAGTGGACGAGGGACGGAGACTGACCGATGAGCATGTCGCTTAGCCTTTTGACATCTTTCGGACGGTTCCATGAGGCGAAGAATGTCGTCTGGTCCGGGTATTTCTTAGCCATTGCTTTGCGGAAGGGCTACTGAGTCCGTTAGCCTTGGTTGTACTATCGCATTTGAACCGCGGGGGAATTGTCCTTACGGAGATACCCCATTCTGAGACGAGGTCGCGTTTGTTGAGGACAACGATACGTTCGCAGACTGGTTTGTATGGTGTCGGAGTCGTAGGCTGTCCGGGGGACGCGATACCGTCTTGCAAGTTCGCTCCGCGTTCGAGTCGCCATTTCCGGATTGCACCTATGTATCAGCCAAAAAAGTCAGCAACGCCAAAAACAAAAACGACAGCAAGGAGTCTTTTGATAGAGTGGATAAGGAGACAATATATCATAATAGAGAAGAGTGGCATATTTAATCTCGGTACTACATGTGTCGCCAAGTTGTCAGGGCTGTTACAGCCCTGTTTGATGTCACTGCCAGTGGAGTTGGACCGCCACAGGGCACCTAGACGATGGATGAACGGACGACGAGGCCACTACTACGCAACAGTAGCAGGAGCCGTACACTGATGTATTTCTGTGTTGCAAACGCTATTGTTCGGAGGGCCCAGGGAACGGCGGCCAACCGCGACAGAGTGGCGCCAAAGACCCTCAGGCCGCCGCCTTTGCATCGACGGCGGTTACCACGTTCTCGCGGCTCTCACTACATGGTTTTTTTTCTGAATTTCTCGAGGACAGAGCGTATTCACGAGGGGTACGGTCAAGTGAATTCCCATCATTGCCAGTGGCCCACATAAGCGGCCGTACTGCGCGCGAGAGGGTGGAACGTACAGCCTCCGAAAGGAAGTGTGTTGGTCGGCTTATGACTAAAATAAATCGGGACCACAAGGCTACCACGCCTCCGAATCTGCGAGAGCCCTTATCGTTTACATACCCCATCTTGACATAACGCGAGAGGTGGAGAAAGAGGAAAGAAGACATGGGGAGGGGGAGCACACCGGTGGCTGGGTCAGCCCTGTGTGTCGGAACGCACCTTCGAAGTTGGGGTTGATGCTGGTGAGGGGGAGGCGGGAGTCCCTGAGCTCGAGCACGACGTCCGTCCGACGGAGGAGAGCCGGGAGCATCCGTGCGAACTGGGTCATATGGCCCGGATACCATGACGGTGGGGCGGGGAGGATGGGGAACGGGATGTTCTGGAGCATCGTCGGCGGTGGCTGCGGTCGTCGTCCTCAACGTTGGCAACGGCGGCGGGCTCGGCGTGGGCGTGGGCGACGGCGAGCAGAGGCGTCACGTGCGGCCGCTGTTCATGGACAGGTTGGAGAGCCTCGGGCAGTGGCACTCGCAGTGGTGAAGCAGAGCGCAGACCGCCGAACGTGGTCTTCGACGGTGTGAAGCGAGGATGATCGGTCGCAGGCGGCAGCGTGATCGGGGCCGGCGCTGCCCGACGTCGCTTACACGGTCATGCCCCCCGCGCACTTGCACATTGCAAACATCCAAAAAAATTCATATTCATCGCATACGGCTGCATACGCTACTCGAGAGCACATTCATTCTACGGCGTATAGTAACTACTTTACGATCCACCCGCGCAGGGTGTCAAACCAAGATTCAGCAAAATCATGAATATCAAGGGGACCAGATCAGATAGAGAAAAAAAATCGTAGACAGACAACAGAAGAGAGCGGCGCGAGAGGGTGAAGGGGACTGATCCAAGAGATATACAATACAATGGCTAAGACGATAAGGTTGATAAATCAGCGAGAAGGTGATAGCGAGGTGTCACAGAGGTATGAGGCTCGGGGCGCACGGCAGAACGGGGAAAGGAACAACGTCTAGGACGGGGCGGATGGTATCCCAGCGCACTGCAACTGCGCACACTCCAAGCTCAGCAGCATCCAACCGCTAGAAAGAAAGATAACGTACGATCATCAGACCCAGCTGTCCTTGCCAACCCCAATGGCGTCGAAGCTCTTCCCACTCCTCGTCCGCCGCTCCCCGGGGATGATGGGAACAATGTCGAGGTTGATCAGCTTCTCGGACGGCGGCGGGGAGCCCTCGACCCAGCCCTTCCACCCCTTCCTCGCGGCCACCCGCTTCTTCCGCTGCTTCGGCGCAGAGTCCTGAACGTCTGCGCTCTCGCTGCGGCCGCGAGTCGAGTCGAGGTCGTCGTGCGGGGTGAGTGGACGCTTGGACGAGGTTGCAGACGTAGAGGACGAGATGGAGGGGCCCGGCGTCGTCGGTGGCGAGGACGGCATGGGCGGTGGCGTCACAGAGACCGACCGCTGCGTGCTCGCAATGTAGATCGCCGGCCGGGCCTGCCAGAAGGACGAGGTGGAGGCTTGGGCGCGTGGGGCAGCGATCGGTCGTTTGTTGTTCGCGTGGACGGGGGCAGACACGGTCACCGAGGAACTAGCGGCAGGGACGGTCTTCTTGGACGACGAGCCTGCGCGGGCCTTTGCGGACGGCTTGTCCGCGTCCCTGGGCTTCTCCTTCTCCCTCTCCTTTTCCTTCTTCTCCTTCTTCTTGACCCGACGGGCCTCCTCCTTGTCCTCCACGGGCTTGTAGACTGGGACGCCGTTCAGCAGACTGGTGAGCGCGTCGCGCTGGGGTCGCGGGTCAAAGTCGCCTGCGAGGACGGCGGTTGCTGTGCGGCGACGCTTTTGCGGGACAGACATTTTGTGCAGCAGGACGGGACGCGGTGGTGGTAGAGGGAAAGAGGGCAGGGCTGGGCCGCGGCGTGGAGCGTGTGGTATTAAGGCCTTTCAGGCTTGTTGTAGTTTGTTGCGGCAGCTTGCGGGCGCCAACCCAGGTGTAAACAGCTTACGTAAGCGTCCCCTTCTGGACGCTTCTGGCTCCGCGTTCCTTCTCCCCCGCGCGCTGCCGTCGTGTTGTCTCCCAACGTTAACCTTCATCAGTTGCCGTGAACGCAGAACGTTAAGTAGAAAACACAACGCATAATACAAGACGGCGTGCGCGACAACGTTCGGGGTGCGTTGTTGCCATTTCATACTTGGGGCTGCAGCATTCTCAGGATCAGAGTTTGATCAACCAAAGGAATCCTGATGAGCAAGGCATGCTGACCGCGAGAAAGACAAATGGGCATGCCAAAACCGGCCTCTTTCCCGCCCTCTCGCCTTGGGATGGTCTAGCTTGTTCGTTCCACAAGGAGCCCCTAGCCTTTTCTGGGGCCCAGCGTCTTCCGCAACCAGAATGCAGCGCGACTCGTCAGGACTTTGTCCAACGGTCAGTGGCCGGTCACCGTCTGAGGCGATTAGAGTTTGTACCGCGGTGCCTCATCCACATGCACTCCCGTGACTTCAATCCCCCGCAGGCCAGCGTGAGCGCGACGGGGCCGTCCGCCAGGGCCCACCGCCCTTCTATCACGGTCTCATCATTGAGATAATATTGAGATCCTTCCTGATTCGTATCGCGCTCGGATCGTCAGAGTCCAACATCCTCCATGTTTGTTGTCGGGAATTCCCCTGGGGGTCTATTCAAACCTAACGGGAATCTCAGGCTGTCGCCGCCGCCGCTCGGATAAGGCATTCTGCCACCTACTGCCCTCGACGTTTCTTCTCGAATTTCCAGCAACCCCCCCTCCTTCGCACATGTCTCGCTCGTCCTAGGTTTGCGAATTGCTCATTTCCGCAGAAACGCATCGCGCCCTTTTGCGTTTCGTTCATTTCTTGGGCTCTCGCTCGCAGTACCGCCACTGCATCGCTGCGGGTGTGCTGCACCTTCTCACCTGGGCCCGCTGCGATATCGCTGGCGGAATTTGACGTGGCAGTTGTAAGATAGATGGTCCTGTCAACTCTCCGTCGATCGGTCTTCTTGGGTAGCTGAGCCTCTCCACCGTCGCACCTGGTTCTATAGCCGGGGTTGATCCCCTGAGCGGTTCTCTTATTGCCTCCTCAGCTCAACTGACCGCACCGCCAGAATCGTCCTTAGACATACGCTCGGTATGCCTGTCTTCTGGGCATACGGATCCATAGACAATTATAGCGTTGCTGTGGGTGTACGACATCTCACTTCCCTTTCGGGTTCACACGCCAACCTCTCGGGGACACTATCTCGTCTGCCGCACTTTCCGTCCGGCTATCGAGACTTGTCAATCCGGTAAGGGGATTCGTACTTTCATTATAGAACGAAAGGACTTGCTGATGGCGATCGACACTAGGCCCTGTCTCTTGCAATACCCCATTCAGTGTGGGGAGTGCAATCTCTAATTATACAGACTCTAGACCAGCGTGATCATGAGGCGTCTGTGAGATCCAACGCTCAAAAGCCAACATTCTAGTCAAATGCCCGGCTAACCGTCCATTTCGACCCGTCCGTTCGGGCCTTTTGGATTTTGCAATACCGTTCGTGACTGTCCCGTAGTCACCCCCCTCGGACGCGAGCCTGAGCAGATCCACGCTCTCTCTAAATCTTGCTAGGGAAAAATGCAAAAATTCTATCTCGGTTTGGTGTGGCGGGTATGGCACGTTCGACTAACCCGTTTTCTCCTCTTACCGACCGCCCTCTTCGCTCGCGGACTTTCTCGGTGCTAAAGCGGGCCGTACGCTCAACATGGGATCTACGAGATAACCGTCCATATCAGCACTAAGCATTCGCTGGGCGCGGGCCTCAAACCCAACTTTCAAGGTTGATCTACAGAGAGGAGACAAGTATGCATGATTATAGCGCAACCCCGGCTTGTGATGCTACTTGTTACAGTTCACACTACCGAGCGGGTCCTCCAGCTTCTCCCTCGAGCTAACTGTATGTGGGGTGCTTACTTCCCACTCAAACTCCCTGACATATAAAATTCCCCGACGGCCCCTTTTTTGCATTCCTTTGCCGACGGGACGACGTCGGGCATCTCTTTTGGGTGGTGGGGTAAGTGATTACCTCCGAATTTCTCTACTGTGGTGGTGCGTTCGACACGAATCCTGGGGTTTTGGAGCCTTGAAGCTTGAAGCCTTATCGGAAGTAAATGATAACGACGACTGGCCAATCATGCTTCCCTGTTGTAACGTATGGAGTAGAGGAATTTCAAAAGCTGCGACGTAGTGGTCGGATATGATACTCCACCTGACCGTAACGCGAGGCAAAACGACTCCAGGACTCGTGTAGGGATGCTAGGATCAGGAATTAACCTTGCTTCATTGACAATGTCGTGGTCGTTGACTCGAATGATGCCTCTGTGCGTCTGTTATGTGTACGTTACCGTTCTTCTTTTTTCCGGATTCTCGTATTTCTCATATTTCTCAGGCGGGATGATGAACGTTTTGCTGGCTGTGTAGGTAGCGTCTATCCGCAATGCACTTACTCTAAAATTTGGCAACTAAAGATGAATATTTTATATTAGAGCCGAGATGGGAAAGGTTGGAAAGGTGAGTACGGCATTGTGTGACTCTTCTGACGGACGAACTGATGGCGCTGTACGACTGTTCACTGTTCACTTGTCGTAGTCTAAACTATCGACAGATTCCATTAGAACGACGCCGCCCTGGCCCTTGTGCCTCCCCCTTGCACGGATGTACCTTCAACCTTTTGTCGGACAGTTCCAGATCGAACCTCACTTTCCAACCGCGGCTGGTGATGCAATTTTGAAGGCGATGAAATGACCTCTTCTTGGCCGTTGGGCGGCGTTGATTGTCTTGGGACTTAGGACCTATCATCTATACAAGCTTCTCATCATCCCGACGAAGTTAAGGTTGACTCTGTTCCCATCGCTACCGCTACGACACCGCGTATATACTCTCATACTTACATTCTCCATACCTAACGGGAGGTCTAGATGTTCAGAAATCTTTTTGCTCACTTCTTGCATCTCTGGATCTCGTTGGACGGATCAAAGTCGCCACTGCACTAGTACTACCGTGACACTGACTGGTACCTCGCCGACCTACGCCGTTCCCAGGAGTTTCTCAAGTGTTTCATGCACTTTCCATATCCCGTGCGACGAAGCCGTAGCTACGTCGCTGGCACCCCCTGGTATCGGCGTTGCTGGCTTCTAGTTCTGGTCCTGTTGTCTGGCTATTGTTCATATCTCCCTGCCTGGACCTCAAGAGCGTCAATTTGGGCTCATTCAAATTTCATTTCCGCTGCCACTGGGGAGAAAGAGTGAGGGGAAGCACCTCGTTGGAAGTGTTTTAAGGTCCCCCTCTTCTTCTCGTTACGCGGTCGGTGCTCGAGTATTTCCGTCCCCTCAGGTTCTCATGGCTGGTTACCTTATCTTCGATCTCATAACTGCGACGACGACGACGACCCTCGCATACGATCCTCTCTTGACTTCACCCCGCAATACGATCTGCGCGGTCTTGCTTTCTCTTGCACCTTACAAAGGTATTCAAGTTGGACATACCTCTGAAAGAGAACGTTCGTAGTCGATATTGATGTCGATCGCCGCGCAATATCAAGTACTTATCAGAAGGAATTATACACTGTCACTCGGGTCATGACGTCGGTAACGTAAAGGCGAGTTAGTTGTTCCTCGCGTAACATTTCTCTTCACTCTCAAGCTGAAGCGTCGCACATCCTCAGTTCGGTACTTTTGTCAATGTCTATCGTCCCTCTGTTCACCGGCAGAACATCTTGAACGTGTCAATGCGATTTTGTGATATCGTGCAAGACAGAAGAGAGCCCTATGCCCTGTATGCGTGGATTCTTTCACAGTTGTACACGTCAAATGACGACGGACGGTGACAGGTATGGCGCCCTTTCCGTGATGTTCTTGCCTTCCCCCAATAGTTACTCGCTTGAAAGACCCATGGCGGCCATCATCGATATCGTACTCGACCAATCGGGAGGTCGTATTATCTCGTATGGTGCGTACAGCGCGCGATCCCATTTCTACATAGTACGATCTGGTGTTGACCGTCCGGGTCAACGTCCGCAGTCATAGTCTTTAGCAGGGGATTATCCATGAACGTAAACATTCAAGCTTCAAGTCAACCCCGCATAAACCAAGTGGGCTCCCTTCTCCAGGCTCCAGCTGTCAGTAGTGAGCGGCCGGACGGACCTGCCGAAATACACTCCACCAGTGCTGTATATGAATATTGGATTACTGATTCCCTCTCAGACGGCCAGGGGAATCGGAGCTATTATCGTCCTTTTGCAAATTGCACCTCGCCAAGGATTCAAGTCCATTCCCAACAAAATCCCAGGCATCCTCTCTCTCTCATGCAATTGTTCAATCGTTCGACAGTCGCTTTGTGTTTCAGCGCTGGCGTTCAGTGTAGTAAGTGATGACAATTGTGACAGCACTGGGATGCGGAGGGAGGCATGGTCCATGACTATTCCTTTGACATGCGAGCTCCTGCTTGCAAATGTCGCAAAAACCAAAATTTCCTTTTCAGGGCTTCCAAGGCAAGTCTTGGGCATTGGAAGCGAAAGGGCCGTCATAATCGAGTTACAAGCGGTTATAAGGGGGTCATAATCCCTTGTAAGTGACGTTGTAACTGTCATTAGAAGCTGATTGGAAGCTGATGTAACCGGAATTCCCTTACAAGGGCCGAATGATTTTTGCGACAAATGATACTTGACTCATCCTTGGTGGGTACGTCCTTAGGTACGTTACTCGGCAGCGCCTCTCTCCCTTTCGCCAAAGCAATAAAGCCTGAATATGATTGACAGGTCCGATCCCGCTAGTCCCATACAGGATGCAACGTCGCTGTCTGCATATTCCTTATTCGCTGAGGACGAAGCACGAGGTTATGGGTCTGCCCCACGTGTGCCGTTCTTTCCTCGGGATGTGAATCGACATTATCTGCTGACGAGGTTTTACGTATCTGTCGCTCCTGGCCCTGGGTGTCTGTTGGATATGTAGAAAGACATGACCTTTTTGGACGGTGTGAGTTGGACGGTGTGAGGAGCTTTGGAAAGTGTTGCTTCAAAATACTAACTTACGTTTGAAAAAGTCAGAATACGACGTGGTCGGCCATCTGCCCGCCGCAATCCAACAGAACTCCTTCGTGTAGCACGCACCGGGATCTGGAAGATGGCTCATGCCAGGGATGATATGGTAGACAATAGGATATTTAGAGACGATACGCTGACTTACTCCCCTCCAACAGGAGCTCACGATCTCCGAGGAATAGAAGCAAATTACTTCCATTCCAATGTCGCCTCCTGTATCAACTCGGGCGGCCTGCCGGTGATGGTATCCATTCATATCTGACAAAAAGCAGGATTTCTATTAACCACAATAAAGCTGTACCAATGCGTGTTCGGTACTGATACAACGTCTTTTATTAGAACATCCACCCTGCGTCGTTATCAACACGCGCGGTCGATGCTATACTCGGTCGCTCAGATGCGTTCCTGGGATCAGGTCTGGAGAACGGGTCAGAGGCCGAGAGATGAGCCTAAAGGACGGTTCTTCGCTCTAGATGAGGAAGACTTGACTCCGGATTCTAAGAGTAGTGGAGAGCCTGTAAACGGACCAATAACGCAAGGATCGAGCTGGATAGTAACATCAGTACTACATGCTTACCAGTGTTTCTGGTAGAACCAGTAAGAATGTATTTGCGCTGCACACGCCCAGCGTCATCGCGATCGCGACACATTGGGCCATTATAAACAGTACATACATCCGGAGAACGCTATTCCTGCGGGACGAGCTAGACCGATATAAGCATCAAAGGTATAATATAGGGGCGCGGCGAGTGTAGTGATTGCAGAGGCATCAACCACAGATCAATGTCACTTCCTCTCAGAGTGCTGAGAACTCACCGTTTCGTGAATAGCAGGTACGAACTAAGAACCGGGACGCATGAGCTCAGTGACAGATAAAGAGCGGCAAGGCTGGTAAGTGGAGGTGGCTGGTTGGATTCGATGTTTGCGAAGACCGTCAACTATTATGCGCAAGTGTAGAGACGAGACCAACTCACGCCCTTGCTGATTACCCGCGTTGGACAAGGATTATTCATACACCGTAGTGCGGGACTTGATGAAGAGCGGCACAACTATCCACACCCTGATCAACACCCTTGTTTTTAAACAGCGAACCTCTACGCCGTTGTAGAGGTGATCCAAGGTCCTACAGATCAGATTGTCAGCCTCGTTCAGGTTGACAATATCGTAAGACGAAAGGCCAGATCTTCGATGGGGAATCGATGCGCCAGAAACAGCACGGTTGTTGTCCCTACCCTGACGACTACTCTTATGCGTTCACAGGCGTACTCAGGTCCTGTTGATTGATGCTGAGCGTAGAATCGAAACTTGGAAGATGGAGTTCCTCGCAGAGGGTATGGGAGGCGAGGGGCGAGGGGCGAGGGGCAAAGCGAGAATATGTGATAGGCCGGCAGAGGAGAGGAGATATTTTATACCTTTCAGTAGACCTACCAGACTCAAAACCCGACGCATCTTCTGGACAAGCACATCGCGATTTCGAGACCGCCAATGGGAGGGAGCATCCAATTTGACCCAGACCGAGAAATAAACCGCACGAAACAGGTAGGTCTTCTGTCCGTAGTCAGGTATGTACTCCGTTCGTCAGAAGAACTAAAAACCACCATTGTAGACACAGTCGGCTGGCGGTTCTTGCGCGTGATGAGTGTACCCCAAACACCCGACGCATCGCGAGCAATGCGCCGGTGTAGGAGGAGGACGGATTCACTTTAGGATAGCGTTGTAGCAAACCTTGGGGGTAATTGAGGGCAAAAAATGATGGATGGAGTGCAGAGAGGTTGCTGCGCTCGTGGCGACCTCCAAGGTGACCGTAACTATGCTAGTAATAAAGCTACAGTACTAAGTATGTCGCCTGAGAGGCGAGATAGGCCCTGGAATTGCAAAGTGTTAACCTCCCGTTGAAGTAAAAGATCCCAGAATCTGGAAAAACATGATCGTAACCTTCGACCAATCCCCGTGCACGCATGATGGATACAATTCGCTAGAACGAGCTCCCATAGGAAGCCCAGACAAGTGGGTTGTGAAGTAGTGATGATGGTGCGTACTGTTGCCATGCTTTCAATCCCAAAAGATGTTGAAAGTCACTCGTATTGACGTTCATCACAGACTCAGACCTGTGTTCGGAGATGGGCGAGCCGGCATGGGGACCAAGGACGAAGTTGAAGCAGGGTGTGACCGCGTTAATGTTGGGATTTCCTCCAAAAATGGAAGTGCCCACGAAGGTCTTGCCAAACATGAACAAACCCCAGGCACCAGGTCAATATCAAGCGCTGGTGTCGTCGTCGAATAAAGTTGGTCTTTCAATAAATTCGACTGGTGAAAGCCTACGGGTCGACATGATGATTACTGCGCGGAGGCAGTGTCAGGGACAACAATCCCACCGCCAGATGTTGGATGAGTTCGCCATAGTAAAGTACTACTAGTACTACTGGTCTGGGCTTCAGGACCTTATTGCTTTATAATACCTCAGCTCAACTTCACGTCGCAGAGAGCATACTTGTGTAGACTTATTAGTGTAATGAAAAGTTTGGGGAAAAATCACGGTGTATGCCCAATTTCATTACCGGATCATCTCCGTGCCTTGGCCCCATAGCGCACGAGTTGACAACCCAATGGCCCAAGTACAGTAGAAAGCAAATCCTAAGCAAATCCTCCCAACAGCTATTCCATCCCACCCGTCCTCACTTCTCAACGCATCAACCACGCCCGCCTAGGCGCCTAGCAAGCCACTCGGGATCTGGATCATTATCGGCAGGAGGCTGGGGGTTAGGATGCGGGGGGTACTTCGGGGTGATCGCAACTTTCCCATCGTGCGTAGTATCCCAACTGACGACGCTGTCTGGGTGAAGTACTGGTTGCTTCGCTGTTGCTCCGTACGCATCTTTCGTTGTCTTGAGGTAATACTTGTTCCCATCACTCCATGGCTTCCCTCGAGCCCCCTCCTGCAGTTCCTGGTTACTCGGGTGTTCGCGCATCTTACCACTGCGATCCCTGGTATAATAATTTGGGTCGCCTCGGAAACGGACAATTTTTGGTTCACCGGTGGCGAGAGAGTGAGCTGAGTACGCTGACCCTATCGGAGGCAATACCGGCCCAGGTCTTTGCTGGGGTGTGTTGTTAGAAGCAGATGATTTGCCTGCGGGGACAGGTCTGTTTGAGCCTTGGCCGTCAACCCGGGCATGGAGGGTATGTGTCTGAGGGGCCAGGAAGGCTCGGCCAGTAGCGGCAGGACTGTCCGTCGTGAGTGGGACCGCACATACGGATACAATTCCAAGAGCCACAGCGGTAGCGGTGATGGTGAGCATGCCTGAGAGATGCATGGCAATTACGGACGGCGCTGGTGGGTACAGAAGGGAAGTTGGGCTTTGCCAGTGGGGAGACAGTACGTGAGGGCTTTGAACAACGGCGCGTGAAGGAAATCGAGCTTTTGACGACAACCTGTTGAGTAAAACGAACGCGATGAGCAAGAGGAATGATACGTACCGACCAGCGCAAACAACTTCGAGACCAGCTGAAGAGACCCCTTCATGAAAGTCCCACTGGCATAATATATAGCGCAGCCTAAGTATTTACTATTATTTACCTCCGCCGGGAGTCTAATGGAGCATGTCGGTTTCGTTCGGCCCAAAATTTTACCCGCTTGCAGCCATGAAACTGTGAGAGAAGAGAGTGGCTGTGGAAGACACTGTAAGTGTCTGACACCTCAGTCGATGGTAAAGAGACTGTATATACCTGTGGAAGACACTGTAAGTGTCTGACACTATGTACATGATTAGTATCTACATGTAACAGGTATAAGGAATGTATGTACTTACCCTCAGTCGATGGTAAAGAGACTGAGGGAAGAAGGACGTGAACGAGCGAAGGTAAAGCTACGCTACGGGAAAGTCCGGAATGCCCAAAAAGGAAGGTATCTACGGTACGAGTGTTGGGTTACGAAACTACTAAGTATCTCTCATTTCCAACACACCCCCTTAAGCCAATACGAGTCCGAGACTATCTACAAAGCGCGTGAAAAGGTCCTTCGAAAGCGGTTTGGTAAGTCCATCTGCAACCATCTTGTTCGGGGGGCAATGAACGGGAGCGAAAGTACCGTCGGCCACATGCTCGCGAATGAAATGATGTCGAATGTCGATATGTTTCGTGCGGCTGTGATGGCGACTGTCTTTCGTGAGTTCAATAGCGCCCTTGTTGTCCACATGAAGCGGAATTGGCGTCTTCTCGAGTCCGTCGAGCCCGATTTCCGTAAGAAACTGCTTGAGCCATATACCTTGCTTGACTCCGTGAGCAATGGCCATGTATTCGCTCTCGGTAGACGAAGTGGCGACCGTGGATTGTTTCTTGCAGTTCCAAGAAATGACAGACTCGCCGAGTCGATAGACGTAGCCACTGATGGAACGTTGATCATCGAGATCTCGGCCCCAATCAGAGTCCGTATAAGCTCGTAAAGTACGAGCATTGATGGAGTTCCCACCTGAATCTCCGTCGTCCGGTGCCTTCTCGCGTCCTAGCGTGAGTACGAGATCGCGCGTTGCTGAGAGATAGCGCAGAACTCGCTTTGCGGCTGTCCAATGAGCGCGGCCGGGGTTTGCGTTGAATTGAGCTAGGTGCGAAGCGGCGAATGCGATATCGGGGCGAGAGATGACGGAAATCCAGATGAGTGCTCCGGTTAGCTCTCGGTAAGGGACCTTCTTCATTTCTTCGATCTCTTCTTGAGTGGAGGGGCAGTCGGCCTTCGATAGGACGGTGTTCGCTTCGAGAGGGGTGTACTGCGGATTGCAGTCAACCATGTTGAATCTCTCGAGAATTGCCTCGATGTACTGCTTGTGCGAGATCGAGACCGTTCCCATCTGTGGGTCATCGATGAGGCGAAAACCCATGATCCAGGTAGGATCTTCCTCCTTCATTTCGAAGAGCGAGTGGAGTTCAGTACGGACGGATTTGAGTTCCTCGGGATTACTGGCGAATCATGAGAGGAAGTTGTCGACATGGACGGCAAGAATGGAATCTCCCGATTTGCGGTGGCGGATATACACGGCGTTGTCGGTTGTGAGTTGCCGGTAGCCAGCTTTGATTAGTTTCGACGTCATGTGTTCGTTCCATAGTCGTGAGGCTTGTTTGAGGCCGTAAAGTGATAGAACGAGGCGGCATACCCTTTTGGTGCCGTCAGAGAAGCCCGGGGGTTGGCGCATGTAGATGACTGTGTCGAGTTTGCTGTGTAGGAATGCGCCGGTGACGTCGTCTTGACTTCGGTGCCAGTTGTGTGCGGCGGCGAGATGAAGGATTGCGCGAAGGGAATCCAGGCGCACCGTAGGTGAGAATGTGTCATTGAAGTCAATACCGGGGATTTGGGAGAATCCTTGAGCGACTAATCGAGCTTTATAGCGTAGAATTTGTCCGTCCGGTCCGTACTTGATGTCGTAGGTCCATCGGCATCCGATTGCGGTTCGTCCAGGTGGTAGGTCCTCCATTTCCCAAGTACCTCGTGCCTGGTGCATCGAGAACTCGGTCTTCATTGCTGCCATCCATTGGTCGGCGTCCTCGGATTTGATTGCTTCGTCGTAGGACGAGGGAACTTTCCCTTTTCGACCGGTGGCGAGGTGGGCGACCTCTGAGTTGGTGGTTGTCTCCTTGCGCTTCGCTCGGGCGTCGCGAACGGCTTTCTCTTTTGCCTTGTGTTGTTCGTCCTCTTCCTTCTGGCGAAGATTGGCTTGTTTAACCCAAGACGGACGTGAAACGCGAGTCGAGCGGCGAGGTTCTGGAGGTGGAGATGGTTCTGAAGGAGTGGAAGCTGGAGGTGTAGGCGTAGTGTCGGGTGTTTCGTTATCAGAGCTCTGGTTGGAAGAAGTTCCTGTCACCCCCTCAAGCGGAGGTGTGATAACGATAGCGGGAGGAGGCTGGTCCTTCGAGAAGAGTCCTTCGTAGACAATAACGTCACGAGAGGAAACAAAACGGTGTTTCGAAGGGAGCCAGACCTTGTAGCCCTTGATGTTCCTGGTAAATCCGCAAAAGATACCATCGAGAGAGTGAGCATCGAGCTTGAACGAAGTTCCGGCGAGACGCGAACGTGGCAACGAGATCCGAATACTCGAAGTGTGGAGACGTCGGGTTTCGTACCTCGAAGTGCTTCATGAGGAGTAGAGTCGATGAGCGTCTTCGAGATCGTCATGTTGTAGACCGTCGTTGCGTATTCATGTGCCTCAGGCCAGAAAGCGCCACTGAGACCAGCTTCATGGAGCATAGCCAAGGCGTGCTCGTGCGTAGTGCGATTGAAGCGTTCCGCGATACCGTTCTGCTGAGGAGTACGGGGAGCGGAGGTCTCGTGGGTGATGCCTTTAGACTTGAAGAAAGTCAAAAGAGTGTCGTTGACGAATTCGCCTCCCCCATCAGTGCGGACGAACTTGACTGTGGTGCTGAACTCGTTCTCGAGACGGAGAATTAGGTCGATGATGAGTTGGGGCGCATCGCTCTTGTGCTTCATGTACTCCTTCCATCCGTGACGTGAATGGTCGTCGACGCATCCAAGGTTATAGCGAAAACCTGTCAGGGAGTTGTCGAAGGGACCTTGAAGATCCATGTGGAGACGATAGAGGCGGGTTGGTGCGCGTTTTCCGATATGAGGAAAGGGAGCTTGAGGATGCTTGCCCATAGCGCAACCGGTACAAGGCGAGAGCGACTCCGTAGACTTCATCTTGAGACCAGTGACAAGTTTTAGCTCGGCCATACGGCGGAGACTAGCTTCCCCGACATGGGCGAAGCGGCGATGCCACAAGTCAATGTCGTTATCCGACGAGGTGGTTCCCGGGGCAGCAGAGGCGGTAAAGGCATAGTCTGTTTTCGGTGAGTACGGAGCCGTAGCGCAGTGGAGTTCGTAGAGACCGTCAACGCGAGTGCCTTGAAGGATGAGGCGTTGCTGACTGGGGTCTTCAATGAGTGCGCGGCCATTCACCTTGATGATCCGAAGTCCTGCAGTATCCATCCGACTCTCAGAGATGAGGTTGTCACGAGCGTCCGGGCAATAGGCGACATCGACCAAGCAAATCATGCGAGGAATATCGCCCTGGCATTGTACTCGAATGAATACATCTCCGCGGCCTAGAATGTCCAGCGAGGGACTGTTGCCGTGGATGCCAAGAATGCGCTGGTGTCGGACAGGACGGAACGTAG
This sequence comes from Panus rudis PR-1116 ss-1, assembly GCA_022160315.1. Lineage (NCBI taxonomy): Eukaryota > Fungi > Basidiomycota > Agaricomycetes > Polyporales > Panaceae > Panus > Panus rudis. Next base: position 69,024 of record MU275189.1, read on the forward strand.
CGAAGGCGGATCGATCTTTACAGATGTGGGTTGAGGCGCCGCCATCCAGGATCCACGAGAAGTATGAGCGAGAGCGAGGTGGAGCGGCCATGAACGAAATATAGTCGGACTTGCCATCGTCCTCGGAGTCGTTAGCGACTGCTTCGTTGGCCTTCTCGGTACGCTTCGCATCTTTCCCCTTACCCTTCTTCCTCTCTTCTTCCCCCCAGAAGAATCACCCCCTTTCGATGGACATCCGCCAGCGTAGTGGCCGACCTCGTTGCAATTCGTGCAATAGGGTTCGTTGGTGCGACGTGGTTGTTGCTGCTGCTGCTGCGACTTGCCCTGCTGTTGCTTGCCTCGGAAGGTAGCAGCGGGCCGTGCTTGATACGCCCTTGCCTCGTCCGCGTGATGATTACGAATGCTAGCCTGGGTGAGCGCAATGTTCTCAACCTGCTTGGCTGTATATCGATCAGGGAGGGCACCAAAGAAGTTGTCCCAATCGCCAGGGAACGAGAGGCGTAAGAAGCATGCGAATAAGTCGTCAGGCAGTTCACGACCCATGAGGAGAACCTTGTGGCGAAGATTCTTGAATTCGGCGATGTGCTTGGCGACGTCGTCGGAGGGATTGTACATTGTGCGGGTCAGCTTCTTCATAATAAGTGTATAATCCATCAGTGTTTCGCCCAAGAAGATACGCCGGGCTTCTGACCAAGTAGCGGAGGCGGATTCGAGACCGTTGAGGCGAGCGGCGACATCGGAAGACATGTTGCTCATGAGTACGGCCTTGACCGTGCTATCCGCGGACTCCCAGAGCGAATGTCGAGGGTCACTAGGGTGTGGTTCAGCAATATCGCCTGTGCAGTAACCGAAGAGGTCGACACCCTGCAGAGCGCATTTGATAATGGTGCTCCAGATGGGGTAGTTATCCTCGGTGAGTGGGTGGTTGAGCTTGAAACAGTTATTGACGTGATTTTGATTAATACGACGGCGAAGCGACCAATGCTTGTCAAGCGGCGCGGTGTTAGAGGGTTGAGCGTACTGGGAAGGTGCGGTATTCGGGGCGGCCTGCGCGGGTGGTACGTCGGGAGCCTGATAGTCGTACTGCCAATGGGCAGGGTTGGTGGCGAAACCCGGTTGATTCCCGTAGACGTGAGGCGGAGGCTGGCGAAATCCAGTCTGAGCCGGACTCTGCTCACGCTTCATGTTCGGCGACGGCGTGCGCTTCGCTTTCGGTTTCCGCGGTGACTTCGAGCGACGAGGATTAGGAGCGTTAGGCTGCATAGTTGTCGGCTCTTGATAGTCGTAATTCTCGGGTACATCCAAGAAGCGGGGAGTAATGGGGACCCTAGGCTGGGGCTGTTGCACGACGAAAGGATTAGAAGGGGAGTGCCGTGGGCCCGAGCGTTGTGGGCGACCATTTGCGGAAGCTGCGCGTCCCGGTGGTGTCATGGGAGGGTACCGATAAGGTTGCGAGGGCCCTTGAGTTGCGACCTGCGGGTTCTGCTCGAAGTGGCCGGTTGGTCCTGTAGTCCCGGGCGGCATATGCGTCCACTGGGCTGGATTCAGCGCGGGGACAGTCGATTGCGGGCGAAATCGCCCAGCATTCGAGCCTGTAGGAGACCGTGGCAAAGGTATGCCAGTAGGATTGACCGGCTGCGCCTGAGCGGAGGGGGAACGGCGAGGAGAGCGACGGGATGGGGTATTACGAGGGGTATTAGGCATTATAAACGAATGTATGGGGGATTAATCGACTATACGAGGTCAAACGAGTGTCTATTAAGCCTAAAAGTGGCCCATAACCTGTGAGAGAAGAGAGTGGCTGTGGAAGACACTGTAAGTGTCTGACACCTCAGTCGATGGTAAAGAGACTGTATATACCTGTGGAAGACACTGTAAGTGTCTGACACTATGTACATGATTAGTATCTACATGTAACAGGTATAAGGAATGTATGTACTTACCCTCAGTCGATGGTAAAGAGACTGAGGGAAGAAGGACATGAACGAGCGAAGGTAAAGCTACGCTACGGGAAAGTCCGGAATGCCCAAAAAGGAAGGTATCTACGGTACGAGTGTTGGGTTACGAAACTACTAAGTATCTCTCATTTCCAACAGAAACTTCAGTAGATAGTCAAACCGGTCCCGGCAGGGCCCAAAACGCATAGACTTCTCATGTAGACTCTCATCAGTACTATAAGTACTCTTTTCAACCGCAAGTTGGCAAGTCTGGAAGAGTTACATGTCATGCTCACCTAAGTTCATTGTAATACGTCCTCGATAGGTTCCGAATCAACCCTGTTCATCGTGACTTCCGTCAATACCATACAGAAGCCATGGGAACCCGTTAGGACGCGAAGGGTTTCACCTGGAATGAATATACACTCTGAGGTCTAGCGAGCAAGTTTACGCGGAAATTGGGCAAGGAATATGTAGTAAACTCACAGCCTGAGGAGAGGTATCATCATACGCATAAGTCATGACGGAGACTATTTCTGTAGCCTGAGGGACATGATAGATCATGATTGACACCCGACACCCTATACCGACGATATCCGGCAAGACGCGCGTATGTGCATGCATAGGACGTACGGGACTATGGCTACTACGGCCATGAGAGGCAACGAGGATACGGAATGGTTTCAAATTCATGAGATGCTTGACCGCGAGAAGGACGTTGTTATGTACTTGTCTGGGTACCTTGGGGCTGGCGGCTAGCTACATTTCGAAGTACAAGTGGTGCAAAGTGCACAGATCGAGGTCCCTTGAGCTTAGCTGTCCCAGGAGCCTGGAGGTTCTAGGTTGCGACTCGGAGTGGAGGCTCAGGCATCATTAGAATTTGCTACTAGTAGGCCCTGGGGTAGTGCTAGTGACGAAAACCGGGGGCCTGTGTTGGACAACAGTACATGAAGCCTAATTCCTAGGATAGACGTGAAAGGCAGAATTTCCTCGTTTTTTTTTCTAGAATATAATGTCGCACCAGGAACACGGAAAGAATTATGGGACCCGGACTCGAGGACACTCGGAAGTTCTTGTTGAAGTTCAATATAATGCTACGACTAGCGCCCGCCACATGAAGAAACTGGATCTGCGGATCCGTGGATAGCCGGCTGCCGTACCTAGTATGAACTTATGAAGAGGATGCGCCATGGACCATCGTAGCCTGGTCCATCGCAGAGAGAGACAGTCCATCTTTCTCTGTGTAGGTGTACAATAGTAACAACTCGGGATTGAGAAACGACAACACAGGCAATTCCACTTCAGCCGAGAGACTTATAAAAGTGTCTCATGAGATACCCAGGGGCCAGCATGCCGATCGCGAAGAGTGCAAAAGCATGAGGCTTTGAAGCTTCAATGACCCTAATGACCCTACTCTACTAACTATATTGATACACACACATACATTCTTCTACCAGTCTACCAGTCATATACAATACCAACGCCCGCAGCAAGAGCAACAACGCATACAACAGCGATCCCGACTAATCCTCCCTCCGACTAGTAGCCATATCCCCCATATCCCCCATAAGCCCAAGAACAAAAGTAAAGAACGAAAGATAAAAACATGAGCAATACGCAAGGGCATAAAGGCTCAGCATCAGTGCATACAATTTGAATGACTGAAAACCAGGATGCAAAAAGCAAGCACCCGCGTCAAATCAATCATCCTCTCCATCCCCATCGCGCAAAGTCTGACCTTGCATAGCAGCCGTAGTCCTCCTAAACAAGCCCCCACCCACCAACTCAACCTCATCCAAATTCCTCTCCAAATCAATCACCCCATCCTCACCCTCACCCTCACCCACACCCACACCCTCATCCGGATTCTTCCCAGACTCCTTCACCATCACCCTCAACCTCCTCACCTCCCTCCTCAGCCTCTCAATCTCATCGTCCCTCCTCTCCACCCTCGCTTTCAACACTTTGATAAAATCATTTCCGCACATCAACAGCTGTAACCTCGACACGCTCCTATTCGGTCCGTCTGCTGCGCCCTTGGGAGGTCCCCGTGGAGGCATGGCTCCGGGGGGAAGAGGTTCGCCGTCTCCGGGATATCCGTCGTCTGTGGGTAAGGGAATCGGGGGAAGGAGGATCCGGAGATCGTCGAATGATTTTTTCATCATGTCTCGTCTATTTTGTTCTGCGTCTTTGTGGGCTTTTTTGCGCACTTGGAGGACGGGTTGGTGGCCCGGGGTGGGTTGGGAACTGGAACCGGAGGTGGACGTCGATGGGTTTGCGTTCCCGGCTGTATATGTCAATTATATATCAGGGCAGAATGTTCGTCAGTCAGCTTTGCATTTCACGGTGACATGTAGGGGAGCAGATCGAACGTGGGAGATACGAAAGGAACGTTGTTTCTTACCTGGTCGGATAGGCTTCAATCCTGGACTGGCAGCCGTCGCAGCGGACGCCGCTCTCGATCTTGTATTCACGCCTTTACCCTTTTGCGTCGTACCAGTACCTGACGTACTCGTACTCGTACTCGTATTCGCACCCAACCGGCCAATTTTCATCATTTCCCCTGGAGTCAACGGCGTCAAATGTTGTTGCTGCTGCTGCTGCTGTTGATCTCCAGACAAGTTTTGCGACCCTTGTGATGAAACAGGTGGCATGGTGGCAGAAGCAGGCGGCGCAGGAGGAGGCATCGACAAGTCCACTGGGGACGGTGTATCCCCCGGTATATCATTGTTCGGTGAAACCGTTGAGTTTCTACGACTGTGCTGACCATGTTGCGGAGTCTGCTGGTTCAACGGCTGGAACATCGACATCCCACCCGTCGAAGGGAATATCGGCGTCGAGTTTGCCGATTTCGTACCTCTCAGGTTCTGTTTTCGGGTAGAGTTCAATGGGGGCATGTTCGGAGTCAAGCGGTTGGCAGAAGCTGCTCCTGATGTGGCGTTAGACTGTCTTCTGCGACTCGTCCGAGTAGGTGCGGTTACAGGCGAAGGTGCGAGGGATGCAGAGGCGGACGAACCGCCTTGGACGTCGTCGGTAATGGGTGACGTCGTTCGTCGTTTCTTTGGGTTACTCCCTCCTGGCGTCATCACACCAGTACCAGGACCGATACCGTTCCCACTCATATTCTGCATGGCACCCATCGTTTGACCACCTTGAGCATATGCACCCAACGCAGGACTCGATATGGGACTTAGTTCGTCAATGTTCATAGAATCCTGCAACGAATACGGTACCCCGAACGCAATGTGTGCCGGGGCGGAATGCGGTGCAGTCGGCGGTATGAGTGGTTGGTTCAGAAAGTTGGCAGCTTGTTGAGGATTAGGAGTTGATGGTGCCCCACTCCCGCCGCCACCGCTCATTCCACGGTGTTGGAGGAGTATAGGAGAGACAAAGTCGGTGCTTGGCTGCGCATGTAGCTCCGTGGATGATGCTGAGAGGAACCATGTCAATGTATTCTGAGGAGAGAAGACGAGACGACGTACGTAAGGACGCACCGGGAGTCGGGAGGCCGTAGGGCATATGAGCTTGTTGTTCGCGGGAACGATCCATTAAGGGAGGCATGCCATTGAACGAGGACGAGTTCGCGTTCCCGCTGAGGAGTTCCATCTATTGTTACCGTGTCGTGAGTACTTTTCAAGAAGAGAAGTCGTCCCCCAGCACCGTACAAACTTGGTATAACAGGGAAGGAACCAACCTGCTGTTGGAATATCTGAGCCTGTATTTGCTGCAATATCTGCAACTGCATCATCCGAGTTTGATCAAGCAGCATTTGCTGTGGTGTCGTCGCTGCAGCCGGTGGTTGACCGGTGCTCATTGCAGGGTTCATCTGGCCCTGCTGGCTCGCGGACTGCGCCTGCGCCTGCATGGACAGGAGGCTCTCCAAGTCGACTGGGAGATTCATCGCCGCACTTGGCGTACTCGGCAGAGAGGACGCTGAGGGAAGAAAGGACGACGGGAGGCCCGAGGAGAGTGCAGCAGGTCCTGGGAGGGTTCCCCTTCGCTGTTCGAGCTCGTCCTGCTGGAAGAAGGTGGTGAAGAAGTCGCGCTGCTGATGGTCATGCGCCTCAGCCTGAGAGCTTGAGTCCATGGCTGGGAGCTGAGAATCTCGCTTTGGAGAGCGCTGGGCCGAGCGCACCAGGGAGCGCACGGGGGGGGGATTTTCGGGGCTTGGTGTTGTGCGGCACAGCGAGCGCGGGGTCGTCGTCGTCGTTGGCCACGACGAGGAGCTGAGGTGGTGGGAGGCGGGTGTCGCGCACGGTCGCCCTGACTGTCACTGTCAAGCCCAATGCACCAAAATTGCGGTATCCCTCTGTTTTCTCCGGCCCGAAACCAGAACGTCTCATATCATAGGTCTTGCTTGTGGACCCCCAGAAACTCCCGTTTAGCTCAGTTGGTAGAGCGCGTCACTAGTAATGACGAGGTCAGTCGTTCGAGTCGGCTAATGGGAATTCGTTTTCCGGTTCGCTTTTTTCTCTTTTTTCTCCTCGTCTCACCCCGTCTCACCTATGTGAACTGGCCCAAGCCTGCCCCGTGTCTACAACTCTTGTATCTTTGCCCGCATACTCCCCGAGACCGGCGTACCATTTGACAATGTCGCAGCCCCAGCAAGTCCAGCTCAGACATCCTCTGTACGTGCATTCGCGGACACATTCTTCTTCAGATAACAACAAACCGTGAACCTCGCGTCGAAACCTAACCTCTTTGGAAACAAACAGGTCTGTGGTGTATCTACTACACATTGCACTTGAGGTCCCGGTGGCCCTACAAGGCCTGTGGTCCCCCGCGAACCTCCCCTTCCTCCAACCAAACAACACGACACTTGTGTTCATCAAGGTATGTCATTCAAGTTGATAGTTGAAGCGACAGGCAACATCCCAACATCCCAATCCCTCATGTTCACACTTACGTGTTCCCGATGGCACTTTCAACTCGTATTGCGTTGATTGTTACCGTTGTATTGCGTGTGTTTATGTATACGCGATGGTACATCGACGTTTTACATACAACAGTTGTACGCGGCTTTGGTTGGTGGGACTTGTGCGGCTGCGTTGCTCTGTTTCTCGTTACCTGGTAAGCACTCCTCCCCTCTTCCATATGACTCGCCGAATGTTCAATTGACGACCTACTCAATGAACTGTCACCTCCAATCCAACTGTATCTTCGAAACCATTCAGAGTTTCTCCCTGGCAAACGCGCATTAGCCGTCGGCTTGTGTCTATACCACGTCACCTGCTCAACGATCCTCTACAACGCACCTCGCTTCATCCCTCTTTCGTTCGGCCCTCTATTCGAATCGTGAGTCTCCTCTCTCCCCTCTCTCTTTCCCTTTCCCTTTCCCTTTCCCTTTCCCTTTCCCTTTCCCTTTCCCTTTCCCTTTCCTTACCTTTTTCCCGTTCACCCCATCACCAAAGCATCATCTCCGTGCCCCTCTTCGATAGACGTTCGAACGCGTACTGACACTTCCGTGAATTGTGATACAGGTATAAAGTCACACCGGAAGTCGTATGGGGAACTCTACACGGTCTTGTCGGATTGGGCTTTGCGATTTGGTGGCAGGTTACTGTGGCGATTACTGCTGCTATGAGGGGTGCTGGAGGGTTCAAGACTGACTAACTTGACTGACTGAATGACTGACTTGATTGACTGAATGACTGAGTGATTAACTCCCTTGGATTGTATTGTGGGTGCTGCTTCTATTGGTGACGGTGACTCCGTGATTTAAATTAGAACGCGAGTCATCGTCAGACGAAGAAATTCTTGCTTTTTAATCTCTAGCAAGCTTGTATTGAATTCGTGTAGACTGGAATGGGCGGATGAAATACATATCTATACCCCTTCTAAATCAAGCTCCAAGAAATGAGAGCGTAATATTCAAGCATCGAGGTTCAGGAGAACAGTAGATCATCTATGTATATAAAACAAGCAAGACACCAAGGATAGAACAGCAAACAAAAACGAAATACATCGTCATCACAGACAAAACATATACATCGCAGACGTAGAAACGACTCTTGACAATTGACATAACATTGACATCGACTGACAAATGAGAAAACGACTACATTCGACAAATGAGCAAAAAGAAAGGGAAGATTGGCTGTTGTTACACCAACGCTCTATTGAAAAAGGGGACGTGGGTCGCCATTCTATGGAGTCACAGACCGGGTTTGGGACCTGACGACACCTTTTTCCGCGTTGTTAGGATGCGAAGAGAGGAAGTCAGAGATGAGGGATAGTAGAGAGAGAAACACAGAGAAGGGTAAATGGATAGAGGGATAGAGGATAGGGTGATAAAGCAATAAAGAGAATGGAGAGAATGGAGCGATTGAAGGAAGCAAGAGTGAATAATGGTACAAGTGGAATGCACAACGCAGAATTGAGAGAAGGACACCGGAAAAGAATAGAGAACGCGAGATCGTTGGCGCCAAGAAGGAGGAGGCAGGAGAGAATGAAAGGAAGTAGAGTCCGTGAATGATCGCAATCGTTGCCCAGGACGTTTTTGGAGGCTGGCCGATTCAAGCTTCGTATTTTCGTGATCGAGGGGTAGGCGGACCTGCAGTCCGTGGGATCATTTATGGATGTTGGATGTTTGAGGCGTTTGTGGTGTAGCGAAGGAGAAAGCGAGAGAAGCCATAGGTAAGGACGCTAGTCGACACGGCGGACACGAGGGACGAAAGCCCAAATAACGATCAAAGTCGACATCATCGACACAATCCTACAAGCAAGATTAGCAACCACACTCAAAAGCTCTCGAAAGAAAGAAAAACACTCACAAAGGCTGCAAACTGCCAATTCCAAACTTACTCGCCAACAAACCAGTCGCGAAGGGCAGAACGGCTGAGCCTGCTTGACCGAACCCTGCGATCCATCCTACGCTACCCGTGAGGAGCCATTTGGGGAGGATCTGGGTGCAGTAGTTCATGAGGATGGGGTACATGGGTCCGAGGAGGAGTCCGATGGCTGCTACTGCTACTGCGTTCTCGACGAGGGAGGGTACGACCCATACCGTCACTTCCAATCTGAAAAAAACGCGCAAGCAAGTAAGTATTATAACGAGAGGCGAGATGGGACGGGGAATGGAACGTACTGAATAGCAAGCAACGCATACAAGAACATCACCCTCCTCTCCCCAATCTTCTTATTCAACCACATCAACGCAATCCGTCCAATCATCAAACCACCAAAGAATCCAGAAGAGATATACCCCGTAGTCGCCCCACCCCCTCTCTTCTCCTGAATGAACGTAACGATCCATCCACCAAGGGTAACCTCCACCCCAACATAAATCAACGCAAACACCGAAAGCAAATGTACCGTCCTGATTCCGAGGATTTGACGATACTTGCTCTCTTGTGAGGCGTCGGATTCTGTGGCGGCTTGGCCTGCTTCGGCGAGGACTTCGTCTTGCTTGCGGAATCGGAAGACGGCGCTGAGGAGGGCGGTATTGGATACGGCGATCCCGGCGGAGATGAGGTAGTGGAAGGACCAGTGACGGGTGGTTGAGAAGTGGGTTGCCACGAGAGGTGCTACGAACGCTCCTAGACCTATGCAAGCAAAAAAATTGTTATAAACATTGCGACGTAAGGAAATTGGTCAAGAATGACATACCGTACGACGCGTGCAATAAACCTATCTTTTCACTCGTGTTCTTCTTAAGGGCGCCGACGAAGCCATTGGCCTGAGCATTCTGCAGGGATATCCCAAATCCTGCAAGCCCGAACGCGGCACACATGATAGCGAAGGGTCCGCCGGGACTCAACATGGCATATGCAGCAAGTTGGAATAGAGACCCCAGAACGAGGACCTTCCCGAACCCGAGGCGTTCGTTGAGGTACACATTGATAACGGCTCCGCTGATGAATCCCTGTGAGATAGGTTAGCGAGAGAGGTCATGTAAACCACGACTGCGACGATCCTCGTGGGTGAGAGCGTGAAAAGAAGCACTTACGATGCAGTTTAGAACAAAGAGAAGCGATACAGTCGCGAAGCCAATCTGTGCACATCACCATGAGTTCCCGAAGCTTAATTTTCACAAAAGAGCCCGAAGATAGAGGAAGATAAGACAAGAAAAAAAGGCAATGCACTTACACCGTAGTAAGCCTGGATCCTAGGCAATAAAGGTCCCGTCGTTCCATCGTTCCAGCCCTCAAGGAAGAAACACCAACACAAAGCGGCAAAATGCAACCGACTCTTCCATCGATACAATGCCTTTTCGGCCGGAGACAATTCAGGTGCAGTCGAGTTGGTCTCACCATCAACGAGGGGCATCCGACTGATGGAAGAGGTCGCGCTGGGAAGAGCAGTTGCCAGCTCCAAGTCTCCCGTTGTGAGACCCCATGCTGAGCCGGGTGTAGTGAGTCCTGGGTCTGTTACCTCTTGAACGGCAGAGAGAGTGGGTAGCTCGAAGGCTTCAAGTTGAATGGGCGGCTTTGAGCGCTGTAGTTCTGAACGGCGACGAATACGGTCTGAGGTGGGTGGGGGAGGGAGATCGAGGGAGTCGGATGTGTCTACAGCTGATGAATCCATTGCACCGACTTGGGCAGGGAGGTCGATACTGGAAGAGACCGCGCTCTCGTTGTCGGCTGTCTGGAGAGACTTGCGCAGGTCAGGTGGGATACCTCCAAGTGAGGTTTTTGTCTCTTCTGAAAGAGGGTCAGTAGGGTATTGTACAGCTGCCATGGTTAGTGGTAAGTGTACAACACGAGAGGAGATGAGAGAAGGAGGAAAGGAAGGGGTGAAACTGCGAGGGTGAGCACGGCCGCGTTTTTAGCTTATAAACATTCGAAGTCAAGTTCCGTGATAGCATGCGCAATCGCAGAAGTGGAACGTAAATCTAGATTCTGGAGCGTTCGGAAGATATACGCTACACGGTCGGTTTTGCGGTCCGGCAGCTCGTTCTACGCACTCAAGACGTACAGAGACCTCCCTCGCGGTCGAGAAACGTGTTCTAACGACAAATAATATCAGTTTCTTGTGCAGGTGAGGGAGTTCTACAGCCAGTCGTGGTCGGAAGGATGGAAGACCGTTCGCGCACGTGCCGGCTGCTATCAACTTCGAGGAAAGAAGCAAAGCGGCGATCTGGATCTGGCAGTCTAATGTGCCGCTCGGCAACATCCGAAGCAGCCTCGCTTCTCTTGAACGCGTTGTGGCAGCCTCGCCTCATCTCTTCAGCACTCCTCTCGAGACACCTCTTCTGGCGTCGTTGCTATTGCTACAACTGCTGCGGGCTTTATCTCACTCGTTTTGCCGGCGTATCAGGATCAATCATGTCTCAAGCCCGCATTAACTCATACCATGGTCCGAAGAAGAAGCTGTTGGGCAATAAACCTGGTCACGCAGCCCCCGCATGGCGTACAAACAACACCGCAGCTGGGAAGAAACCTGACTTGGGGAGTAAAATACTACTAAGCCAACTCCCACTTGATGTTACCGCTCAGGAGGTCCAGGTGCGTCGTCGGCCGACAGACAGAGTATATTGAACGGCGCAGCTGACATCGTCACAGGAGCTCCTTGAGAAGACAATCGGTCCCATTACCGATGTGTTCCTCATTTACACTGCAAAGGGGACGTCGAAGGGAATGGCGATTGTGACCTTCAAGAAAGCGGAGAGTGCTGCTTCTGCGCGACAGAAGTACAATAACAAGATCATTGACGGCAGTAGGTCCCTGCTGGTCTGACTGACATTGTATCGTGATTCCAATAACTTGCCATAGGACGAAACATTAAGATAGAAATTATCAAAGACGAGGATGAGGCACCAAAGGCACCTACACCTCAAGTGCCCTCATTACTCGCTAGGCTGGGTGTTCAGCCGCCGGCGGCACCAGTGGCCCCTACTGCTCCGTACGTTCTATACTACTTTCTAAAGCTTCTTCGCTGGACCCAACCACGCTTTACCTCACAGATCATCAAAGAGGGCAGCCAAAGCCTCCAAACAAGCTGCCGTTGCCTCTATCTTACCGCGAATTGAGCCTCAACCTAACCCTCGCAAAGCACTACGACAGAAGAAAGGTCCTCGACGCCTGAAGAAGGCTCACATTCAAAAGCAGCCTGCAGATAAAGACACTCTCGATAGGGAGATGGAGGACTATCGAGCGGCTGCGGCTGACGTCTCAATGAAGAGCGCATAATCTCAATTCGTTCTTGTGTGATGATTATTGCTTGATATTTCTGTTTACCTTATACCTCATTTTGCATACTTCATTCTGTCTTCGTGTATATTTAGGTGTTACGGTATGGTTTCGTATTTTGCCTTGCTTCTTGGTCTTGCCGATTTCTTGTGCTTCTCAACAATCTTTCTTGCATCCCTCTTGAGAATCCAATCTGTATGGACATCCTATCAATTCAAACTACCTTTTCTCTGTCTCTGTACAATCTCACCGGCCTGGAATTCTGATGCCTTTGAAGAAGGTATCGACGATGTCGACACGAGGGGGCCGAGATTTGACCCCATTAAGATAAGATGAGATTTCGGAGAGATAAGATTATGTGTATCGCCGCCGCGATCTCGTCCAGTGTCCACCCTCGGTCCACCCTGGTCCACCCTCGTGATATCTGTCCCAACTTCCAAGCCATCCCGACCTCCGTAACTCACCTACCTTCTACACTTACATCACAGCGACCACACACACAAGATGGTCGCACCACTATACACAACCGCCTCTGGCCTCCTCTTCCATGCTGGAAAGATCCTAGTAGTCACAGTCGGACTCCCCGCTCGAGGCAAAACACACATCTCGCGAGCTCTGGAACGGTACCTCCGATGGACGGGTGTCAAGACTCAAGTTATTTCTCTAGGAGACTATAGACGGAAAGTCCTGGGAGGAGCACAGAAATTGCCTCCGGATTATTTCTCGTTGGGTGATTATCTTCCTATTCAACTCCTCTTCTTACCCAACACAATGTACGGCATACTCATGTTAATCGGGCGACTGGTCGATCGAGGAAAGTTTGTATGAGCCCATGCTAACGTTATGAACGTAGGTGAGAAGAGCCCTGAGACGATGCAGCTCCGTCAAAGGATCCAGGATGGATGCGAGCAGCTTATCTGGGATTTCTTCAATTCCGGTGGACAGGTCGTCATTTACGATGCAAACAACGGGAGGGTGGAACTTCGACAGAAGCTTGCAGAGAAGTTTGATCCTGCCGGGATTCATGTTATCTTCTTAGGTATGTTTTTCAGTGATGATAGTTGAGTTGATGAGTGGTTTTGTGTGGATTTGGTTGATGAAGTGTTTGTTTAGAGTCGTTGTGTGATAACGAGGAGATTATCATGCAGAATATCCGTAGCGTCAAGATCTCCTCTCCAGACGTGAGTTTTCCACAACGCCAGTAAACTTAGTTGACTCATTCTCTATATGAATAGTACCGAGGTTGGGACCCAGAGAAAGCCGTCGCAGATTACTACCAAAGGATAAAGAACCACGAGACGCACTACGAGCCTGTGGAAGAAATAACCTGGCCTTCTATCCGCATTCTCAATGTGGGTCTCATTGTATATATTGTTCTCGTCTTACCCGTCTCATGGTCATCTCAACAGGTAGGAGAGAAGATTATGGTCAACGTATGTCTCGATACTATTTCCCAAAGAATGCATCCAAGCTCACACATGGAGATGTAGCAAATTCGTGGTTATTTGCAGGTGGGTTAGCCTATGAGGAGATTGCGTGAAGATTCAGGACTCATAAGCACGCCGTTCTAGTCGAGAATTGTCTTCTTCCTCATGAACATCCACAATACACCGCGTACAATATATTTCGCTCGGGTACGTCAATTTTCCTGGTTCATACTAACTTCACCAATGTCCATATACTCATCTCTTCTCCTTGTATAACCAGTCGGGACAATCACTCATCGAACATTCTTACAAAGCCGATTCTGATCTCTCACCCGCTGGGTGGGAATACGCTGAACGACTCAAAGAATTTGTACTCGACCGACGTGCCAAAGCCCTCAAACAACGAGGTTTAGACGGGGAAGACCGCCGTCTAGTCGTACGTCCCATTTCGTTTCATCTCACCTCGTCTCTACATCCCACTCCCACAACTCCTCATCTCATCTCAACCTCTCTGACCTAAACCTCCCGGTAGATCTGGACATCCGCCCGCCGTCGCTCACACCACACTGCCTGGCCCTTCTTAAACCTAACCTCCGACCAAGCAGCTTCCCTCCTACCTGGCCCTCTCCCTCGAGTTAAAGTAATTGAGAAACCTCAGATGTCTGAGATCAACCCTGGGGTTTGGGATGGCATGACTCCTGACCAGGTCAAGAGGTTCTATCCCGATGAGTGGGAGAGGTTCGTAAGGGACCCTTATGCTTATAGGGCTCCTAGGGCGGAGAGTTATCACGATCTATGTGGTGAGTCATCGTATAGTGGTGTTTAGCGACATTAATGGACTGATTGATTTGAACGAACCACACAGTCCGACTGGAGCCTATGCTCATTGAACTCGAACGCGAGAAGGAAGATCTTCTCATAATCGGCCATGCATCCGTGATTCGCTGTATGCTTGCCTACCTCATTGGTCTCCCCGCATCCGAAATTCCCGCCATCGAAGTGGCCCGTGGAGATTTGATAGAAGTCGTACCGACGTCGTACGGTGTACAGAGTCAAGCGTATCACTTTTGGGATGGACCGGGGAGGAGCGATGCGAGTGGGGGAAGTGGGAAGGATGAGTATAATTTCTATGAGAATTATGCGGAGGATACGAAGGGGAAGAGGAGGCCGCAGGTTGTGGAGGATGTTCAGAAGGTTGCGTGATGGTGATGATTATGGAATGATATAGGTGTGTTGATATTGCTTTCTCATTCAGTTTGAACTGAGTTTTATCAACAGAAATGCACCCGTCTGTGTAATTGTAGATCCTATTGCTATGAAGATATATTGTTATTGCCGTCTACCTCCTCTCCCCAACGACTTCACCTAATTAAAGATCAAGTGTGGTCTGTAATCTGAACGTCCCATGAACGTCCAGGAAAGGTAGAACTTCGTACGGTGAGCATAATATCCCCATCCTTTCTCAATTCTTTATGCAAAGCTTCAAACTTCATGCTGCTGACCGGAACTTTCACGAAATAGCGTGTATGATTTATTACTGATCTATCCCCTGTCTGCGCTAGTGCTGAAAATTGATGCTCTCCTCGTGCTCTCCTATGAAGGATTTCGCAAAGGTGTTCCTTGCTATCATCCTTTCATTTAGGGATCACGGAGAACTGACCGACCTGTGAATGTTCTGCAAGTATAAGCTCAAATTCGCCTCCATCAGACATCGAATCAAATAGTGCGTGATTTTGCTGTTCTACTCCAAGACTATTTTCTCTGTGAAGGTACTTATGTGGAGGTGAGCAGTTTCATTGACGAGTTCGTATAGGCTCGGACAAGGATCGCCATGATACGCTTGTGATTGACGATCATCTCCGTGGTCTGACAACGGGAAACGGCAGACTGTCGGTCTGACATCCATCCCCATCAAAACGCTTATATCCGGGATCGCCACAGCGCTCCGTATAAAGGTACATACATAGAAAGGACGTACTCTATCCCTCTACCTACCAAGCAACCACGCACAAACGTCTTCAAACGCAGGACGGTAATACCAAGGTACTGTATATCTTACCTACAAGATATTTATCGTTCCTGGTGGCGGGAATGTCTACAAATATCGACATGACGCTCCCACAAGAAGTCATCGACTACATCATCGACTTTCTCCATGACGACAAAGCATCCCTCCTCCAATGTTCCCTCGTACACCGCACCTGGCTGGATGCCTCATACCATCACATCTTCAAAGAACTCGACATCGTAGTCCCGTCAGCAGAATCGGAAGATGCGCACAAGATCACGAAATTCGCCGAGTTCCTGCAGGCCGAACCACGAATGGCTGCTTCCGTGCGTAGCCTTGAGTTGGTCTCGCACGATTGCATGCACCCGATACCTTCATACCAAAACGCAGATGACGGAGGGCGGTCCATATTGGACATCGCAGATATCTCCGTCATCTTGCGTTGTTTGCCTCGCATCCAGTCTCTGACGCTCTGTGGTCTTGTCATTATGGTCGGAAATCGACCCTTCGATTCTCAATTCAAGAAGGAACTCAAGCAACTCCAGCTACTCGATGTTGTCACTCAGAAAAATGCACCCTTGACTCCACCACACTCTTCCTCTATCGTCAACCTCCTCAGTCTTTTTTCGAGAGTTGAGGAGCTCGTGATTGGTGTGCTTAGGCCAGACGTACTGAATTGGTCTCGGACCTTCGGGAATAAGGATATCGAATTGTCCGAATCCATGGCAGGGCTCACTCTCGCGTCCGAGCCCCTTCTTGTCACCAATATCAATATCGTCGGAGTGTACATGTCGTCCACTGTGTTCCCCGTCTTGCGGAGAGCAGTCTCAACGTCTCAGCTCGAAACCGTGTATTGGGAGGCTGCACCAGACCTTTTGGATGAGTTCATTCGAGAATTCCTATCTGATTCAAGGAATACGTGCTTGAAGGAGCTTGCAATTGGCTTCTTGCCTGCTAACCCCTCTGAGTACCGTGAGCGTCATTCTATTGGTGCTACATTTGTCACATATCGCTGATAGCGTTTATACAGGACTCCAAACGTTGCGGAAGTCGTTCGCTTCGCTTCCCGCTTTTTCATCGCTCCCAAGTTTCCAGCTAACAGTCCATGGGACGCAACCCGAGTTCCCATCCCCCGACAGAACCGTCATCGAGCTACTGTCGGGGCTCTCTCCACAGTCAATCACCAAACTCAGCATATGCTTCCGAATGTCTTCGAAAGGCTTCGATGACTTCCCACTCGCGAAACTCGACTGGGCATTGATGATGCATGCGATCGCGAGGTTCCCTGATCTCAAAACTGTGGACATCGGCTTGGTCCTCTTCGGATGGGGCGGTCACCCTGCTCACGGGTTTGGCGACCCTCCGTCTGACTGGCGGGATATCTTCACGAAGATGCTGCACGCTGAGATATCTCGTCAGATTGGAGATGCCACCACTGCCATTCAGCCCGGATTATGTACTACGAGTTCGAAGGGGATGTACACTTACCTGGAGCACTGGGTTACACTGAGGTATATTACGTTGTCATGGCGGAAGTCTCAGGCTTTTATACTGATAGCGTTACTTCTAGTGTTACTCCATTCCGGTCATTGAAAGTGTGATCAAACTTGGTATATGGCCATGCTGCCATACTGTTAGGATATCTAGGAGAGCGACCCGGAGAGCCTGCCTTCGAGCTGCGGTCAGGCCATGGAAGTCCACGGGTAGTGACTGTTCTCGATAGTTTGATATCATCAACGTGTTAAAGGCCGCATCGTCATTTTACATGCATATTGCAACGGAGTGCACGAGGAAGCAAAAGCCATCGCTAACAGACATGCTACTTAGTGTGCGCTGGGATCCCCGAGGAAATCTTATCAGTGAAGCTATGGCGCGACAGCTCAGTCAGTCTGCTCAATTGTGAGGCCTAAGTACCTGAATGCTTAACCGGGGGACCCTGAGCTTAAGCACCTTCTTAAAGTCACGTGCATACTTTTTCGCGTTATTTGTTCGTATTTGGCAAGACCTTTGTGGCTCACGTCCGTTTTGGGCTCTTCATCGTCAACCATCACTGCTGTGGTCTCGTGCCCAGCCGTTCTCTCGCACCCCACCACCGCAGCGAACGTCTGGGGCATTCTGGCAGAGGACCCCTACCGTAGAGCTAGCGCCGACTTGTAACGGTCACATCAAGCCTCGTGCCTGATGCAACGGAGATAGGCTTTTGAGATCTTGCCTATTTTGGATAAAGTCTCGCAGTCACAATTCTCCTTGTTGCAATGGCTTTGAGTTGTCTTGT
>MU275189.1:86985-145841 GCA_022160315.1 Panus rudis PR-1116 ss-1
GAATGACTCAAGAACCAATAATAGAGTTTTTTGCAGTACTATACAATACCTCTCTTCAACTCTGGCTGTCCTAAGGCTCTACCGTCAGCGAGATCCAACTGCAGAGACGTTTGCTGGTGTATCATTCACGTGACCAGATCTTGCAACTCAATCTTGAGGCGCCACCGGAAAGTCAGGCGCGAGACCTGATGTGACCGTTACAAATGGGCGCTAGCTCTACGGTAGGGGTCCTCTGCCAAAATGCCCCAGACGTTCTCCAGAACGGATGGGTACGAGACCACACTGCTGCATGTTGCCTTTGTTGTGACTCTCTGACTCAAACTCGAGAGGGCTCGGCATTCGTCATCTCGAATCCATACCTCGTGGGCCTCAGGGCTCAGCAATGAGCAGCCCCCGTTTGTTTGACAAGATTCAATTAACGCTTTGTTCTAGGGTAGGACACATAACCTATCCGAAATTGTCCATCACGCCGAGAAGCCCAAATGTCAGAAAGCACGATAACATGGCCGACGCTGTCACAAGAAGTCATTGACTATATCATCGATTTTCTCCATGACGACAAGTCATCACTTTCACAGTGCTCTCTCGTTCACCGCGATTGGATAGATGCATCCTACTACCACCTCTTCAGCCAGCTTTAAATTGTGGTCCCTGCAGCACACTCGATGGATGTTCTGAATACAAAATTGACCGCGTTCTTACAAAGTGGGCCGCGCATGGCTGTGTTTGTATCTGTTCTCACATTGAGAATGAAAGATTCGTCAACCCTTGCGCACCGCAGTGATTCGGGCTTGTTGGACCTCGCTGACGTATCTGTTATACTACAGTGTATGCCCCGATTAGTAAGGCTGACACTGTGGGGTCTCAAAATTACTACAGTACCCCCTTTCATCAGCCCTCTTCCTCAAAGAAAGCGACTGCACTATCTCCTACTTGTCAATGTCGTCCAGGCCCCCACAAAGGATCAACTCAGTATACGATCATGGCCAACTTACTAAGTCTATTCTCCAGAATTGATATACTCGTAATCAACCTGAGAGGGGGTGAAGTACCTTGGTTTGACGCCACCATTCAGGATGCTGGACCGAGCAGTCCAATGCCTATATCCACGCCTACTATTGTGATCGGGATCGAGTATGGCGGCTTCGGATCAATGGTGTCGAGAACGCATTCGTTGCTGCAAACCTCAATCCCTAGGTCTCACATCAAGCACGTAACTTGGTGGGCACCCCAGGGCACCCCGGACTCGTTGGATGATTTCATCAGCAGGTTACTCTCAAACATACCAGTTGGATGCTTGACGAGCCATTCGTTGCATTTCGACTTAGGTCACCCATCTAAGTCTCGTGCGTACTGCTTTGCTCTCGTGCTAGTAGTGTCCCAGAATTGATGAGTACATGGCTCTATCCCTGTCCAGAGCTCTATCCACTGCCGAAATCGTTGAAGTTGTTGCCGGTATTCCATGCCTTGGCTAACTTCCAGGTCAGTGTTTGTGCCAGTGGTCGGAACATGCTGAACTGGGTTCCGGCTGGTGAGGTGGTCACCGCGATATCATCTGTGCTTCCGCGAAAAACAGTCAAAGATATAGGCATATGTTTCGTCGCTGTTTGCAAAGGCAGCAATGTCACCTTTAAGTCTGATCTTGACTGGTTTTCGATGATGGCGACAGTTGCGAGACTCCCCCATATCAAAACCATCGATATTGGCGTGATATTCTGTGGCTGGGACGAAGGTACGATCACGTGGCCAGATTTCCTCGAAACTACGCTAAGGACTCGCTTGCCTGATCGACTTGGAGACGCCGATATTACCGTTAAGTCAGCACCCGACAGACCTTGATTTGCATCCCATGGCCTGCTCTTTCGTGCACTGGGTCTCAGTGAGGTTCGTGGCGGTAATACGACCTATTGCATTGCAGCAATTTCTGATACCCATGATCACTCTAGCGTTGATCCCTTCAGGTCAAGCTAAGCAAGGGTTGGTATTGACCTGTGCAAGTCACCTAGTTGCAGCATTGCCGAGTCATCACTTTCAGTATGCACCGATCTATATGACCGACCCACCCCGGATCGCCTCAGTTCCCACATTCCGCACGCCTCGAACTTCAGCCATCTCTCCATCCTCGTATTCCCTGGCTACTCATCGGGCATCTGTCATGCCCCATGGATTATGCACCCCTTTTGTTCGCCATCGCAAATCTATTTTTCCACATAACAGCTCTCAGCTCTTCTCTCCTCGCCCCTCCCCAATTTCTGGCTCCGATGATGCGGTTACATGTCTACAGGGACCACATGCACGAATAAAGGCCGCGTCTAGCGATGTACCCTCCGATGTGAGGCATCATCCGTGGAATTCGAAGCAAGGCCGCCCGCTGCAGCCGTGTTCTCTCTCCAACAAACAAGAGCAGGCGGGCTTGCGCTGACTCCACTGTTCTTGACATATCAACTGCTTATAGGATGATTCGAGCTCTCTACAATCCGAGGCTGCCAGCTCCGCTTACGGGTGCACTGGGATGAAGTTCTGATGCTGGGAGTTGCTTTTGAAGAGGGACTCGCAAGCTCGGCAGGATCAAGGCATAGCTGCCGGTCAATGTGCAGGTTGCTCAGAAATACTGTAGATATTTTTGTTGTATACAGTAGCAACGCTGTATTGCAGTACTGCTTATTTCGCTCCCCTCGGTATCGGTCCTCCATATCCTATGAATACAGTTCTTTTGCAACAACTTGAGGCCGGGTATTATTGGTATCATGACGCTGCAACAGGCATCACCTCCGTCTTCACTACTCCCTTGTCGAGGTCCTTCCTGTCGTAATCACTGACGCTCTCCTCGTCACCGCCGCTCGTCGAGGTATTGTCATCCTGACTGACATCGATCTCCTGGAACTTCGATGATGCTCCGGGGACGGGGAAGAAGTGGTTGAGCACCCAGAACACCAAGGCGGAGACACCGAAGCCAGTGAAGAATGACATCTCGTAAATCCTGGTTGCCGCTAATGGGACGGTACGCCCAGCTGTAAGGAACGAACAAGTTGAGTTGGGAATATGGATTATTGGCAGTCGAACAAGAACATACTGGCCCCAGCAAATCCAACCACGTTGATTAGTATGCCTGCAATGTAGGCAGCATATGCGCGGAAGTTGATACCATAGGTATACCAGTACCAGCCATCTCTTCGGGTGGAGTACAAATCCTTCACACGGAAATGTCCCTTGCGAATGACCCAGTATTCCGTGATCTACGGCACACAAAAAAGTTAAATTTGAGCATCGGCCGAATGGTGGATGAAACGTACCATGACACCCGCAATCGAACTTAAGAAAACAGAATACGCCGATAGGTAGGACGTAAAGCTGTTGCTACTCTTGAGAAGATTCCAAGGCAACATACAAAGGCCAACAATAGCAGCAATGAATCCTCCACGTCGAATATTGATGAACCTCGGGAAGAGGGCAGTCAAATCACAGCCAGCGCTGATTGAGTTTGCACTGATGTTCGTCCCTAATTGGGCTATGATGAACGAAGCAGCTATAAACCAGACTCCAAATCGTGTCGCGTGAGAAGGGTTGTTGTCCAGGAATCGGTTGAGAAGATCGATAGGAGACCAGATCGCTTCTCCGTACAGAGTTTGTGACGATGAGCTCACTATGATCCCGACGAAACTGACAATGGAGAATCCAAGCGGAACTGAGATGAGTTGCGGGAGGCCTGCTGCGGATGGGTACTTAGCCCGGGACGCGAAATCTGGGGCATTTCTGCCAGGGTAATCAGTTATTTGACGATCCGTGCGGTGGATGTAAAGGTGCAAAGAAGAGAATGACTACTCACGTTACGAGTGTAGCCATGTTGCTGATGCAGGACATCAGACTTACGACCATGGACCAACCCAGCTCCGATCCATGGATGGTAGCTGGTTGGCGGACGATGGGTCCCACACCGTGCGCTTTGACTATACACCAGATGAAGAACGTGATACCCGCTGCTGGAGCGACAACTGCCTTCACGGTGAACAGGTGGCGGCTATGTCACCCATGGAAAAATGATGAGTCGCCGGAGCACCCTTTCAAACGACAAACACGTACATTTTGTGGATAGGGAACCAAATAGCAGGTAGCGATATGAGCCAAAAGAGGAAGAAGCACATAAAGTCCCGGGTATTTGTCCCCGACGATTCAGGCATGGAGTTCGCTGGTTGGACACCAATTATGATCGATGCTTGATTCATGACGGAACTCCAAAACACGTACGGATATTGTTGACACTAGGCCATATTGCTCGGAGCATTACAAGCATACAAGTACCACCAATACTCGCTTGCACACCATACCAAATGCTGAGGCAAGCAGTCAGATCTATTCCCACATGACCAATGGCAGATTGGACTTACCACGCCATGGCCCCACGGTTGAAGACACACCACAGACTGCCATACAGACCAAAACTAGTCCGCGCAACGACCGGAAACGTTACATGGAAGATAGCACCAGGACGAGCGTTCGCGACGATGAAGGGGGCGACCACGCCATATCCAATCCAAACGCATATCCAAGCTTGCCACCATGATAATCCGAGTTGGACCATAGATGACACAATCATCCATCTGTCAATAAATTATAGGTGTGTGGGGAGCGAAGAAGGGGGATATTACACTTACGTATTGATATTGAAGCTATCTGCGATCCAGCTGTCGAATAAATGAGCACTGACCATACCTTATGGCACTCCATGGCAGGGGGTACGTACAAGGCGATGAAATTCCACGTTCCCCAAGTACGTTTTTCTGGGGGAACAGGTACAAGGTCTTCATTCTAGGTTTGGACACTTCGTAAATCCCAAGTCACTAGCATACAAGATGGTGACAACTTACAGCGAGAAACTGTTCCGTGAACGACATGTCCTCCTGGTCGGAAACCTCCAACTTTCGAATCAACCTTTTGATGACACCCATCCTCGTGGAATTTCAGCAGGAGTTAGCAGCAGAAATCCGGTCTGAAGGCACAGACTGCGCGTGGCCAGGATCCAAAAGCCGAGGGGGTGTACACCAGACATCACTGACCCATCGTTGGCATTTATACTCCAACGATGCCAATGCTCTATCGCGGAAAGCCGTTCAAATGTAATTTGAGAGATAAGGAGCCTTTGATCAGGAACTCCATATGCGAGCGTCTCCGAGTCAAAATGTCAACGATGATAAGGAAGACGTCTGCGAGAGGGTGATCACATGTGCATAAAATTGCTAGAGGCGTACCTTCTAAGATACAAGATAGCAGAATATGTTCACGAAGTCTTGAGTCTTCTGGGACCCTTGTACAGACCGTTGATTGAATACGGAGTCAGTCAAGCAGATCAAGCCAAAGCAGTCGGCAAGATTACGTAGGTTCGTTACGCGAGTTGAGGGAAAAGCAGTGGTACAAGTAGTATACATGGGAGCAACATAGAGGTATCCCTAAAATACAAATCCAAGAGACAATGTCCAAGGGTGACAAAGTAAGACATGACTCAGCTCATAGCTCATGATATGAAGACTTTGCGTAGGTCGTTGTAGTGGAACCGTTCGCCTGTCCTGGGACATACTATGTATCCGTCATTCTTAGCTGCCATATCATCCATTGCCTGTCGAATATCATCAGTGACAAGCCATTTCTTTGTAAACGCTACTTTCTCACCTCTCTCGAGTACACATAACCATTTGGTAGGGCCATGGGCGCGTTGTCTTCATCCATGATCTTACCTGTGATACTACATACGATGGTAGAATTGACATGGTGACTGAATGGAACCTCTTCTGCCATTTTTCCGAGGCTAGGGTCACAGACGGGGCAGTCTACATTCTTGGTGGCATGATTGTAGCAAGCTGGCGACTTCAAGGACGCCAAGCCAGCATATAGCGCGAGATGCAGAAGGGGTTCCGTGGGCAAGGTGCTAAGGCTGTATATCGCTAACCGGAATTGTTGAACCAGCATTTCCCATCGCGCAGGGTCGTACAGACGCTGTGCAAGACCATTGAAGCATCATCACCTCTTGCAGAGAGATAGATATATACCTTGTATGGCGCAGCTTTCGTTCCAGGGCGGTAAGCAATGAGTCCTCCGGATTGAGAAATCTGTTGGAAATGGGTTTCGTGCCATTGTATGAGATACTTGCGTTGGTACGCAATGGCCTCTTCGAGCCGGCGCGCTCGAGCAAGCTCAATAAATTCTTGTAATCTCAGTTCAAACTCCAAAGGGTTCTGCGGGAACGATTCAGAGTGGTTGGCATA
Organism: Panus rudis PR-1116 ss-1; assembly: GCA_022160315.1. Lineage (NCBI taxonomy): Eukaryota > Fungi > Basidiomycota > Agaricomycetes > Polyporales > Panaceae > Panus > Panus rudis. Next base: position 93,243 of record MU275189.1, read on the forward strand.
AGAGACAATGTTTGACCAACCTTCATCTTACGTAAAGCCGCTTTATTCTCGCTACACCACGTCAACGCCTCGGTGCAACTTTGTCTTCGAAGTGCATCTTCGATACGGTGGATGTCCGAGAATAGCTCTATGTCGACAAGTTTCTGGACGATGTATCAGAGACCATTTTGACGGAGCTATAGATGAAATTCTCCACCTCTAGTCCTTTCTCATTTGCAATCTGTTTCGCGGTGTTCTCTTTCCCGTTACGCAAAGCCCAGTCTACAAGCCAACGATCCAGGCGTGTATCCGCCCACCGCGCAAACTCCGGATCGCTTTCACTTTGGATTGTTTCAACCGTTGCAAGGTGTTGGAATCTTTCGCGCATGACGGATAGGGTAGGCTTCCCCGATGTGTTATGTAGGTCCCCGAGCTGAAGGTATACCTTCAATGACGGGATAGTTTACATACACATTCAAACAAACTGACCTTTCGTTTGAGGTTCTCCACGCGCGCAATCATTCCATCAATTGACTTCACCGTTTCCTCGGTATGCTCAGGGTCGATGGGACATTTTGCGAGGTCACTGGATGCCGCTTGAACTGCACCAAACTCCTTCTCAATATGCTTCTGAGATGACCGAAAGACCTTTCTATAATTCTCGTATGGGACCTATGAAATAGCCACAAGTCTTAAAGGTAAGCACTAGAATCACAGCACTTCGGCGTGAGCACCAGAGCGGATTGTATCGCACCCTAGCGAACGGCTGTTCAAACAGCATAATCCCCTCAATGTTCAGCTTGTTACTAGACATCCCCGACGGTCAATGTATAGAAAGTCAAATTGGGCGAAGTGGAGGGCGTTGCGGAAGGTTAAGGATGGCGGTAAAGGCGCTGTGGGTCCGGGAATGGGCCAACTGAGCCTCGGCGCGTGTTTCAATCTCCGCGGCACCCTTCTTGCGGCTCAGCGCCTGCCCGAAACGGTTCGATTCGGTATGTTCCGCAGGCGAACACCAGACGAGACGGACATTGTATTCCTGTAACATGCTCTACCACCGACGACGCCGTACTGACCACTGAGCATTGGACACCTGGATCCCCACGACATGTGATGCGTGGAGGACCCAGGAAGAGACGATCACCCCTTCCCAGAGGTATTGGCATGTTCATCCGAGGTTGATGAACCTCAGGACATCAGACCGTGAGTTTGCGCCTCATTTGCCTTGTTCTCTAAATGGTCCTGAGCCTTGCCTTCATTCATTTTCCCGACCCGACAGCTTTGGATCGTGAAACTTCCTCGCATCGTTATGCAGGAAAGTGGGGTATTGTCCCGCTAACACCCGTCGTTATAAATTTACTACATATTAGGTCACTTCCTTACACTATGTTTAGAGGCCAGGCTACCTCACAGGCGTGCTGGGCTACTCGGTCAGCCTGACGTCTGAGGTTCTGTTTTAGGTCATGGCTCATTGTTTTTGATGCGACGTCTCAAAAGGAAAGGAAGCCGCCAATCCTACGGTTGTGTATCATTGACATACCCAGTGCATGCCGCAAATCCCAGTCGTCAGCGAGACAAAATAATCATTCCGACCCTGCACGGCTCCTCTCCGGGCTCCATTGTCACACATGGTGTCTCGAAGGCTCTCTGGACACTCGCGACGTTGCCTCGCACTGTTTTATCGGAATTGAGACAGTTTTACGCAAGGGTTGCCCAAGGGTCGGGTTCAACCCCTGCGCACGAGCCGCATAAGACCCATTCAGGAAATCATTCCCGGGGGATAGCCAAGAATTACCGTGTACTTGGTGGGTTCCTACGAGCAGATCAACGGCGACAGTTGACCACCTCAGCCCGTGAACAGAGATTCTAGCTCATGCCTTCTTCCCCGCCACGGCTTACGTGCCTTTCCAAAAATACGAGTTTGGGGCCCAACGCCCAAGTCCTCTGGAGAATTCACAATTTTATGTTATGATACTACTTATGTTGTCGAGGAGAACCTCAACTACCGTTCGTGCAATTATGGGTATGTGCAGTGCGTCGTGGTATGGATATCTGCGCAGAGGCATCGGAAACACCGCAACCATTCAGTATTTTGATTTCATAGACTTAGGGCCTCGATTGGTGACGTCCAGACCGTGTTGGTCTATTGATATGTACCTTTCCGCACGGTCAAGAATCGTTCTTACACAGAAGACTCTAGAAGATCACAACTCACGAGATGTTCATCAATACCTGTTTCCGCCGAGAACATCATGGTCATATTTGATATGAACCGTTGCTGTACGTTCATCGACGGCATCGCTCTTGTCACTCACTACACCGCGTGCCATGGAAAGTGTCTGGATCACCCCGACCGCGGGTCCGAAATTCGGCACCCGGAGGTGCCAACCACTCCACAGCGAAACCTCCTGCTGTTGCCATTACCGAAGTTGAATGAGACTCAGTTGAGAGCGTGTACCTCGCTGAGCTCAACAAAAAACCTCAACCTGAGATCAAGCTTTTGAGGCGACTACAAGGGGCGGAGCTTGAATTTAATATATTTTCCATTTCTTTTTTCTTTTGGGTTTCTCGCTTTCAGATGACATATCTTACAGAAAAAACATATCTGATATAAAATTCAATTTTATGTAGATTCTACACCAATACTGTACATGATATACAATACAAGCTACTAGCAAACAGTACTACTAGACTATATTGTACAATTCAAATCATACTACTGTAATGTTACATCCCACCCCGCCCACCCCCCCCCAGCGACTGGGAAGCAACACTACTCAGGAAATGGTGGAAATGTGGATTCTGAATGGCGGTCAATATGTTGATGCATTAAGGGTGACTAGTACAGGGCCAATGGACTTACCGTGAGTAGCCTGTCATCTTGGGTTCTTATGCCACGTCATTGCCTCATCACCTACAATCATATCATCGAAACTTAAGGAAGGTGAATGTAATGTGAGAGGCTAGTAAGTGGGAAGTAACTCACTGTCACTGATCCGGGTTTCACAAGGTAGGCCTGCAAGGGTTGGAGGAGGGCGAGAGCCTGGAGGGATAATAAGAGGGTGAGAGGCAGTGAGGGGGGATGGAGTTGGAAGAGAAGAGAAGAGAGAGCAACAATTCGCTTGCTCGGTGGCTTGCTTTGAAGTGCGTTGGCTCCAGCGCCGAGCCTGCCGCCTGATGCCGCACATGCCGCTGTCGAAGGGCCGTATCATATGTTCCTGGTTAGCAGATGGTCTCTGAAGTGCAACATACATTGGGTGGACGTCTCTGAGCTGCACTCAGCTGCACTCAGAATATCAGGATCACTTATGCATATATTTGTCGTCCTTTCTGTAACATGAGATGAGATGGGGTGGTCCCGCAGGACAAGTGTTTTGAGTACCAATACATTTCTCAGTTGAGAGAAAATTAATCATCTCAAGCAAGGCTCGGTAACGGTCTCAGGGTGACCTCCAGTCAAGAGGTGTACTCGAGCCCATCCAGATGCTCAGATGATATCACAATGAGCCGATATAGCTCTAGAGACATGAGCCGAAACTGAGCTGACCCTCGAGGAGCCGATGATCTGACCCTCGTTCTCAAGTTCGGGTTCTTAGTTGAGAGCGCTCCCACACATTGCTTGATTGGCGGTGATAGTATGCATGTTGCGGTTTGCGGGGTTCGACTCGTGGTAGTCGCTTTTTTTTTCACTCGGTGCTATCTTCCTTGCAAGCGCCTTCATATGATCATCGGTGATCTGTACGTGATGGGAGAATTTTCATGCCCCGTCACACTTAGATTTTGATAATTTTTTGATTTTCTGATGAAAACTACATGAAAAACCCTGAATCATATTTGCGTTGACTGGACCGTCTGGCCGTGTAGTGCAGTCTGCAGAAGGATGTTGATCTCGCGACTACCTATCTATGTGAAGGTGTGGGCATTTATTTGCTTCCTCGGGAAGCAACCTTCCTTCGATTTTTTCCCTGAAGGTGGGCGAAGAATCAGCATTGATTATTTTTGGTCATCTACCTCATGCGATTGGTGGAGTCTCCAGATGTTCGTTGCATCAGGGCCTAAGAGATGTACCGTCAGTAGCATGACTCAGGGCTGCCGAATGACTTCCTCACTGCCTATTTTGCGGCGACCCTATCTGGCTGGTGGCTAGGACGAACCGTCGCAACGACGCCCCGATACGGATTGAAAGATTGACGATGGGAAGCGGCCTTATCCAATGTCCGACTGTCCATCGGGTGCTTCCTCGTATTGCTAGTGATTTTTCTTTGGTGTCAACTCTGAGCTTCCTAACCTTGCGGTATTTGCTCTTGGTAGGTAGGTTACTGGGACATTGATGAAGCAAAGCGGCTGCGGTTCTGCTTCACGTCATAGAAACCACGATGAGGATATATTAGCCTCGAACAAGTTTTGAGTCTTTAATCCACACTGAATTTTTCCTGGCCGTTTCCCGAGCCTAGTGAGGGTGGTATAATTTGGATTTGACGACCCTAGACCTATCTGACCACGCCACCTACGCAATCGCCCTCCGGCGAACATGACTCCGCCTAGAGCTATTTCGGACGCTTAGAATATCGACAAGCCCGACTTTGGCACGACATAATGTGTCAAGTACTCTCAATAAAATGTCAATGCAAGTTCCACCGTTCGCCGCTGTTGAGAACGTTGAGACCAAGATACATAGCCACGTGTCTCGCAAGTCCGGCGGATCTCGCGTGGAATCCACGTGCGTGTCCTGCTCGCGTGGCCGGCCGCCCCCGCTTAGAGGATCGGGCTTCCGAGATCTTTTGGGAGATCGCCCGGGACCCGGACACAGTGTATTTGCGACGCCACAACTCTTCCGGTGACCAGGAATCCCTTCACCGGCGGAATTCCAGCTTAAAACTCGCATAGCCCATAAGGATGGACGCCATTCGCGTACAGATTTCTAATAGTATTATGGGGAGGGAATTACGTTCTTTCTCATGATGACTGCGGTACTGACCGTCCTCCGAGTTGAGTCGAACAGCAGAATCAATCTGACATCACAACAAAACTCGATCAGCTCTCAGAAAATGGCCGGTGCCTGGATCATACCTGGCTAGCCGACTGAAACACTGCAACACACCGATATCCCCGCCAGGACACGAACCTCCAACTCAAAGCTCAAGAATGTAAGGAGCTTGTGGGCGGCCAGTTGTGCTGTTCTCTGTGTTCTGCCACCATGTTCACCTACACCATCGGACAAAGCGTCATGACAGCCAAGGTTGCAGTAAGTATATATGGACCCCTATAGTTCTGTAAAATCCTCACTCACCGAATCCCACAACATCTTCGCCGTACTCAGTCGTCCAGTTCTCTGTCATTCCAAGCAACGATGTCAGCGCATATGAACCCATTCACTGCAGGGGGCTGGACGCGTGCGGGTGCGCGCAGCTCGAGGAATCCTTGGGGCGACAACGACGCGGTCCCGCCATCCGTCTTCGGTGCATTGCCCTCTCTTTCCCCGGCGGAAGCAGCGAGGTCGATGCAACCCGATAGCGTGACCTTCCAGTTCACGAACTTCCGCACAACCATTCTCAACTGCACCATCGTCGGTCCCCAGAATCGCGTCGCGTATCGCGTTGTGACCGAGCCTGTCGCGCCGTCGTGCACCATCTTGAAGGACAACGAGAGCCGCAACGTTGCGATGGTCCAGTGGCAGCCCAATGCCACTCTGGAGATACGAGGGGTGACACCCAGGCAACGCGTAAAGGAATGGTTGCCCCTCTCCTCAGACCGATCGTGAGTCCCCTCACTTGCTACAATGTCACGCACAACTGACGGGGTGTGCGTTCCAGTCGCCGTAAGATGGAAGTCAGAGGAGTAATCTACGCCTGGAAGCCGATGGATGGGTTCATCTGTGTGAGTTTTCTCCAATATAGTTAGCTCATATGTCCGACATTTAATTCGTTTTCCAGTTGTACAAGGTGAACTCCACCGCACCTCGTATTCTCGCCCGAATTGCACGAGCCCCTTCCATGGTTCTCCTGGAGATGACCCAAGAGGCGCTTGGCTTGAACCTCCTGGAACCATGCCTGGTCTCAACGGTCTTGCTCGTTTGCGGCCACAACCTCGACTAACGCACTCTCATCTCACGGCACACGACATGCCACCCCCCCTCATAGAACATTTCCTCACGCCCTGCCTTGTCTTGTATCCATAGCACTCGCTTTCCGCTGCTCCGTGTAGCCCTCTCCCTAGATTGCTGTATCACTAGTCTCACTGCTCATCTCGTTCGCCTGTATCTATTTTATTCCAGTTCTCCTTGTTTCCTTAGTTCTATCTATCACTAGACATGTATCGTTCGTGTAGCATACTCACCTTTATTGGTTTTTCCTCGCTAGCGCTTTCCACGTAGATAGAGTATACGTCTCTTTTCGACTTTGCTTGCTATAAGTAATCTATAGGGTTTAGACACTTTCAAGGATCGTCATGGAAGATTACCGCCATACCGGAAAGTTTCCAGACCGAGCATCTCCAGGAGAATCAGACATACTATCATACCTGTATATCAATCTGAACACGTTCATGTGTAGGGTCCGACCTACCCTTCTTCGATGTGAGACTGATTGGAAGGTACAGTTAATTTTGTCACTTGGGAGACCGTGACCGTGTAGCGCAAACCTCCCGAGACAACGCGACACATGAATACACAAAAGTCTACCCGCGAAGGATACCCAGAAAGGGAAACGTAAGAAAATGTTCTGATACAAGAGCATCTGGTTTGTTCCAGATCGAAGTTCCAAGACATCGGTCGGTGCGCGGGAGCAGCCGATGACGCTCTACGAGATCGTTCCCCATACTGCCATACATATTTTGTACATACTCAGCTTATGCAACTTCGATGGTCCTGAGGAAATTCTCGTATGCAACGGCATGAACGTGTCGAAGGCGGACAGTTTCTGGGACAAGCGAGTGACGGAGTTCCTTGTCAATCTGTCACCATCAAAGAAGTATCAGGTGAGGAGTCGAAATACAAGGGCATAGAGCAAGACAACGTACAGCGAGTGGACGGACTTGATCCAGACGCGAAGTGAGGCCGGCGATCATCTCAGATAGCGCAGCTTTGTAGAAAAGGTTGCTTCGATCTGGTAAGACGTCGGGAAGCAAGCTTATGAGTTTGGGGACGTTCCGTGTGAGCTCCTCGAGTTCGGTTGCTTGGGTAGCCTCAAGCATAGCATCAGTCTCATCCAGTTGTTCGCGAAGTTTAGGAAGTCGTTTCATGGCATGAACGTAGTCAAGGAACAACTGTATCATGAAACGAGTGAGCCTCATAAAAGAGAGAGACAAGCCCCGAATCCCGTACCTTGCCACGGACATACCACCCGTCTATAGGGTGTCCGGCCATTCTGTCGAAGAGCTCTTGCAGTAACTCAAGATCCTGCCTTATGACAACTTCTGGGGCGAGCTTCAGCACGGCGATGTTGTGGGCGTCTTCGTACATCTCCGCATCAAGATATAACTCGTAGGCTTTGTAGAAGTCTCCTTGACTCAAAGCATACGTTGCCTGATGTGACGATCAGAATTAGTGTTGATAATGCACACGGGCAAGCAAATACCTTTGCTTCGTTGACCCATGTACGAGGGATCTTCAGACTTCCGCGGAGTCCTCGTTCCATCCAATCATCAAGCTTTGCAGCATTCCTGCTGAGAAGATCTTTGATCGCTCGTTTCCTCCTGATTTGACTGGTTAATATCAGAACTTAAGGCCAGAAGAGCATGGTCGCCTACCCCGCTGGACCTTCAATGTGCAGTAGTACAAAGACGGCCTCCTGGATTAAACCCAAGCGTCCTAACTGCATGGCATAGCTATTCGCCAGCAGATCCGCACTGGGGCTATTTCCTTCAACGAGTTCATCGTCATCACTGCCGGGGCCAACAACAGGTTCTCCGCGGTCTGCAAAGTCTCGAATACGCAGACACCTCGATAGGATGATGTAAAGGTGCCACGGCAGACGATAATCCACCGGACTCGAACTGAAGGATTGGGGTATGAGGATATCCGACAATGTGGTCTCAGGCTCCGAGAAAAGCCGGATCAGGGAGTACAACGCGTCTGGAGCCTGCGTGTCGTTGGGTAGTTTCCAGAAGAAAGAGGAAGGGTCAAAGGAGGCGGTTTCTTTGTACCATGGTACTGGCGCGGATGTGTTCGTAGTGCGGTCGTCCTTTGCATGATTGTAGGATTCATAGGCATCGGATATGGGGGTATCCATGCGCTGACCGAACCACAGGTGGAGGCCAAATGCGCGTTTCCAGTCCAATCCCGCAGCAAGGGAGAGGTCGGGACAGCGCTCTGGTCCCATCCCTTTCGACCCTTCCAAAACATCCACGACTCCCGCAAGTAGAGCGTATACTTTTCGAGCATTCTCGCCGATGTGTGAATCGATCTTCTCCTCCCGCCACAAACGAAGTTGTTCTCGCAGATCCGTCCGGAACTCCTCGTCTCCCGGTATTTGTGAGAGGAGAGTTGCCAACTTGACATTACCAGAGCTGATGGCCAATTCGCACGCCTTCTCAAGCTGGTTACCGGATAGGTAGGTGAAGACCGTACCCGCCCAATCATCCACTGGGACGTTGCGTAGATCTGCATCGACAGAATGGGCGACAGCAGATTGTAGCCAATCGGACAATGCTCTCCTACGACGAAGAGTAGAGATTTGATCTCGAATGTCATCGCTGAGAGACCTGGGCAAACTCAGTTCAATGGGGTCGAACAACGCGTGCCCCAAACGGAACAGGGAAGCCTCGAATGAGCGGTCATTGGCAGAGAACAAGGAAACAAATGATGCGAAGGAAAGTGCCGGAGATGGGTCTGCAAATGGGATGCCGTCTGCGTCTGGTTCGATGGGAGAATGGCTGAGATGATGGGAAAGTAGTTTTGATGTGCGTTCAGAAGCTTCCGAATCGGCGGTGGAGAGTATGCGGACAGTGCTGAGGTTCACTATAGAAGTATTGGCAGTTTGCCGACTTGACTGACCTCAATGAAACGTTCAACGCGAGAAAGACACTAGTACTTACGGCTTGTCCTTTGGCCCACATAATGACCCCAGATGAAGAAGAGTTCCTCCGGGACCCCAGCTGACGCGGAAAGATCGTCCAAGCGCCAATCCCGCGTCGCGCAGAGAGCCTTCATGCCCACGAACTATCGAGGCGGAACCTTCAACTCGCGCGTATTTACGCGTCGGGCGGTAGGGTGGGGGCTCAATGTCATGTGCGAAAGATGCACGCTAACATAAAAAGTTGTAGTCAATGCAAATGTGACACTGAGATGGCGCTTACTGGACGAGACTCTCCTCGCAATCCCTCTCCCTCCGAATCCCTACTATGTTTACGAGCCAACGCACTCTTCAGCAATTTCTTCCGAGGAGCAGGTTCAGGCTGCGTAATCTCTTTTATGACCGCCGCCTCTTCAGGCATGCGAAACAGAGTGGTTTGCATGACGTGCATTCTCTGAGGATCAACGCCGACCTCTCTGGCCCAAGGAACAATCGAAGTCTGGTTCCCCCGGTCTGCTGGCCGCGAATCGTCTTCGTCTTCATCATCCTCATCATCTTCAGACTCTTCGGAACTCTCCTGCTCGGACGACACCTCTTTATGTTTCAATTGCAATGGCAATTTCCCTCGTGTCGGTTGGACATCCTTCTCTGCTTCAGATAAGTCCCCGACCGCAGAAGACGAGTAGTCTTCATCATCGCTATCCAATGAGGGTGCCCTAAAGCGTGCCATAGTCCTGGGCAGTTGGGAGTGGATGTAGGGGTTGGTGAGGGTACGTGCTTATGTTTCGCCGCCAGAAACAACAAAGTCCTCGCGATCACTGACGCAGGGCGCTACCGCGGCAGATGACGTATCACGTGGTTGATTCAACGCGACGCGACGCGTCCGTTTGACTCGCCCCAAAGTAAAAGCATGAAAGTGCCTCTTAAAAATGCTCAGCGCCGTGCTTATACTTGATTGTGTAACTGAACGATGTAATAATTTTCCGCTAATATACAAAGAGGGAGTTCTGTGTAGGTGTCTCAAATCATGGGCCCCGGGAAACAACAGCAGAATAACACAGTTACAATTGTATCAGTAAGTAGTCATTTGCCTGTCGTAGCTAGGAGGGGTCCTAACGTTTTCATGTACGTTTCGTTGTCTATCAGCGAAGTGGAAATTATTCAGCCATATCATCATAGAACACAAGCGGGGAATGCTTACTTTCACTTCCTTGTTACTGGCGAGTCTTGCCTAGTCAGAACATTTGAAAATTAGGGGGGAGGAGCGTGCTGAAGCCCGCGCAACCTGGATCCTTTTTCACTAGCCGCTTCGTGTCCACTAACATCAATCGAGACGTGGGAGGTTGACGAGTTTTCGTCCTTAGCATCCTCGGAAGATGGCGTGGGATCAGTCTGTCAAGAAGATCTCGTATAAGGAAGGGACAACAATATGCGGTTCCCTATGTACTGACCGTAATTTCGGGATTCAAGAGGTCCAAATCAGGTGAGTCTGCTTTTCCGCTCTGAGCGCCGCTTACCCCGCGATTTCGCCACAATGCCATGAAGAATAACACGACGATGATCCCCAATACAGGAGCAATGATGGCTCTTGTCACGGTAGTAGTCCCACTGAAGCATAGATAGCTCACGGAGAACAAGAACGTGAGAATGCTATGTGGGCATCAGTATAGTCTGGTATTATCTCCGAATTCGATGTCTACGTACCTCCAATTGAAAAGGACGTATGGCAAACTGAATGTTATGGCGAGTGCTTCCAATCCTAAGAAGGATCTACCGTTCTTGTCCATCCATTGCACCTATCACATCGTTAGATTCAAGACGGTCAAAGACAGTTGCGTAACATTTCTTAACTGACAACTTCTGTAATATCCGCGTCATCTGCTGTTCGATAGAGTCGGGTCAAGATTTGGCTGGTTGCTATGTGGCCGATAATCAAGATAGTCGATGCGTAATTTGCGATTTGTGCTGCAGCCAGAGCAGTCGAAGAGGGCACTAGGGCAAGGAGAGCTGAGAACCCGATACTGGCAGAGAGTACAATTGTAGCCTGAGAGAATGAACATTGAGCGTCGTACTCGTATCATCGTGGTTACTGAGAACTTCTTACCGGAGTCAGCTAGCTCTCCCACTCCTTCTTCAATGGCCTTATGAATTCGTTCCACCGGTATAAGTTGAGCGTGTGATCCACCCAAGCTTCTTCCAGTTCACTCATACGAGAGTGCGGCATCCAGAAAAAGAAGGGCGAGAGCATGTTGAACCAGAAAGGTCGACTGTGATGGATCATTGGTTGGGTGATACTCTCATCTCGGTTCATACGGGCCTCCGGTTGACCATGATAGTCCAGGAATTTATGTGAGTCTATGGGCGATCTGAGTAAATATATTGGAACGGGCGCGCGGAGTACTCACAAATGCTTTCGAAGGACCGAGCTGAAACAATTGCAAGAACTCAGTACAACCAATCCTTGGTTACGGAGGAGTTACGACACCCGTACCTATCACGCAAATCTGCAAGCCATTGTCGCACGGCTTCATCCCTTCGAGTGAACGAATGCTGTTAACTTGGGATGATCACATTGGCATACCACACGTGACAAACCTTCAACTACACAACGCAACCAGGAGTTTGTCGTCTCTGTGTCGAATGGAAACACGGAATATTTCGACATGATGAGATCTAGCCGAAAGGTAGACATTAGAAAGGGACGAAGCTCACAACAGAAGACAAACCGTAAGTAGCATATATCAACTCGTTTCTCAGCAAGTTAACCAGGGGATCTGCGGCCGGTAAATCCATCCACCTACTCCCTGAAGCGCCCTAGAGCCGATATGCCGCATGCTGAGTAAGGTGATGGCTTTGGACATATTTGGTAATGCATCTTCAATGCTCTTTCATGTATTCAGGGCATGAGCAGTACTCTGCAGTACTAGAGCACTGCAGTAGCATCTACTATTGGTTGTGGACAGAGTGGTAAGGACATGGAGCCTGGAATAGTTGCATTTACTCCTTCTTCTCAAAGATAAAGGCTCGCACACTGTCAGTATTGTAGTCTAGGACCAGAAAATCCTGAGGCTTGACTCCCGGGCCAAGTCAGTGCTTAGAAATTGGACGGGAAGCTCAGGATAAAAGCAAGTACACTGACTTAGGAGCTGATCAAGACAGGAAGCAAAGAATAAGTGCAGAATTTTGTAGCAGCTGTGTTGCTCGCTCTGAGGCTTTGTAGGCTGCTACCAAAAAAGGGGAGGGTTGGCTGCTTATGTAAGGGGGGGCCCCCTCTCGAGCAGTTGGTACGAGCGCTTGCTCGCGCGAAGACCCCCCGAAGTTAACAATACCGTTGTATATGACACGATGGTTCGGGAACATCCACACATGCTTCCTACACAACCGTGAGTATGTAGAAGATACGTTCAAGCATGAGATTCGTACCAGAACTTGGTGAGCACAATGTGTTCTGGAGGAAAGACGCGAGGAAACATGAGCGAACATATTGTATGGCAAGGGCAGAACATCATACTCAAATGAGCCTTGTCATAGACAGGGCGCGCACCCCCGGTCAGTAGCAGGATATCGGTCTTCTCGGGCCACATGATAGTCCGCTTGCTCCAACTGGCTAGGTAATAGAAGCAGAGCGGGCCTTGTTGATCTCGACGAAGCTCTATCACGACTTCAGTGTCTTCAGGAAGTCTGCCGGGCGCAAGCCCTCGGATACGATCTGAGCAAGTCTCGATGCTCGTGCGAATTTCTTCATCGTAAACGTCAGAGTGTGTAAGGATGTTCTGTTATTCGTCAATGGGAAAGTCACATTGGTTGCAGCGCAAATGGGGTACCTTTGTCGCATGTCTGAAGTACAGCTTTCCTTCGGGATGTTCGCATGCCTCCCAGTGCGGCGGCAGAGATTCACTGTTATGGCCGGATATGCGTCAAAGCAATTTAGAAGGCGCGAATCCAGTCTTACTGTTCGAAATCCATAGTCAGGGGCTCTATTTCATTGATTTCTTCCTCTTCCTGTCGCTCTGACCTGCGAGTGACATGAGACTCGGAAAAGCTGGAATTGGAAAGAAATTCCAACATACACTAGACGTCGGTCCTGGTACCGCCAATTGGCGACAGTTCCAGGGCAGCATGGTACAAGCGACAACGACTCTGGTGGTAGTGAGACAGCAGACTGGTCCGATTGGACTTCTTGTCCTCGTCCGATGCAGTTACATTTGCGTCCACATCCTCGTCGATCCCCTTTGTACCTTTTGAGGGCGAGGGACGACTCCGCCTAAATGGAACTGTAGGAGGGACCTGATAATCAAGCATAGACTCGGCCATGGGGGAGGAACAAGACGAAGAGGTGCAAAAGGGAGTCGTTGCACCCAGATACCTTTATCTGCCAGGTTGAAGTCAGGTGTATGCAGGAGGCGGTTCGGGACCGACTAAATAGAACTTCTTGACTCACCGCCTCCAAGTATGTATAGAAGCGCGTGTATCTTGATGAGAAGCATCATTTATAGAGATTTCACTGCAGTCAACCGCTCGTAATAGCTTCCTATAATGCCTAAGGACTTAAAGTGCATGTCGTAGCCATGAGGATCAAGAGATCATGAAAGCTGGTCAGTATTCGTGCTGAAGGACCGTTTCCATAATCCCGCCGCATGTTCCCACCCCTTCTAGTACTATCGCCGGCAGTTTTTGAGAATTTGAATATAGTCCATCCTCCAACGTCAGAATGTGTATCGATGCTGAGGCGGTGCCAAGTAAGCCATATGCCTGCATGATGATATTGATGCATAGAAGGAAGCAAATGAACTAGAAATCCTTCCGGCAGCACTTTTTCGGTTCATGATCATATCCAGGAAGCAATTGGAGTTGTCGCGAAGATGGCTAATAATACAGAAGCATGCACAGGTACAACACAAGGGTCAGCGAAACAGCATAATACGGGTCGGATACTAAGCACTCAAGAAATCAGAACATCGATGAGAACTTCGGGTTGTGCCACAATTCAACCACAGAATTGACCAACTTCATGTCTTAAATGCACGCGGTTCAGCAAAAGCCCAGAACAGTTTGCAGTAAATACTCACTGAGGTTATTACCCTGGTTGACACAGTTGAGCATCTTAATCACACCGGGCTCCTCCACCTTCCCAATGACTTCGATGTAAGTGTCCGTAATGGGTGTCTTTGGAGCCTAAAAACAAAGAAAAGAACGTTCGCAAAAGGACCAAGTGTGATATATATGTATTCAAAGACTCACTGCGGTGATGATGATCTTGACCTGTCCTCCATCGGAGGCCTCAACAAGAGCGGAGTCGGATGACACCTAGTAGCATCGATGCCTCAGGTCAATCTGCCACAGTCGAGGTCAAATTGACATACCTTCAATACTTTACACGTGAGCCTAACATTGCGACCAATATAGTCGGCCAAACGTGCAGAGTTCACTCGGGGCGATGTTAGTTCAGAAGACATTCCACGGAGGTCTGGCGGTTTCGAGAGGAGATGACTGAAACAGAGAGAGAATGTGGGCAAAGAAATAACCAAGTGGCCAGTCTTATATATCGTGGATATCGGTGGAAGAAGTACCCCTGCCCTTACGCCAAATTGTCAAAGGATCGTTGCGCGTCGAAGATTGTCACGGTAACACGATCTGTCACATTTTCACGTGTGCGTGACGGCTCGTGGACTTCGCCGTTCGTGCTTGTACGCGTGACATCTCAAGATCTCACTTTCAAAGTCTACCCTCAACTGGGGTCCTAGAGTAGGCAGAATATTTCTGATTTCATTGTTACTTATATTGATAGGTGGATGCCGAGCACAATTTACTTCTTAATAGACTTTTGTAGCAAGACGCGAATAAGCTCTCCAACTTTCAACCAAACGCTCAGTCGGACTCGGACCATGGACCTAGAAGGATCCTCCAAAGAACCCTGTTGAATGATAACGGAGTTCATACAATAGCTCAGGCAATAGAGGGAAATATATACTCACAATATTGAGAAACATATTTGACCGAGATATCCGGGGTACCAGGCGTGCACTAATTATCGCAGAAAGGCGTCACAATTTAATGACGAGCTCCGAAGGACACGAACACTTACAGAAGTAGGAGGTTGGCCACCTCTGGTTTCAACCCTGAATATCTGGCTGGCGAGATCACCTTGAGCGGCGCTCAACGACAACCAATCAATGTTAGTGGATGGGTCGTTGGGCGCAACTACGTCTCCAGTCCTAGCCCCAACCACGAAGGCATTTGGGTGCCCCTTCAGGCTGGCAGAGGTGAAGTCCCACTTAGGACTCAAGCCACTACCCGTAATCGGGTTGGTGATGAAGAAGTGTTGGCCAAGGACGATAGGTGGGTTGAAGATAGCGAGGGCACCAATGATGCTTTGGGCAGTGACCTGTTTAGGTGCCTTCTCCCAAACGTCAAACACAATGTCGGTGACCTCATCGAAGGCAACAGCTGGGAGACATGAGATATCGAATAGCTCAGCGACGGCACCGACATTACTGAGAAGGGGAGGTCAGGTCAGGTCAGGTCAGATACACATCGAGTTTGCGTGAAACTTACGTGAACGTGCCGCCAGCAGAGCAAGTATAGTTTTGCACACCTACACCTAACCCGACAAAACGGGCGGTGGGTGCCGTGGGTGCAGCGAGACCGCTAGGCGCTTCTAGCTTGTCCTTCGACACGGTGCAGCCGGTGATTTTTGCGCCTGGTGCGGCGGAGACATGGATGGCAAGGAAAGCGGGGAGCAAGATGGAAATAAACATCTTCGCACAGTTGAGGAGGGATATGTCAAAGAGTGAATGTAGTACAACGACCAGAGGGAGGTGTGGGGCAGAAAGCGGACGCAATGCCACTGAGGGATCTGACTCGCGCTATGAAGGGTTTTATACTCTTCAGGTCGCCCGGTTTCGTGCGTTGTATTCATTGCGAGGATATGGGTGGGACACAGACACTGTCCTAAATCGAACACATCAATTGTATGAAGAACACATTGATGACATGCCGTGTCACACAATTTACGGAAATGCTTACCCTGATGGTTGAGGGAGTTAGCCCTGAATGGTCGAAGCGAACGGCCACCGTTTGCCACCGTTCTAACGGTGCATCTTCGGTGTGTCCAATGAGTGCCCCCGCGGCGACCTTTACAAAAATCAGGTACAGGGACTGTCACTCCGGAGCCGAAACCGATTCCACGGCTGTCTAGTACTTCAAGACGTTGACAGACGTAGACGAGGGATAAAAGTTAAGAGGAACATTTACGGAACGCCTGTCCATTTGTTACTGCGATGTCAATGGAGTTTAGCTCGCAGTCCAAATATAGACGAGGCTAGCGATTTCCCGCTTGTATGAGTCAGGTCCGGCCACACCAGCAAGACATGCCAACGTGAAAATGGTGAAGCCATGAAAGAGTACAAGATGACCACAGTCGCTTGACAAACACACGGGCCGCGTAGGGACTACTGGATTCCTTGAGGGGCAGCATAAGGCTAATGCAGTCCGAATGAGACCTATTCAATGTTGGGCGCGGCGTGTCAATGGCCAAGGATTACACTGCTTCCCAATAGAGTAGACTGACAGGACCAGTGAGAGCGCGGAGCATCATGGAAGAGATCTTGACAGCGGAGCATTGTTGTCCGACCGAGGAGTTCTCGTTGAGTTCTTGAGGACCCGCGATGGTGAATTAAGCTTGAAGCTTACGATCTTCGGTGATTGAGCGGGCCCATGAGTAAGATACATTCCTAGAAGTATGCCCCGAAAGCACACCGCTGAACATCAGGCCGTGAAGGGATTCCGGATGACCACCAAGAAAAGCAGTCAATGTCAGATGATGGCCCGGGAACACGCCTGCCATCCTATAAATTCCCACTGCAGACTGACAGCTTAGGTAGACGTCGCGCGCAGTGTATACAGTATCAGAGGATAGTTGTGATGATCTTTGAAGTGACTTGAATGCGACGGCGAGCGTTGCGAGCAAAGTCACACAGGACGATGGCCTTTGAGGCGGCGAACACGAAGCGGGCTGATAGATGTGATACCTATATGGCAGGTGAAGGTGGAATCCAAAATAGAAGACCACATACAATCTCTACACCAGTCACTTTGGATTCTGAAGATATGGATGAGATCGAATCCGGGGCAGTGAAATTCGATGGGCGAACACGAATCAGCATGATGCACGCCAGTTCGCCATTCCAATGAAGCGTGAAGCAGGGGCGCGAGCAGCGAGCAGAAAGCAAGTGAACGGCTTCAGTGATGAATGCAATGGGTAGACCAAGGGGTCCCCCTGTCGGCGGTGGAAGCTTTAGGTTTCAAGTCTCTGAGGTTTTTGAAAATTGAGGATGTCCTCCACGTGGCCTTATGAGTTCAGTAGCACGTGGCTATCTAACCGCCGCCAGTTGCAACTTCAAGTTCAAGTTGCTGTTGTCATAAATATTGACGTTCATCGAGCTTCTCTCCCTCTATCCTTCAAATAAAGCTCTCATAATTTCAGCTGCTGTACACTATACAGCCTGCTACATAAACTTTGGACTCCATATGGTATGAAATTTCATGGTTTACTGGCGTTGGTACCTGAATATCGTTGAAATGTCAACGTCTACCGCTCAAGCCGGGATTTCCAATGACCTCCGAGCCTGAAGTACCGCCCTCGCCTGATGATGTATGTAGGTTATGCCGACCTTAAGAAAACGAACCAAGGAATCTATTTGTATCGTATCAATTGTAAGCCTCGAGGGGACCATCACCTCGGTTGGTCCTCGACTAATCAGCTTGAATTCGAAAATCGACTAACCACAACAGTCTCGCACACGCGTGCTGCCATAGGCTGCTATCCCTGCATTGGGATTTGTTCATTCAGATGCCGCTTCGTTTCAACGTTCGTCGCGGGACTATAATCGATACGGTACCTGGAATTAGACCCAACCAGATGTCAAAAGGTCAGTGCAAATAGTTTGTTGATCCAATGGTAGGGGTACGCTCAGTTTGCACACTAATTGCGGGACCGACATAGTCTTTCAAAAGAAATGAAGCTATCTTGCATAGCTTTGGGGCCTCGGGTCGAATCTAGAGCACGGTAACACTTGATCAACAAGATTCGCAAGGAGCCCTGAGGGTGTGAGCTGAACGGTCTCATGCGGCACTTAGTTCACTACGGTGCCATTGACCCAACTTCCGCATGGACAGTGACTGAACCCTAAAGCTTTTCTGAATGGTGAGCGAAGTGCATTCACTTCGCAGAGTTTGAACCAGAACTCGCATCATGATATCAACGTGAGTCCCAGCGTTCGACAGATACACCATTCCAACAAGTGATCCAGCAGCAATGTCGCACTTTGAAAGTTATATATAGCATACGTCATAAAGAGAAGTATAGCAAGTTGGAGAAGATCGTCGTTGACTGAAAAGGTACTAAAGATGGCCAAGCGGTTGTCAAACTTCTTGCTTGTGGTGTATGCAGCTCGTGAGTGCCATCCATCTCTCCGTGAGGGGTTTACCCTGCATGCACATGCGCAGATATTTCTATCTCTCCTGATGAGAGATTCTGGAATGTCGGTCAATGTGTCGGCGCAGGGCCACAGGCTAGCACGAAGGGCATGGTTTCTCATGCCGTTCTTATTGGGTGAATGATCTCATGTGGACGGTACGCACTTAGGCCAGTGCACAAACGTTCATCTCTCATCTCTGCTTGTGTTGTGGCGAGCCACTTTGCCAAGTGTGAATAGGACGGTTACTTGATTGGCTACGCGGAGTATTGCTCATCGCGTACTGAGGTTTTGCTTCTCACTCCCGGAATCATGGATATTACAGCAGCCACTCCTATCCTCTGCGCCGGCATCGCTGTTTTTAATGAACAAACACTCCACTCTAGCTCCGCTGTATGCTGAGAGTTGACCTACAGACTCGTTGGGTAGCATGTGTACCATGCCAGATGACATTGAGGTCAGGGTGTCGGTAAATTACTATAGAATGCATCCTCTCACCAGAGATTCACTCGCACTGGAATAGCGGACTAGATAATCTCGCCATCCACTTCTCCGAGAACATGGAATTCCGCTCTATCGCCCTCCATCCTCTCTAAAGAAGTTGACCACACGCAAAAGCTGGACGTGAATCAGCATATCGACGCTTCGAAGGAGCAGCTTACCGGGCGGGCAATCTCTCTTCTGCCTTCCCTGCGGAGCCAGTTCCGACTGCGATGGTTGTGAGTGCACATCGTACATACGCGATCATGGCACTACTGGAGCTGACAAATGCTATCTTCTACTGCCAGCTGTGATGTAAATCTTGAGACGTCCCTCCGTCAGCGGTTTCCCCTCCGGCATACACGAAGACATGAAAGAGACTATCGCATTCGTGCAGCGACGCGGAGTACATTGCATGGTCGACCGATCCCCTTTGGACATAAAGTCCAAGAAGCGTACGACTATTGCTCCGACGCCGAATATCGTGCTTTAAAACCGAACGCCCCAATGAGGTATGTAGAACCATTCCGAGTCGTCAAATGTCGTATTGTAAAGAACGAATGCGGTTGTACAATAAGTATAGTAGTAATGCAAATGCAAAGATAGCAGTGTCCGTGACTAGTAGTGTGCAAACACATGCCTAAAGTCCGAGGCTCGTAAACCGAGCACTCCATGAGAATGAATAGTCCACTACAAGTTGTCCCCAAGACCCCTGAAACGCGTCATTAGGCGAGAGAGTATGGCTACAAATATTGTGGTATAGAAATGAGAAGAATCGTGGACGTCCAATAAGTTATTAATGAACGGAGCCTCCGAAGAACCCTATAGAGAGTGTGAGACTGAAGTCGTTAGAGGGTGTGATAGGATGTGCTTACAATAGAAGGAAACGTATTTGATTGAGACATCCAAGCTACTGCCAAATTGGCACTGAAAGCGAAGGGCACGTCGTCAGTATCATTATGTAGAGAACGCCTGACAATCAGGAATACTCACGCTGTCAGGGGGTTGGCCGCCCCTTGTATCTGTCCTGTAGACAACTTGTGCAACATTGCCACCAGCATCTCCGCCAATATTCTCAACCTGCAACCAGTTGATATCCTTCTTAGGATCAGTAGGAGCAGGCAAGCTCCCCTTACCCTTCGCAACGACGAAGGCGGTCCGACTAGCACCCCCACCCGCCGAGAACTTCCCTGAACTACGGAAATCCCAAACCGGGGAGAGACCCTGACCAGTTGTAGGGTTGGTGATGAAGTAGTGCTGTGCGAGGATTTCTGGGGGGTTGGACATGTGGAAGGAGCTGATGATGTCTTGTACGGAGGTTGAGTCGAAGTCTTTGTTGGTCCATAGGTTGTATGTTTGGTCGGGGAGAGAGTGGAAGATGGATGAGCCGGTGAGGCATGATACGTCGATGAGCTCTGCGACAGCACCAGCGCTCCTATATACCATGTCAATTGGTGTCAACAACTAATTTCGGCACGTAGAGGATAACAAATGAGAAACTCACGTGAAGTTTCCTGCCTGCGTGCACGTGTAATTCTGCACGCCGAAAGCAAGGCCAACGAAGTTCAGATCGAGATTAGCCTCGACGAATAACTGGTTCTGGTTCGGGGGAAGGACCAAACTCGACACTTGTTGCTTAATATCGCAACTTGTCGCATGGAAGAAGCTCGTGGGCGAGAGGAGGGAGCTGGCAGTATTACCGACAGCGACGGCCATAGGCCATAAGGCACGCATAGCCTGTGAGATTGCGACCATATCTGTTTCAAAAAAGCTCAAGAACGTGAAGTGGCTCGTTAATATGCTGATAACCGTGCGTATAAAGCGCGACGGAGAGAGCGGGGGATTAGGGGTGGAGCGGGAAAGTAAGTGAGCCACTCATGGGATGAAGGCATTAGGCTTAAATACAACGCTCAGGAGATGAGAACGCCGGAAGGGCCTTGGAACAAAGCGTTTCATTGTCCATTCGCCCGACAACTGTACACAATGCGCCGGATTCTCAAACGCGTACTGCTTAGCGCCCGAAGTAAGGTACGCGTCGCTGAGTACGTTTTTGAGACAATGGCATCGCATTTTAGAAGTGAGGTCGCTTTAGCCAATAGGCTGTATCCCGAGTCCCGTAGTCACTTAGCCTATGCTAAGTATGTCACTGATGACTGTGGTGTGCATGTCTCGGTTTTGTGCGAACGGATGTTGCAAAGCGGATGGCGCAGAAGGTGTCTCTGTAGCCTTCGCTCTTAACCTGAAGGTCGCCCAAGAGCACATCCGGAGGTAGCATGTCGCAATCAGCACGAGGAACACTAACGAGAGATGCGCTCAACATCGGAGACCCATGGGAATTGCATTGAGTAAGTACCGGTGAGCATCCTGAAGCCCAATTGATATCTCGGTGTTCCTCGCGCCGAAGGGTCGCCAAGTCATTCATGGCCGACGGTTGGTTGAGCCCCGTGAAGAAATCCTGTACCGTCCTAATCACAAACAATTGCAGCAAAAAGATACAGACCGTTGGAGAAAATGAAGCGGTGCACATCTGTGCACGTTGCCGAAGATGTGCATTGTCGGGTTTGTAGGTCATGTCGGGACTCGGGAGGCAGTGTCACGGTAGCTACCGCAGCTATCCAGTAGGCCCGTCGCCAGACATGCTGGTATACTTAGATGAACCACTCAGCCAATTTCTGCGACGGATCGACGAAAAACTATAGCAGGTTATAGCGGTTAGCGCAGAATGTCCAAGGGAAACCTCTCCCATAATTTGGAGAAAGTTGCCCAAACAACACCAAACACGCAGGACCCTAACCCTACGCGCCCATGTGACCTGACGTCCCTCACCTTGCGTCGGCTTTCGTTTCCGCATTTGTTCAGTGCTAACGACGAGAATACGTACCTAGGGAGACACTCACTTGGGTCTCTTTGCACAATGTCCTCCAAAGCACACACACCTCCCTCAGCTTACAACTCCGACTCCGATGACGACCACTATCCCGAGCACGACCACGACCGCGCTCACCGACGACGGCGCATAGCAGTCGTGCCCGAACTCCGCTTCGAGCAATCGTATTTGAGGAGTATCAGACCATTCGTCCATGTCGAGCATATCGGACATCACCTCCAACCTCAGCCTCATATAGACGAGAAGGGGAAGCAGAGAGAGAAGCCTGAGGAGGTAGAACATTCGGAGGTAGTTGTGGTGCATGAAGATGATATTCGGGTGCAGTGGGATAAGGTCCTTTGGGTTACGACGAGGGATCAAGTCATCAGTCCCTTGATTCAGGGTGCGCTTTGGTACGTCCTCCCAATTCAGTTGTTATATTGCAGGAACACAAGAATGAATATATTATTTGTAACGAACACGCAGGGGACTCGCATCCCATTTCTTCACCCCGGCTGTAACCTCGCTTTGGCGCAACATCAATCTATGGTGGGCTCGTGGCGATACATACCATCGTAGCGGCCCTAGAGTCGAGGGACATGGTGTTGGTCGGCTGAGAAGTTGGCTGGATGGTATTGTTAGTGTCAAGCCTGCTGCGAAGCCCAACTTCTCTCGGTGAATCAATTCATATGACAATTGTTTTTGGGTATAATACATGCTGCTTGCCATTATATTACTTTTGCGCAGGTGATTAGTCAAGAACGTGTTGTTGATATACAGATGTTATCAGTGAAGCAAGAAAGCGAAAGAGAACGACCGAGGACGGCGAGGAGACACTCCGCAAAGCCCCTAGAAAAGCAGGAGACGCGACCACCCCTCCTTACCCTCTGCCTCATAATCCACGCCCGACGAATTTTGCATCGCAGGAGGAACGACCTCCACCCACTCATTAACCCACATATACCTCGAGAATGTAACATACAACCACCTAAACCAAACCAACTGGGATTGATGCTGTAACATCGCCTCCAGTGCTGTCACATACTCAAAGAGACCAGCAATAAACGTCATGGGAATGACACTGGTATGCTGTCGCTGGGGCCCTTGCAGATACGATGTCGCGTAGATGCGCAGTTTGTTGTAGATCAGTGAGTGTAGGCCGAGGAATTTACGATAGACTGGGACGGAGATCAGCGTGAAGAGACGTGGTGGTGGTCTGTTGTTGAGGTAGGAAGGGGAAGAAAGTGAGGTAGATATGAGGTGAAGGACCCCTTTGGGAAGGGAGTAGTGATTCGCGTGACCGGATATACCGTATTCGTCGAACGTAAGAATCTAAAGTAAAGATAAGTCAGGTAGAAACTTGGGGGTGATGCGCGAAACGCACAGTGGTAATATTGTGCTTGAGCAGGTATGGCTTGATTACTTCCGCGACTAGTACGGAGTCCCACTGTTGGGTCATGTTATCCTGCAATTGTCTAATATACTTCTTAGTGCAATGTTCATGTACAAGAAGAGAACAAGCTTACGGATGGTCCAAGACCCATCTCTTCCCCCGCGCAACACCAAGGACATCCAAACTACCCTCCAACTCTCTCCTCCTGATATCGCCCAACCCCTCAGCGTTCCCCACACTCAAGCAAAGCGAATATAGCTCTCCTCCCTGTACTCTTTTCCCTTGCGACTGAGCTAGTCTCTCCTCAGCCTGTCGTTGTTGGACGAGTGACTGGATAGTAGGCGCGAAGAACATGCATTCGTCATCTGGATGTGCAGTCAGGAGGAGGATGTTCCCGTTGTCATGGGAGGTTAGGATGTTTGCGCCATACGAGAGAGGATCTAGAATGAATTTGATTATCAGAGATAGAAAGAGCAGGGGTACTGAGAATTGTAGGAGATTCATGGATATATGGCCGAGATGAAGATGAGGACAGGCTCAGACTGCTCAGTGCATTGGAGGCATGTGGTAAACGCGTCGTAAAGCGCGTTTGATCGATCGGCGTTCAGTAGCGTGGTATACTGCCTCCGATATTTCTCCGGTACACTCTGTGAATGCTTGCAATTTCGACGACGGCCGTGTCTCTCAGTATTCAACCTCGGTCCTCGATAACTATTTTTTCAGCACATATGGCTATTAAAGCTTCAGAAGGAGCTTAGAAACCTACAAGAATATTGAATTTAGCCCAGTGAGAGCCTCGGCACGCAGAGCGCGTAAACTCCTCGCCAACAATTCTCCCTTCTCTTCACCTTCCCCTTCACCTTCACCTTATACATGGTCCGTGCACCCTCTCCCTCCCTATAAAACCCACCCACTCAACATCTGACTTTCCTCATACTTACCTTGACGGCACCTGCCTCTTCATGCTCCCAGGTTGGTGCCCAGTGAAAACCGCGTCCAGCCATATCGAGGCAGAACGAGCGTCATCGAATACTCCTTCTGATTCGTTGTCACTCGATACGAACTACCACTCGACTCGATCTGCCTCGATGCGAGATACGAATAATATATATTCTCATCTAATTACATCTAATTACATCTAACCCCTTCGTACCCATTCATACCGAAGCTGTTTCGGCCATGCTCGATATGAATTGATGTACAACACCTTTCATATCGAATCCCAGCTATTCCCCTCATATCACCGTGACAAGTCCATACGCACAATGTCGAGCGAAGCATGGGATGACTCTAAATTCCACAGTCAGCACCATCCAAGTTGACACTAGGGGGTACATACAAGCCCACATACCTTTCTCGAATTTGCTGCTGCCTAAACTGCAACTGCGGCGACTTTGGTTGTCTTTGTGAGCATCCATTTCTGGGGCATCCATTCCTGGGGAATATGTCCAAGAACAAGTCAGTACAAGAAATGCTTGAGATGATTTTGCACATACTTTTCCTTCTGCACCATCCTCATCAATCTGGGACCCCGAGCGGTGGAAGTCATTTGTATTAGCTGGCGCACTTCAGCTGGGAACAAAAGTATACATACCAATGTAATATCCACATTGTGTTGGATTCAAGTAGGGTAATTGATACCATAGAAATCGCATGATGGCGTGTCAACCTAATGTTTTCAGCACGAAATTTCTCAATTCGCCACCGGCAAGATCGTTGCTAGTGAAACATCCGTGAGTGACTGGCAAAGTAAAGGATCAAATACCTGAGTGTCAGTTCCAAGAGATAGCACCGCCAAAGTGACCACCAAGCTGATATGAGCTCAGTGGAGGCCTTTCTGGTATGTGCATAAGCGTGAGGAACACTACATTCACATATAATGGTATCGACTTACCAAAGGTACACTAGCAGATGAAGCACCAAACTCAGTACTCATGGCTCAGCTCCATATCCCTTCCAATGCGATCGAGAGTCCGGGCCGCCATCGGAAGTTGTCAGAGAAGGCAAGAAGTGGTGGTGAGAAATCTCACAAGGGATGTCGATGGAGTGGGACTGTCAGAATTAATTGGAGGCTGTCAAAAGGGTCCTCAGAAAGCGGGGTCAATATTTTACAAGCGCAGACTGTGCTGAAGTCACTCAGAGTGGTTCGCGAACAAGAGACTAGAGCAGCAATTTCATCGCTGCAGCCTGCGAGCAAACTTTGTCATCGGAGACTTCCGGCGTCCTTGCAATCCTTCGTCAAATCCGTCGCGGCATGCCGGGCAGCGCGAGCACACGAGAGCATGGCACCGCGAGAGCAAATCGTGCCTGGCGTGCGCGCGAGACATGTTTGAGTGGAAGGAAAGAACGAATTCATACGATGTCGCTGGTTGTTACTCGATGGCATGGCGTCTATGTAACTAAATTTAAGTATGATTCGAGGAGGCTCAATTTGGCTCGATCTCGCTGGACGCGGTTTTCACTGGGGTTGGTGGGCCGTGGGATCTCCCCATAGCACGGCGACCTTGTCCATACAGGGAGGGCCTGCGGTTTGTACGGGCTTCGGCTCGTGCACCGTCTCAATATTTTCCTGTCCTGCTTCGGCCTTCGGGCTGGGCAGGCCTTTTTTTTTTTGGCTGGTTAAGGGTGCTAACCCTAACCTTAGGAGATGGGATAAGGGGGTTATGGGATTATTGGAATGGAGTTGAATTATTAGTTATGACGCAGTAACGTTCACTTCGTGTGCAGACCGCACCGCTTGCCACCTTGCTTCGTTCGATCATAGTTTGTACTTACTGTACTCCCTCCTTGTGACTTTGGATACTTATAAATCTCCTTCCTTGCCATTCTATTTACCTTCCGTTCAATATCATCTCCTGAGGATTCACAATATGGCACCTCTGCCAAGCGCACTTGACGAAGAAGCCACCTCACTCATCGACAACCTCTCCCGACGCAAGAAAGACCTTCTCGAGTTCCAAATACCCCGTCTAAGATCATGCACCGGCCCCCTTCTCACCCAACAACAATACGCAGCGGAATTGCGTGAGGATATTGACACGTTTGCGAGACAGGTTGAGGTATGACGGTCGTATGCCGTATGGATACCCGTCTCGAGGGTACTTGGGTGGTTGTGGTTTACTGATGGATGGTTGTGTTCAGTAGAGTCTTGAACTTGCGGTTGATGATCAGCAGAGTGAGCGGGCGAGGAGGGAGTTGAGGAAATTCGTGGCAGAGTTCAAGGAGGATTTGAATACGTACGTTCTCTCCCTTCTTTCGTATACTTTCGTTCTGACACCGAGTATGGACGGTATAGGTTGCGCAAGGAGTCGCGAGCAGCCTTGCTTGCTTCGAAGCGTGCTATTCACGCGAACGGAGCGTCGAATCGCGAGGAGCTCTTACGCTCGAGTGTAGTTAGGGAGAAGCAGGACTTGAATAAGGAAGTTGCGTGCGTGCTGCTTGTTCTCGTCCGAACTCGTGTTGAGGCATGCTAACGTGATGTCGGTCCTTAGGGAGGATGCACTGATGAAAGCGAGCAACGACGTAACCGAGGCTTTGCAACGGACAATTGGCGTCATGCAGGGAGAACTTGAA
Source organism: Panus rudis PR-1116 ss-1 (assembly GCA_022160315.1). NCBI lineage: Eukaryota > Fungi > Basidiomycota > Agaricomycetes > Polyporales > Panaceae > Panus > Panus rudis. The sequence goes on from MU275189.1 coordinate 120,018, forward strand.
CGTTCCGTGTTGTCGACACAACTACTAGGTAACGCCTTCCTTATGATATCTCTTCTATACGGATATTGAATGTCCCATCATTTATTGCAGAGGCCTCTACTGCATCCCTCAAATCCACATCTACAACTCACGACGTCCTCGACAGTCTCATGGTAACCTCCAAACACCTCATCACAGCACTCGAGAAATCCGACTGGCTCGACAGACTCCTCATCCTCACCGCCCTCATCTTCTTCATCCTCGTCGTACTCTTCATCTTGAAGCAACGACTCGTCGATCGCGGGTTGAGAGTCGCTTTGTGGTGGACTCGGTTCATCCCATCGAGTTCGAGACGTAGCGACAAGGTTGTAGATGCTATGGAGAAGGGAAGCGCGGTCCTCAGTAGTGCGAGTGCGACGGTGTCGAGTACCGTTGCGGGTGTCACCAGCGTCGTAGCTTCGGTATCGAGTGCGGCTACAACGTCGATCCTGGCCAGTGACTCCGCTTCGCCTGCTGCATCTTCTATCGAGCCAACAACAACGGAGTCAGCTTCTGAGGTCTTGTCGATGATTTCAGGGGAACCGGTGGACCTTAAGTCCTCTGCTACTTCCGATTCAGCGGCGGATGAATCGACGCGGACGCGGACGGATTCTCCTGTGGTTACTCAAGCCTTACGCGACGAGCTATGAATACATATGACTTCGCTCGCGGCGTCTGTAGCATTTTAGCTGCTATGTGTCTGGATTCTGAATGTTATACTTGTGCAACTGCACTCATCGAAGAACGGGAGAGTCCCGTCTGAAACGTTTTGCGATCCTGCGTGTATACCTGCTACTACTTACCCCTGCATGCTGCGCTCCTAGTACTACGTGTAAGCAGCTTCCGCCATCCGCCACTCAGTCGGACATCTCGGTGAGGATGCTGACGAGCGTGAGATGACGAAGGGGTGGAAGGACGTTTCCCCGCGTAATGAGATGCCAACATAATCAAAATGAAGAACTTTCTCACCCGCAAAGCAAGCAGCCGTTTCTGTCAGCCAGGGCATGGAAGGCATGGGACAATAATGACATGTGGCCGTTATAGCCTGGGACTCTCAATGAGAGCATATGATATCCCTCGTCCCTGCCATCCTGCACATAAAATACATCACCACCCGGAAGACGACCTTTAGTTCCCCCTTTCTTTGATCCTTGATCACTCTCGCTGCCTTCTCATAGCAGCCTTTCCGCGGGTCACAAGAGGAGAAACCAGAGTTTCAGATAGGTGACGGGTGCCGGCGACATGGCGTTGCTATCAGAGACACAGTGGGCTGTGGTGTTTTCAGTCCTTCTGCTGTTCGTGGTGAAGAAGGTGCTGGAGTATGTCAAGGCGGTCAGATCTATCCAGTACGTACATTTAAGCATTTAACGGTTTTGGTCGGGTCGGGTGTTGTGCCACATAGCACAAGAAACCGCGTTGATCGCCGACCCGAGGACAGGTCGTGGACGCGTTCAACGCCCCAATATGCTGTGACGTTCTCCGACGATCGCATGGCGGTCGAGGCTTCGCTAGCGTTATAAGCACTTGGTTATAACTTGACACGATATACATGAGCAGCTGCTAACGCGTCTCCTCATTTTCTCCGTCATGATGTAGTAACCATCCTGGATTCAGGGTGCTCATGAGCCCTAACGGTGTCGCCTCACTATGGCCTTCCATTCCTTTTGTTTCCGTTGGGAACAGTATCCAAACGAACGGCTTTACATTCTATGAGCAGTATGGCGTCGACATTATCAGCTGTGTACGTCCCATTTCGCTATTACATGAATTGGTGAGGACAACCAGTACTAACCCCGCCCTCGTTGTTCGATAGGTATCAGTGTTCCCTACCACTGCTATCAACTACTTCATAGCAGATCCTGTAGTGACCAAGGTACTTATATGACCCATTCCTGTGCCTCACCTTATAAACGTTCTTACCTGGTTCTATGCGCGCAGGAAATCATGACCCAACGTCTGAAATTCCCCAAGCCCATCGAACTCTACGAACTGCTCTTGTTCTTCGGCCGTAACATCGTCGCTTCAGAGCGGGACGAGTGGAAGAAGTACAGGAAGATTTCTGCGCCTGCATTCACCGAGCCGAATAACAAACTAGTCTGGGATGAGACTGTTCGAGTCGTCCAAGATTTGTTTGACAATATCTGGGGAGACCAGAAAGAGGTCGTCTCCGAGAACGCCCTCGATATAACTATGCCAGTATGTTCCCCCATCACTAATCCTGTGGCTGAGTTTCTGACTATATGCGTATTCAGTTGGCCCTCTTCATTATCGGAGCAGCCGGATTCGGTCGTAGGTTGTCTTGGACAGACGAGGCTGTTCCTGATCCTGGGCATAAGTTGACTTTCAGGGTAAAGCTTGCGCTGTCTATGATCTTGACCTCGTCTAAACTATGTTTTACGTGCAGGAAACGCTGTATACCGTTTCTACAGACGTCATCCTTAAAGTGTCTCTCCCGAAATTGGCATTATACGCTACCGAACGCACGCGTAAGGTTAAGCTTGCGTTTGAAGAGCTAGAGGTACGTGTCTTCTTCGCTTTCAAGCTATGCAGTCCATCATAACCAACAGAACGGCCCATTCAATTGTAGCATTATATGTTGGATATGATCAAACATCGACGAAACGCAACGAAGAAAGAAGATCGGTATGATCTCTTCAGTAGTTTGTTGGACGCGAATGAGGGGCTCTTGGATGGAGAAGCCAAGTTGACTGATCAGGAGTTACTTGGTGCGTATTTTTCGGCGCATATAGTCAAGTCAAGAGCTGTCGCTCATTTGTGCGGCGTGGCGTGGTGTAGGCAATATCTTCATCTTCCTCATTGCTGGTGAGTTCCCAACCCGTTATATCATCCATTCATGCGTGATATTGATATACCTTTACGCTAGGTCACGAGGTATATGCGTTGTATTTTCATCGTGGTGCTTGCAATAGAACTAACACACCGCTCGTAGACAACTGCACATACCCTGGCGTTTGCCCTTGCCCTACTTGCACTTCATCAAGACGAGCAAGAGGCATTGTATCAGGACCTGAAGAAGAACTTCCCAGATGGCAGGATACCCGTACGTTCTAACTTCTCTTCTTCCGCGTAGGACTGCTTAGATGAACTGATGAACTTGATTAGACTTACGATGATATCAACAAGCTCGGACATGTCGAAGCGTTCGTATTTCTTGTATCTAATCTTCTACATTTTTTTACTGGACCGTGCTGCTGCATATAATCAGTGTCATGAACGAAACCCTCCGTCTCTTCCCTCCGGCACCCAGTGTACCGAAATACGCAACGGAAGACACCACGTTCGTCACTAAGAACGCTGCCGGAGAGAAAGTCGTCGTCCCTGTACCGGCCGGAACAGGTATTTCACTCAACATCAGTGCATTGCAGAAGAACCGTACGTATCCCTCTCCCTCTTAGCTCCAAGTCGTCACCTGACTCTCAACATCCTTACTTGAATGTTCAGCCCGGTACTGGCCCAACCCCGATAAATTCGACCCAGGCCGATTCCTCTCCAACGACTGGCCCCGGGATGCCTTCGTTCCTTTCAGCGGAGGCGTCCGATCCTGCCTCGGTCGTCGATTCGCCGAGTTGGAGAGTCTCGTCGTGTTGTCGATGTTCTTCTTGAAGTATAAGATTACTGTTAAGGAGGAACCTCAGTATGCGAATGAGACTTGGGAGGAGAAGAGGGCGAGGGTGTTGAGGGTGACTCAGGGGATTACGATTACGTGAGTCTTCCTTTGCTTGATTGTGGTGTTTAAGAGTGGGATGCTGATTTTGGTTTGGTAGTCCTGTGAGGGTGCCGCTTTTGTTCACCAGGAGGGAATAAAGTACCCATTGGTGTTCGGGTTCCAATAAACGGCTTGAAATGACTAGCTAGATAGGTAATCCCTTTTTATGATTGATATTTCCCCCTCATCCTCCTCACATTTGTATCTCCGCTCTGTTGTTCGTTTTGTTCTACTTTATTGTTGGTTATGTTGATTTGGGTCGCATATTACAATCCCCACTTTTTTGGACGTGTACCTGGGTGATGTGTTGAGTGCTGGCCGCGGGCTGCTCTACTTACCTATACACTGACACGCAGAAAAGGTATTCTTTCTTCGAGATGCTTGTACTGACAAAAAGAGATGCATTCCTAGGATACTGCACAAGTCCAATATGGTGCAATCAAAACCTTTCCTTATGCACATCGTCCAACACAGTATCCCGGATGATCTCTCCCCACTCATCCACAACCTTCAACATCTTCGCACACTTATCCCTAATCGCCTGCTCACACTCCTTCCCAAGCGGGAGATACAAAGGCCACTCCTTTCCCTTCGCCTTCCCCTCCCCCCTCACAACGTCCGCAACCAGCTCCATAGCCTTCATTGGGTCCCCCGGTTGTTTTCCTTCTATGGCTTCCACGGCTTTTCTGAACCTTTCTCGCATGGGGTCGTAGGCGGGGACGGTGTTGTGGGTGGATAGTGGACGGGAGAATATCTTTTCGGTGCGGAAGGCTCCTGGTTCGACGATGAGTACTCGGATGCCGAAGGGGGCTACTTCTGCTGAAAGCGTTTCCCCGATGACTGGTGGATGAAGAAAAGGATGTTAAGGTGAGATTCTGTCTGTGGCTTGATTCAGGGATGTTCTTGTGCATCTCTCACGTACCTCGAACAGCTGCTTTGGATGATGCATATTGCCCGGAAAGCTATATGATTCAGGTCAGCAGATGCAAACCTACTTTACAAAAGTTTGTCAGTGGAGGTACAGACTCACCGGGAGTTCAGGCCTCCAACTCGTCCGACTGCCTAAGAGCACAACAGTTCCTGAATTTCGGGATCGCATATGTGGCAGAGCAGCAGAAGTCACGTCAAGCAAGCCGATAACATTCGTTTGTACCTGGTCCAACCACTCCTTGGACCTATACAAACCCACAGGTTGTCAAACCACGGCACCTTCATGCGAACCTCTCTGCATATACTGTACTGTACTCACCCGCCTTCCTCAATCGAAGCTGTAACACCGATCCCAGCATTATTCACCAAAACATCGATCCTACCAAAGTACGTGACTGATTTATCGACAATTTCTTTAATCTTCTCTGCTCCGATCGTTACGTCCAATTGGACTTTACGGAGGTTCGGACTTGGGGGGAAATCTTCAATTCCCTCTAGATTCCTTGCTGTTGCGATCACTTTGTCGCCTCGCGATAATGCGACGGTTACGAGTCGTCTGCCGAAGCCGGAGGATGTACCTATTTGAGAGAGAAGAAAGCTTGGTTGTCAGAATATTGGTATTGGTAAGGGATGTGGGTACGCAGAACGCATACCCGTTATGAACCAAACAAGCTGATTGGGAGAATCAGAATTGTTGGCTGCAGCATCTGTAAGGGTACTCATGGTGGTGTACAAAGGGTGTGTGGTAGAGGCCGTCAGGCTAACGTCTAGTTATAGTCAAATATCCTTTATGTCTCAGAGTATTGACGTCAACCCTGGGGCACATCAGGGCACATCCCGCATCCGCATGAACTTGAGACCTGAGTCCGAGCTATATTCTATCTGTGTAACTCCGAGTCGGGCATCGCGGTCTTCAACCGCGTCCAACTTGAAAGCTCGAAGGTATCACGATGACTGACGGAGAAGTTTGTCATTGAAATCACTTGTCTTGAGGATGGCGAAAAACGGCGATAGTACCGTGACATGATGGTTCTGGATGTCATGGTCGAACTTTTGCTTGCTTGAATGTCCAGTGCAGTAATCTACGGACTTCGCGTGGGTTGTGGGTCTCTGTTCCAGTGTTTGTACGTTTAGTAGTGACCGGTCACAATCGATATATCAAAGCCAACCAGCCTCGGGAGGATGCTCAACTGCAAGTTATTGCTTCGAATACGACCGATCCACGAGAATCGTACTACGAGTATGTAGGTCGCCAGAACTTTGTACGTCGGAGAGTGATGTGGCGCGGCGGACGAGGGTATAAAATCCAAAGAAAATGGCATTAGCAGGGATTGATGTAGGTAGTGGTACAAAAATTGTCTTGAATCGACTTGAACATTACGGTCATTAAGTGCTCTGAGATTCAGGAACTTGAATAAATCGTACAGTGCGAGCATGGAGTCAACAATAAACAGAGTAGAACTTGAATCAAATCTTGCGCGTCCATATGTGGTAACCTCTTCATTTCCAGAGATTCCAGAGAGGATCGTCACGTCGACTCGGTTTCTGCATCTTGTCTCGGTTCGCCACGTTCTTCCACGGATGAGCCACAAGCTGGACCAAGAACGACCTATCTGGGTTGACGACCATCTTGCAGCGAGGTTCAGCTAGAACATGCTCTTTGGCCCCTCGGTTTGAGATGAAGGAGGCGAAACACACAGGACATCTGTACCTCTTTTGTTCTGTGGGGGGTAGATGGCTATTCATGTGGTCGTCACGATCCGCGGACGTGGTGAATCCTTCGTGAGGGCAGTCTGCCACTAGACAGCGATACAGGGTGTCGCGTCCGGGGAACTGCAGAAGTGCATAAGTCAGTTGAAAGAAGACACGTAGACGCTATTATTACACATACCAAAGTCAACGGAGGAGGTTGAAGCGCTATAGTAGTCCGACTTGGCGGGCGAGGCTCCCTAGGTCTCTCCGGGGCTTGCGGGGTTTGGCCTTGTGTAGTGCCAAGTGGCGGACGCGGAATCCAAGGCAAGCAATAGGGAGGAAGAGGAGGCCGAGTTAGCGGTGTAGGTACTTTGATCACAGTCGCCAAAATGCGGTTGTTGATGACGTTTGCATCCACTTGAGTACCTGCGGCAGGGGAGGCAGCAGTCTGTGGATTACCTGCTGGTGCAGCTGAACCCTGCTGGCTATCATTAACTGAACGAGCGACCAGAGTGTTGCCACTGTCACCGGTCGAACCGCCATTCTGTCGTTGTTCTTGCAGAGGAGCCACTGGGAGGGTCGAGCCAATGTCATGCAAAGTCGTGGCGGGTGGTCCAGCATGGTTCTTTGAAACGTCCTCAGCGGCGTCGGTGGCGTCCACGTCCATATCGACTTTCTCGTACGGAGAGTTAGCATCTACTTCGAATAGCAAGGGAATGGGGGCCGGTGCCAGTGGCGTTGGTTCAACTTCGTCCTCCAGAGCTGGCGCGACTTCCCGTTTGCCTGCTTCCTTCTCCGTATCTTTCTCTGTAGCCTATCAATTTTCCTGAACGTCAGCAGCAGTCAAGAGGGCTGATAGAGCTAGATTTATGAAACTGACATTCTCAGAGTCTTGGTTTGCTACTAATTCAGTGGGTGGATTCCAAAGGGTCGTCAACTCGTTTACGATGTTTCTTGCAACGCTATGCCTGAGTAAATACTCTCCAGGAGTAACCGTAGCGAACGGAGGATACTGATAGAGCAATGTGAGCACGTCGATGCTACATGTGTTTGGAGAAAATGCGAAAGACTCACAAGATCTGACCGAGGTATTAGAGTCTGCATTTGAGCAGCCTGAGCTAAAACGATAGCGGGAGTCAGAACGCTGGTCATTTTGACGGTGTCGGGTTAGTAACTGCCGCTATCAATATATGTAATATCGCAGAGTACGGATGAGCAAACGGCGGGGGTTCAGGTGGGGAAGAAGAGAATAGTGTCTCAATATATACTGTCGCTTGGTTGAACATGCCGTAGCCAAACCGTGGCCAAAGGGTCCGCGTCAAGGATAAGATGAACGGCTATGGGTCAAATTGCCAGTAACGATTTTGATCCGCAATCTTCAAACAAAGGGAGAATGCAGCTGTGGTCCATACACCGTGGCATTGTTTCCCTCTTTGGCGAAAGAATAGTACTATGCGCTTATGCGACCATTGTCCTGTTCCAGGCCGCCCCTCGGTTAAGGTAGGGTTCTGTCAAAGTTATCATCGATATTGTCCTCAGTAAACGCATGCGTTGGTCCCTTCAGATTTGGTGGTCAAAACATTGACTAATAGAAGCACTCACGACATCGTGCGGAAGGTCAGACAATAAGATCAGCGAGAACTGGATTGAACATCAATTACCGATATCTTCCCAGCTAGTAGGATACCAGTACGAAAAGAAAGGCCCCGGAGTGAACCAGACATGGCGAGACTCGATATTGCAGGAGTTTTTACATTACCGACCGAATGTATCGTTCTTCACACAACTTTTGAGGTCCTTGCGCCTATTTGGGAAACTCTGAAGGAAAGCTCGAAGTTGATACGAGGATGCAAACTTCGGAGTGTATTTATATGGATCAGTATTCATGTGCTACCCACAGTACCAATGTGCTTCATTGAAAAGACTGAGCTGGCATTGATATCCATTGTTCCTGAATACTCACTTCGCAGGAGCTCCTGAAGCGGTTGTAGCCTGACCTCAAAATCAATCGGCTTCCGATTACCGGCGAATCATGTAAAGCAGACCTTTGAGCAGGAGTTTTGTGGTCTCTCTCCATGCTATACCGCATCCGATATATATAAAGACATACCTAGACTTCGCGAATATTGTTGGTACTAGTCCTGGGTCGCGAGTTTGATTAAGACATTTGCGACATTCAGGGCTATGGAAGTCCCATTGCTTTCGAAACGAATGATGATATCGAGAGATGCTACACAATTAGAATAAACCCCAGAAGAGAAAACAAAAAGTGGTTCGAATGCAGTTGGTTCGCGGCAGCCTGCAGGTTCGCGAAGGCACCAGGAAGCGTTCGGTGGCTCGGCCGGCGCCAGGCCGCAAATTTCGGCAAATGCCGAGGAGGACCAAACACACTGACAAAGGCAAACAAGCGAGGTCTCTCTCAGACTACGACTACCATCCGCATATCCTTCATCGAACCTCCCTTTTTCTCTGTAAGTTCTCTATGCTTGCCGTCGTTGAACGTGTTGCTCACCATACTGCATCGTTCTTTGCTGATTGTGCTGGTCATTCTACGCTCATTTGCGGTCGTGCCGTCATTCGGACTCCGTCGCGATGCCTACCTTGATCTGCTCCGATCTCACTTCTCGAGAACAGTTACAACTCTCTCGTCTGCTTAGAATCAACCGCAATGGCCTTGAAGCGCATTAACAAGGTATGTATCCTTCTCATTCATCGACCTCGCACGACCTCTCGATATGCAAGGTGGCGTCAATCCGATTACCATGTCGGACGGCGCCTGATTGGTGAGGATGTGCAAGGCGATGCTTTTGTTATTGCCCTTTGTGCAATGGGCGGCGACGGACATGTCTTGCTGACACTCGATTGTTGTGTCGTTGTAACAGGAACTGATTGACCTCGGGCGTGACCCCCCATCATCCTGCTCCGCCGGCCCAACTGGCGACAACATGTTCCAGTGGCAAGCGACGATTATGGGACCTGTACGTATTCATGCACTCTTTCTCGTGCGGAAGATCCGAAGCTCACATTGCACCAGGGCGATTCGCCATACGCTGGAGGCGTCTTCTTCCTTTCCATTACCTTCCCTACGGACTACCCCTTCAAGCCGCCCAAGGTCAGCTTTACGACCAAGATCTACCATCCCAACATCAACGCCAATGGCTCGATCTGTCTGGATATCCTCAGGGATCAGTGGTCCCCAGCATTGACTATTTCGAAAGGTACGCTTCTATCCGACTTTCACACGTGAAGAGTATACTGATAACCATCTTAGTCCTGCTCTCGATTTGCTCAATGCTTACTGATCCCAACCCTGATGACCCCTTGGTACCGGATATCGCCCATCTATACAAGACGGATCGGGCTCGGTACGAGGCGACTGCTCGGGAATGGACAAGGAAGTGAGCATTTCCTTCCCTCACTGACACCCCTGACATCATTGATCGCTGACCTCAAATCTACTTTCCCAGGTATGCCATGTAGTCCCGTCCGTGCAGGAAGTGGTGAATTCTTGCGTCGTGCTCGGTTGAACTCCATCGTGTGACTGTAATGAGACGAAGTTACGTGAACGCGAAGTAGTATGGTTGTACGATTCCTAGGTCTTTCTGTTCCCGCTCGTTCATTTTTCTGTTGTACTACAACCCCCCTGCAATCTTTATCATGACTCCATAACGAAGTGATACCGAATGGACGTGTGAATATGGTTCTGTACTCAAGGGGTCGTCTCGTACGTCGTAGTAGGTTGCAACAGTTCGAGTTGTTGTCTCTTCGTTGGCTGTTCTCGCGGGAGAAATGTCCGCCGATCTCACGCAAGCCCTGTGCGGGGTTGGTGCAAGCACAGTGCTCAGGTACTGATGTAATTAACAAGGATTCCTAGCGTCAGGCTTAGTACTGTACATCATAAATTGTACACTGAGCATCGTCCATTTGTTACAGCAGATTCCAAGTTGCAAACCTGAGCATAACCTAGTGAACCTACCCGAGTCCGAGATTCACTTGGAGTCAATAAAATCTCGAGTGATCTCCTCCCATTAGTCTCCAGGTTGGTTTGAAGGAAAGGGTTTCGGATTTTGATCGGTGGGATGAGAGTCGTAACTTGAAGTTCGGACTCCTAGTGACGACAATGAGGCGGCAGAGCAACTGTATCCATTTTGTACTGGACGAGTTCGAGGTTCCTCGCTAGGAGCATTCGCAGAAATCGCGTGATCTGAAGAGGGCGCAGGTGATACCGGATGTGCTATTATCTCAGCACTGGTCCATGTCGGAAACGCTGGTGCGACCATATGTTGGTAGAGACATGTTCTAGGGACGGGGCATGAGGATGGTTCGTTGTTACTGGGACGTAGTCTATAGTTGATACAGCCCTCGAAGATGTCCATGGTCAGCTGATCCGAAGAGTCGCCGTCAGGGTGGGCTGGGGCAGGTATCGACTCTGTGGGCGACGAGGCGACATAAGTGTCTAACCAATCAACGGTAGGGACAGAGAGATTCAAGTCTGGGAAAGTAGACGGGTCCAGTTTCGAACCAATGGCTTCGATGAGCTTCGCGACCGAGTGATAAAGAGGTGGAATGCGGTGCTTCTGCGCGATTTTTTGGAGAAACTGGATTGTATGGGCTGGTTTGATGACATTTAAAAAGTAGAAATGGTGTTCATCGTCATCCCCAAAATGGCCCGGATACGTGATGACTTGGGCGCATAGTGCAAAATACTTTTGTATTTTACTCAGATTGGCCCGCAAGGCCTCTATATCGGCATAGTTGAGGAGAAAGGAGACGATGGGCAAGGAATCTAGACACCACGGTTCATGACGGAAGCAGATCTCAGGCTTGACAAAGTCTTTGCCTGATGTGGCCCTGAATGACACTGGGGCCCACTGGTCGGTGAAAGCGAGCGACGTTATTGACGATATTGCTACGAAGGAATTCTTGGGTTAGCGACTGCAAAGAAATTATTGACTCATGATACCGTCACCATACCTTCTTCCCCTAGGAGCATATCTATTCTTGATGAAGATTGTAGCAAGTAGTCTATATCAAATCTCATGTCCATAGAAAGGGTGAACCTCCAAGGATGCCACCAGCTAGGGTCATCGTATTTTATCCGTGTAGCGGTATCGAGGAGATTCACCGAGAGCCACCATCCTAGTACAGCGCCGAAACCCGGGCTGGCAAGTTCAAGATCTGCTTTTGAGAGGTTTGTGAAGATTGCCGACTGCAATAAAGACTTTACGTGGGAGTTCCTTTCCCCAAGATGGTCGATCATTTTCATGACTGAGTTGGGGTCGAAATTCACGACGTGCTGCCGCAGCATTGCGAGCACTTTCACTGGCAGGTCACGTAGGCTGAGCCCCGGTGGAAGGAAACTGATAAGCTGAACATACTGTTCAAGGGAATCGCACAGGACATTAAGAGTTTTCTGGAACGTAAACTCCTGGTGATATCCAAACCTCTCACTCGGAGGCAAATGGATGATCTCCCAGAATTCGAGTAATGCTGTTAGACGGCGAAATGCCGAGGGCTTCAAATTTCTGGTGCAGGCGAGAGAGCACCAACGATGACTTGAAGACATAGGGGGCAAGACGCCTTTCAGCTCCTGTAGCCAATTCAAAATATCTCCAAGTGTAGTACACCGCTCGTGTAGGGCTTTCAGTATGTATGTGAGAATTTTCTCGCCATACATTTCGGCTTCCGCGGAGCTGTCGGCCTGAGCAATGGACGAAGAGGCAATGATGGCCTGAAGGAGAGCAGGGAATGACTCCATTGGTATGTGATCGCCAATGCCACCAAAGCGATCAACCCAAGTCACAACATCGTGATATGACCCAGACACGACAGGTAAGCATTGAAGTATCGCAAGCTTCACTGCTTCCGGATGCATGGTCATGAGTTCATCGTACGCGAATTGTAGCATTGCCTTGCCTATGGAACGTGCGTCCGATACCGATACTTGTGTAGTCTCTTTCTTAGGCTCGGAGAAGCTTGTCCCGCCGACAGAATTCTCCACGTCTCTCGTTCCGTCCTTCGCTTGATCCCAAGTACTGCTGCGGAAGCAGCTGAGCGGGATGTCGACCAGGGAATGTACAACGGCGCGCCAAAAACGTGCAGTCATAGGAGTCCTGTAGGGACAGGAATATCGAAAGAGTGGGATAACAAGCGTGGCTGCATACATTACCAGCCATCCCAGCACCAAGGTAGTGATCGCCCAGCCTATAGCGGCGTCGAGCAGTTGCAAGAACAAGAATAGCCCTATGAGGAAGAGGATGAGGGCAAGCTGCACGAGCATCGGGAGAAATGCGGTGATCTCGTAGACGCGATAGATCGTGAGGCCACGGTGTCGCTGAAAGAAGTTAATCGGAGGATCTTCCAAGGCGAGAAATTCTCTGAGCCATTGTTTGGCGAGCATGCCCACAGAGGCCGTCACCAGACTGAGGAATAGACTGGTAAAGAACAAGCCATTGAACACTCTGGACGAGGTGGGCACGACGGCAGGCTGGAATGAATTGGCAAGTGTTTCGTCCACGAGCGTCCTGTTCAATTGTCTAGCGATGGCGACGAGAAGAAATACGGTGGCAGTGTCAGGATCGGGTTGCAGCTGCTTGTACGACTCGACGGCGAACGCTGTCAATACGGCAGAAAACAACCCAGCCTATACCGCAGAGAACATATGATTAGACATCGATTGATCTCGATATAATGCTACCTACGAATACTAGGAGTGTGTCTATATCCTCCTTCACGTTCTTGATCTTTTTCTCATCCACGTCTTTGATGAAACGTCTGAGTGTCTGCCATGAAGCGGTATTGAACCCATCATTTGCGCCAGCAAGCGGTGAAGGCTGAGTATTAGCCTGAAGGATATTTCAAGGATCAATTTTCGAACAGAAACAACAGGAGGTAAGGAGTGTATCATAGCATACCTGGGGAGTCTGGCAGAGATATTCAAGTTGACCTTCTAATACCCCGAACTCCATCAAGTTAGACATGAGTGTTAGTACAGAACGAGTGTAATATTAGACTCACGGCAATGCTGCGATATCTGATTCTTAGCCTTAGTAGCTCCAGTACACTGTACAGGGCTCTATTGTACTAGGCACGTGACACAGATACGCTCATGGGCGCCGTCAATGACTGAGATCTGAGAATCAGACTCCGACCCACCGCGACCGACAAGTTGAACCTACTGTAGAATAAAATTCGAAAACTGTTGCCAGCGGATATCGTTTCGCAGCTGGTCCTTGGATTTTAGGCAAGTTCATCAGGGGCGATTTCCGAGGTCGACTGACTCTTCGTTAGGTTCTTGTTCTACAGGTCAATTTATCTTCTTAGACCGGGATGGTGGTATCTCTGAATTACGATGCCATCCTCACCATAATGGAAAGTATAGAACAGAGGGGCGATGTCTTCAACGTAATTAGAATGTGCAAGGCCCTGTACAAACTGGGACAGCCCATCTACTTGCGCTTCCCCATCATCTTACAGGTCCACAATGCCGACTCATTCTGCAACTTTATACGAAACCACGATTACTTCCATCATGATCAAGGTATGGCATTTCCTCGGGATTGTATTTGAGTCAAAAATCGGGGACCGTACGCGGACCATTCGCGGGGTCAAAAGGTTCATGACATTGCAGAGAGTCTGAGGAGACCCATTAACACGAGAGCTGCGTTCACGCGTAGTTGGAACAGAGCTGAATAGAGTCGGCGCCGGCACCATCATCCACCAGTGGGGTCTTCGTTCGATTCTTTAGCGTGTTCGTCGTCGAAATCTTCATCGGAATCTACGGCGGGGCCTTCATCAGGGTCTTGGTCAGGTTCTTCACCTTCGGAGGGAGGATCGGCTGCTTCTTCAAATTGTCCCGAGTTGTAGACCAACAGACGCGCCTTGTGAGTACTTGCAAGATGACAGAGACAGCATTGGAATCCAGATCGTCTCCGCAGACAATATTGATCCGATAGAGTGAGGTCGCAAGTAGCAATATCATGCCATCGACGACATACAAGGACGACCCCGTTAACCCAGGTATACGTGTTGGTGACTTTGCGATTGCCAGAGTTCTTTGAATCGAATGTGGAGTCCATATATATTCTGTACGTGCGAGAATCTCCCGCTTTGAAGCTCGACTGGGAGCCGATTGACAGGTTGTTGCGCACTTTGCGCTGACTTGAGGAAGCAAATAGCCCCTTCTACGTCATTCATCTTCCGGTCGACTGTCAGTTATCGCATGCAATTCCCGCCACATCCATAACTGATGTGGTTCGTCGGACTTACTGGTAACGTTTCTAGGCCAAAGTGCCATAGTAGTATGAGGGGGCGGTGGTATCAGCAGGTGGGTTGACGAGGTACTAATGCGGGTCTATATTTAGTACACAATGACAGTTCAGTGCATCTGTCAAAGCTCACCGCGGGTAGCTGGGCACCGGGATGGAAAGAAGATGGGGGTTGGGGTATGTGACCTGCAGGTAGTCTCACTCTGATTTTCTGTGAGGCCGCCGTGTTAGGACTGTGCGATTCATTACGCGTCATTCGTACACTCACGATCATGCTACCGAAGACACCGATGCGCATCAACTTGAGGGATGGCATGTCGGAATGACCGGACACATAAACCTACATGCCGTCCATTCGATATCACAAAGCACCGTCTCTCTTCGCCCAATCTACGACCGGCATCCGTTCGGGATGCTGATTCCCACCGCAGATTTGAACGGAAGGCTATGGGTATAGACGTACAGACTCCGCCCGCACGGAATGGCCGTCATTCGCAGGTCCCATCTTTGTTCCCCAGATCCCTAACGATCAAAGGCCAAAGTGCCAACTGAATACTACAGAAATTCACGTCAATGCAAAATCATGCTATTGGACAAGTCAAACAAACCATGGAGCACGTCGCCTTTCGTTGACTCTGCTGGATAGCATACACGTCAAATTGCCCCGTATTACGGGGCCGTGGGTCCAAAGGTCGATATCCTTCGCAGGTTCACTCGCCGCAATGGGCCCATCACGACTTGGACCCCTTGGCGAAGCTATGGCATCCGATGCACCAGGCGCCATATCGACGGAAAAAGCCAGATATCAAGTAAGTACGTGAGTACTAAGGCATACGTTGTATGTGTCGTTCACATACGTCGGTATATGCCAAGTTTATGCGTCCGCGTTAGCTGAAGGTGAAGGTCACGTCGAAGTCGCGTTGCAAGGTCGACGCTCATACCAAATTAGGACAGACCGAATCGAATTAGGCAAGAAGTTACCTGTATGTGGAAGTCTGTGCCGCCATCAGCACACCTGGTCCGTGCGCACCTCCCGACCCTATAAAGCCCGCCGCCCGACATTCTTGTTTCCTTACCACTCTGGCCTTTTGGCTTAGATCAAGTGTAGTATCTGTTCTTAATAGTTTAACCACTATTATGAGGGCACCGCCCTCATTATTTGGTTATCTAATTTTTGCCGCCCCTGTTCCCCGAGCTCTGCTTGCAACTCGGGGACGCGATGACCTTGCTATTGCAGTATCGGCTTGTGTCGTCGGGGGATCCCTTTGGGATCTCTTCCCCTCACTAACTCTTTCTTTTTGCTGGTCCTCTTTAGCTTGTCAGTTGGCAAGCTGTGGTGTCTAGCAAATGGAATGAGTCTTGTGAGCCCCTTTCATTTGATCTCTTTGTTATGTGTCTGTTCTTTTGGGTTGCATATTTTCCTGCGCACTGGCGATTGTATTGATTTTGCTATGTCAATTGATCTTTATTCTTCTCCGCTGCTGGAAGTTTGTATTAAGAAAGAAAGTGCATTAATGCGCTTTGCAAGTTATCCGAATCCGACTGAGAACCACTGGTACTGGTGCTATACTTTGACGATACTTTGACGATACCACGCATGTTGCGAATAACTTCCTTGCGAGAGGGAGAGATTCGTCTCAAGTAAGAAACGAAAAGCATCTATATCCTTCTTCTTTCTACGATGGCGGCAGGTTACCCAACCGTCTTCTCTGTGCGCTCTCTAAAACCCTCTTGATCAACGCATACCACTCTTCGTCGGGCGTCGCCGTCTTCCCCTCCCCAACACCCTTCAGCCACTCCTGAGCCTCCCCGGTCTTCTCCAACTCCTTCCATTCCACTCTGAGAGGCACCTTGTGCACGTATACTTCCCTGATCCACTTCGGGACTTTCCACTCTGGCTTGGCGTATTCCCCACCTACGAAAGCGTGCAGCTCGTCTCGGTAGTCGAATTGTTCGTCTTCGTCGAGGACATGCCATAATCTGGCCATGGCAGTATCGATATCGTAGGGATACGTCGGAGGGATGGACGCGCGGATTCGTTTGTATTGAGATATCATGAACTCTTTCTCCTTCTCGATGTCCAAGGACGAAGGATTTTCGAATACTTTGAGAATTACGCGAGTTTGCACTTCGGCCATGGGGAACGGTACGACGCGGAAGTTGAAGGAATCAACCGAGGTCCCAGGCTTTGAGAGATTGGGTACAACGCGGAATGGTATACCGAGGAACGCCAGACTCGAAGGAGGGTACTCCGGTGAGGATGTCAAGGGGAACAAAAGCTTTGCCAGAGGGAAGACGTGATACGTCGAATTGTAGACCTTGGGCGGGAAAGGCGGGATCGCTGGAGGGATGCCCACCACTAACGGAGGATTGTCCGATGACCCAGGCTCGAGGAATGGATATGAGGTCTCGTATCCCGTCGCTATCATACAATGAGTGATACCGCTCTCGGTGGTCCCATCTTCGAAAACGACGGAACCACCGTGAACTTCGTCGTACGGAAGGAACTCCTTGATCCTCGGCCGTAGCTTATATCGTCCGCCATCGAGGTCTTCGTTCGTCGCGCCGGAGGATGAATGGATAACGACCTTATCTGGGAGAGAAAGCGCTGCGGCAGTGATATCCCTTCCACTTGGACCTCCACCTACGACCAGGATGGTGCGCGATTTAGTGATGTAAGGATGAGAAGCGTTCCGGAAGTACGCCGAGTGAGTAACATGTCCTGCCTCTCGCCAGGCCGATAAACCTGGGGTAGAGGGATATCTGGGCTTGCGATACTGCCCATTCGCCACGATGACCAGGTCGAATTCTTTCGTGACAAATTCAGCTGCCGATGGAGAGTCCGGGTCACCGCCTGCCTTGACTTCCCATCTCTTCTTGTCGGCTAGCCACTTGACAGATTGCACTCGCGCATTGAACTGGATATGTGGATAAAGCTGGAAATGGGAAGCATAGTCTTTCAGGTATTTTGCGACCGTCGATGCTGGTGGATACAAGGGTGTTTCGGGAGGGAACGGATATGAGGCGTACGCCATGGCCGGATGAGGGATGATCGTCGTTAACGAATCATACACAGGGGTAAGTGGCGGATCTGCCTCTCGAGTAGCAGGCAACCTGTATCGTCGATACATATGTTTTGTTCAACGTGGTAAGGGGGGGGGGATGTAGGGCTTACCATATACCACCGACATCTTCGCGTGCCTCGTATGCGGTGGGATGCCACAATCCTGCTTTGTATGCAGGATGATCAACGATAACTTTGAGAGCGGCAAGTCCTGCAGGACCAGTGCCTATGACGCAGATGTCTTTGGCATGATCGTCGGCGGCCTGTGAAGCGGGAGTAGTGTGTGTGTTTACTTGAGGAACTGATGCAGATACAGATGCAGAACGATCAGCACATGCAGCGGCGGGGACATCAGTACCATGCATACGCACCGGAATCGGCCATCCTCGAGTCGTGAAACAAATGCTTAGATGTGTTAGTCGGAGGAAGACAAAATGCATTTTGGAATTCTCAGACTTTATACTTTTCGCATGGATGTTTTTACAACCCCGGAACCAGGAACGTTAACGATTTTCGCGCAATCTCTCATCGTACTTGCGAAATGGTACCGTTTGTCTTCCATCGGGACTTCCGCCCAACCAGACGGCGTCCAGATAGAGACATGTTTGGATCGACAGACACACAGAAAGACGTTAAGAGCACATGGGTTCATTCGAGTGGGTGCAATTCAGGGGAAAGCGTTTCTTCTCTTCAGATGAGATGCGATCGGGGTGACACGATCACGTGCAGGGCGCCAGTATGTTCAAAAGTTGGCGACGCGCCCGAGAGGCACAATTGGCCACTCGCGACCATCTCTCTGACCACCACCTCCTACACTACCCACCACCGACCCACACACAACTTAATAATATAGCTAGCCATGTCCGAGGTTGACGTCTTTCAAGACGAAGTCCCCGCAATCGTCGACTGTGACGTCCTCGAAGCCGCAAAGGAAAACATCCAACCGATCGCAAAGGGGCGTCGCGTAACGGCGCTTTCAGCCATCCTCTCTACTCCGCACGCGCAACGCGAGTCCCGACTTGCTGCAGCTCGCAATCGCTTCCGTATCAACGTCGAAGTTGCTTTGGAAGATGAAGATGACGACCCGCTTGAAGCGTACTGTCGCTTTGTCGATTGGACGGTAGAGAACTATCCTCAAGGACATAGCGCCGAATCCGGCTTGCTTGAGTTGCTTGAAGAGGCTACGCGTGTGCTGCGGGATGATAGAGGTGGAAAGTGGAAGGATGATATCAGGTATCTGAAGCTTTGGGTGCTCTATGCCAGTTACGTGGAGAAACCGGCCATCATCTACAAGTTCTGTCTCGTCAATGAGATTGGAACTTCGCATGCGTTGCTTTACGAGGAGTTTGCTATTGCGTTGGAAAGAGCTGGGAGGTGAGTGATGACACATGGGTACAGCATATCCTTTACTGACAAGTTACTACTCTAGACGTGCACAGGCAGATGAGACGTACTTGCTCGGAATAGCCCGACGCGCTGCCCCAGTCGAACGCCTCGAAGCAAAGCACCGCGAATTCCAAAAGCGCATGCTCTCAGCAGCAACGCTTCCCCCTCTCGAACCTCCCACGCAAACATCCTCATCTTCTTCCTCCGGTACAAAGAAACGCACAGTCCTAGGCGAAACATCCCGTTCCAAATCTTCTCGTACCGCATCGTCGTCCTCGCGTCCACTCTCACAAGAAGACGTCATGCCACCACCACCCAGACCAAACGGCCGCATGGACGTGTTCATTGACCCTGCAGGTTCGGCGGACCAAGACGCTTCGGCTGCGCCGTGGCCTGAACTTGGTACTCGTAAATCCCGGGTCAAGGAGAATATTCGTGAGGTGTCCAAAGCGGGTGGCACGACGTTGAAACAGGCCGGAAGGTCTACGAGATCGGCGAGTGCGGCTGCTGCAAGCAAATTGACTATATTCAGGGATCCGGAGGGTACGAAGGATCCTGCTAGTGCTGAAGCGGATGAGGATGACATGCCTCCCCCGCCTGCTCCGTCTTCGTCTTCCTCGGGAAAGAGAGGTAGCAAAGATGTGGGCAAGGCGAAGATGGCTGTATTCCGTGATGAAGAATCTCCGCCTGCTAAGGATACAGGGAAGGCGAAATTGACTATATTCCGTGATGACGAACCTGCGCCTGTAAAGCAAGCAGGCAAGTCGAAGTTGCCTATCTTCCGCGATGACGAACCTGTGCCTGCCAAAGACACTGGCAAAGCGAAGATACCCATATTCCGAGACGAAGACCCTGCGCCTCGTAAGGATACGGGCAAGGCTAAGATGTCCATCTTCCAAGACCCTGCACCTAGTGAGACTGCTGTACCCTCCACTCCGAAGTTTGTTCCTTATCGTGATGGCGATGTAAGTCCATTCCCCCTTTGAGCTCTTTGTTCTCCTTGGACAGTATCTGATCGTTCACTCTGACAGACCGTTCCTACTACACCATCCACGACTCACTCCATCGTTCCCGGAACAGTCATGAAAGAGAAGGCCGTCGCGTCCAAAGGTGTTAAGATGTCTAGCGAGGCTGAAGCTTTAAGGAAGGATCCGCTGAAGAACTACGACGAGGAGGAACGATTGGCTGCTACTATGGATTGATTTGTGTTGGCTTCCGGGTTTTGATGAGTTCGTTACTATGCTTCCCTTGACTCTTTTCTTGTGGTACAAAGATGAGATGCAGATATGCTGGCCGTGCTAATTGTACTAACGACGTGACGATGATGATGATCTGCTTATGCTCCTTTCGAGAAGTACTCTGCTGTGTATAACTACAAATTTCTTGCATTGGCTCCGACGAATTTCGAAGACGAAGTGATCAGCTGCCGCATGACTCTGCACGGTGGTGAGTGAATTGTCCTCCGAGCAGTGGGGGTCCAGGGGTAATGTTACACATTTCTTTCTTTCTGAGGTTACACTTTTGCTGTCTAATCGCTCTCCAGGGCGAACTTCTTCAGGTTCTGTATACCCTCTCCTTCCAGTCTCATACCCATCCACTCCGTCATAGCGGTCGCACCGAGCGTCTTCTCATAGAAGTCGATGGAGGGCTTGTTCCACTATAGATCGATTCATCAAGACCGTTCTCAAGAAGTGCATGGAGGTACAAGCAAATGCTTACCTTCAATACGGACCAGTCGATACGTGCGCAATCCTATTAACAGTCCATAAATGGTCAGAATCAACACATCAATCAAAAGTTGACCATCATACCTTCTCCTCTGCGACCTTTGCCAGTTCAGCAAAGAACGCTTTGCCTACTCCGGAT
This sequence comes from Panus rudis PR-1116 ss-1, assembly GCA_022160315.1. Taxonomy (NCBI): domain Eukaryota; kingdom Fungi; phylum Basidiomycota; class Agaricomycetes; order Polyporales; family Panaceae; genus Panus; species Panus rudis. Next base: position 140,968 of record MU275189.1, read on the forward strand.
CCTCTAGCTTCTGGCTTCACGAACAGGTCTTCAAGCTTTTAGAGCGAACCCATTCATCAGTAATCATACACAATTTCACAGAATAACCACAGAGTAGGTTCCGCAGGTCTATTTGAGTTACCACTTACGTAGATCCCAGGCTTGCCCGTCCAAGTCGAATAATTGAAGAAATACATAGCGAGTCCGATAGCTTCGCCCGGTACGTCCGGCGTACCTGTGAAAGCTAACAGGGTATGCGCATAGTGGTTTTCGAACAGATTTTTGCGGTACTATGGGGTGTATGTCAGTGATTGAGCACAACCGTTGTGGAAGCTGCTGACAAGTTCAGGTGTGGCCTTTACAGAATCCTCTGCTTTTTCGTATATCGCCTATGGACGCGTTCAGCATGCGGAAGACGTGATGAGACGCGATGGGGGAATCGTTCGAGCATTCCCCCCGAGCGAACTTGAAGCCTCGGCTCACAAGGTCAGTTACGAGTCGGAGGATGATATCCTAAACGTCCCTCGGTCAAGACAACTCAAGATCAATCCAGTAGTTGACGAGACATACCACATCCTCAACGGTGGCAGGACGAATAAAGTATTTTGCGGGCATGTTCACCTTGAGTGGAAGGAAGCAAGAAAGCTGATGGAGGGATGAGTACAGATCGCTTCAAGCTTCAGCGTGGTTACAACTGTTGAAAGCCAAGACGGTCGGGAATATACATGCACTGACCCACACTGCGCGCGAAATATATTGTAAATGACTCGAAAACGAGTTTCTACCAAGTACACCCGGGAATTAATTGAAGTCGCAGCGGCACATGGCCAGAGAGAGACGCCGGGAGCGAGCGAACTGGATTTGTGTACGTTTGTTTGTTCGCTCGCCTTTGAACCTTATTCTTGCCCACGACCACGCAAACCAACGCCAAAAAGTCGTCCGCGCTCGACGTCGCTCTCCCCATCGACCACAGATCCTCCCCCTAAACTCGCTCAACCGTTACACGATGGATCCCGCAAAGTTGGCAAAGCTCCAGGCTCAGGCTGCGAGCAACCGGATTGGTGAGGAAATTATCCTGATATTTTCCCCTTTTTTGGAAGGAAGATCATGTTGTGGTGAAGCGGCGAAGAGAAGATCAGAGTAAAGCGAAGGAATGGGATAGAGAGAGAACGCGTCAACTTCTCATTTTGCCGTTATCACTCGCTTTCGGTAAAGTGTAAGAAATGCTGACGCGTAAATTGTTTGGTCTTGTAAATAGGTGGAAAGGGAACCGTGCGTCGTAAGGTTGTAAGGAAGACGAAAGCCTCGAACGCGCAGGACGACAAAAAGCTCCAGGGCGCGTTGAAGAAGCTCAACGTCCAGCCCATCCCTGGTGTCGAGGAAGTCAACATGTTCAGGGAGGACGGAAATGTTCTGCACTTCTCTGCCCCCAAGGGTGAGTCCCCTTCGATCTTTAGAATACGTCATATCGCGACTATCAATAAATTGTCTTGAAATTGTTCCTCTCCCTGTGCGAACGCTACGATGATTCTAATCACCTGCCTCCTAGTTCATGCCGCTGTCTCCGCCAACACCTTCGCCATCTACGGTTCCGGCCAGGTGAAGGAGCTCACCGAGCTTGTTCCCGGCATTCTCAACCAACTCGGACCCGACTCGCTCGCCTCCCTGCGTAAATTGGCCGAGTCCTACCAAGCCATCCAGCAGAGCCAGCAACGGCCACCGCAAGGTGCCGTTAGCGGCGCGGGAGCAGACGACGACGACGATGTCCCCGATTTGGTCGAGAACTTTGACCAGGTGGAGGAGAACGGCGAGAAGGAGGAGGGCAAGGAGAAGAATGACCTCGAAGAGTTGAACTGAGCGATCGACTAGGTCGCTCATGATGGGTAGCGAGAGGATGTGAAAACATATATCGGGGATTTCTGGAGTGAGGGTTATCATCTGGTCTACTGTTAGGAATGGCACTCCCCTATCCCCCTTATTATTCCTTGTCGAGATTGTCATCATCTCCATATCCCTCCTACTCTCACTTGAACCCAAAGCTCAAAAACCATTCCGCTTTGATGTGTGCCCTCGCGTGTGCTTTTACCACTCTTACTTTCGTTTCGCATTCATCCCCTCTTCCCGTGTTCTTGCTCGATTGTCTTCCACTTTCCCGCGTCCCTGACTCCCCATCGTTGTGATACTTACGTCTCTGTTTCCGTTGTCTTCCCCCCTCTGCATGACATCGCCGCAATGATCGCACTGTATCAATGCCATTTCTCATCGAGCTACCGTGTTGCAATGTTTCCAGGATGCTTTCTAGGATCTTGGAGTAGAACGTTAAACCTCGTTAAGTTCTCGTTTGTCCAGAAACCACAACGGACTCGAGCACGAGCACGACGCCGTATTGTATACGTCCGTCGTGGTAATGTGTGCTCAATAACAATTTTCAATGGACAGGCAAGCTTAACCAAAACCAAGACCATCGTACACGCCCAACTCAGATCAAACACCTGCCTCCCTTCCGTCACTCACACTGGCGGTCGCCCATTGCGGTATGCATCCAGCTGCTTGACTGCTGTCACCGGTACTTGCCCTAAGCAATGACGCCACCGCCGTCTGTGCTGTCGCGGTCAACGCTCGGCCCCGCAACGTACGCAAGAACAAGGACAAGGACGCGCCCGCAGATACCCGCGTCTTGTGGTTCCATACTTACCACTGCCACAGTCCATGTCCACTGTCCACGTCAAGCGTCATTGAACGTTTGGACATTCGGACAGTGGACATTGAAGTAAGACTGAACAGCTTGAGCGTCGATCCCCCCACTCAACGCTTGCGAGTAACGTCCTGGTAAGGTCCGTTACAACCTTGATGCTTTCGACGTCGACGTCGCGCCGTCATACTCAGGCTGGTATGCATTCATTTCGCGGGTCATCCGAGATAATCGAACAGCGAACGAACACCGCTAGACCTTCTCCTGATCGAATTCGAGCTCGGTACCGATAGGTACGCGATCGCAAAGGGATTTGGTGCTTGCGGCTCGGAATGCGGCTCGTGAATATTGCGATATCTATCGTTGCCTTTTGGCAAAACGTGACATCCAGCCGTGCATAATGAGATTGATTGGTATTGATGGTGCGAGACAGCAAAACAACTAGTGGACAAATGGGTGCTCGAGCACTTGAATATTGGTATCGGAGGGTGCATGACATTGTTAGTGAAGAGTCAAACGCCATCGTAGCTCGCGCCTCCGGCCTATAACGGTAAAGTTGTGCATGAGTAATCGAGGTCAAGTGAGTAAGAGAAGGCACGGAAGAAGACAAGAATAGATATAGTTCTTGCGGAGAAAGAAGGTTTACAATGAAAGGACAAAACTAACCTTGCGCAACCGGACCACGATAGGTTCATATTTCAGATCGTCCTTCTCCCTTGCGGCAACTTCTATGGAGTATATGCGGAGAACTTGCTTCACGTCTGCCGTATGTACCGAGATCTGCAAAAGACACAAGTCAAGGAACAAAGAATGAAAGACGTCAACGCTGAGGATTTCTCTGGAGGGCGCCGTCCGGAAGGAACGGACGACCAAGGGTGAATCGGGAAGAAATTTCAACAAACGCGACGTACCTTTGCCTTTCGCATGACTTTGCAATTCGGTCCAATCCAAACGATAAGAATGAACTTCTCCCTCTTGGATTCTTTATCGTTGGCATATTGTACCCGGGCATAGCCGTATGACGCTTTCGAATCGTCCAGGTGTTCAACCAGTTCTTCCAAGCCTCCCGACCCCGTCGACGCTAGGACCAACTTGTCGGATTTGTCTGACTTTTGGGGAGATTCGCACACGTTCACATCTATGTTGATTTTTGGGGCGACGTGAAGGATATGGATATGGAGACATACCTCATAGTCGAGCAGCAACCAGTTCGTCTCCGACTTGTCCGAACGCACGTCCTGGTATGCTAAACATTGACAATGTCACATGCTACATTTTCAGACAAATTTCCAACATCAACATACCCTCGTCAATCTTGGGGTCAGACACGTCAGCCATTGCGATATGAGTTCGGAGGGTGTGGTTGAAGGATATCTGGACGTTGCTGTACTCGCCGCCCGTTGCGATCCATTATCGATGTTCCAAATGCGGCGAACGCTCGATCACTGGTGATCGCCGGTCGGAGGTTTGTCTTTTTATGGCAATCTAAAAACGCCGACCCGGCCGAGCCCCGGAAATGCCGTAGGAAAACTCAAATATGGTGCACGTGGTCAGGTTTCATTGAGCTTTCTGAGACGCCCAGCAGTGCAGCAACCTGAGTTGGCTAACTTTTTCAGACAAGATCTGGGCGCTCGACTTGCGCACGTGATAATTGCTCCCTTTTTACCGGCGTCCCGCCGGAATTGACGGTACTCCCTCCGAATTATTTCAACATAAAATGGTATATGATTATCTATGTGACTGTGATATGTGCGTTGGCAGCGTACATTGCACGTGCACGTCACTACGCGTCACTCGAAGTTCAAGTCAATTACCAAGGCCATAATTCCATGCTTGTAATCTATTCAATGTTCATATGCAACAATATATTTACATGAAGTTCTATGCAGACTGATCCCACATGTACTGCGAAACATACGGGAAAGTCCCCGACTGAGCGGCCATCAGGTTTTGATTCAATGAAAGGTGAGAGAGTGAAGCTGGCACTGGCAGTGGCAACTCGGAGACAGATGACTTGAAGGCCTAGAGACCCACCACAGTATACGTTGTGGACATCGAAGGGTCTGTAGTAGCTGTCCAAGGCATGTTTGAAGGAGCCGACAATGGTGTGTCCACCTTGTAATCTATAGTGGGGTCATATCTATGAGGCAGTGAGGGAGTTGCCGAGGACAGATGGCGGGGTGTGAGTGTTTCCACGAAACCG
>MU275189.1:146096-235117 GCA_022160315.1 Panus rudis PR-1116 ss-1
TGGTGTAGTGCAGAGGTTAAGAGACATCGTTGGCCAGGTTGGAATTGAACATGATCAAGAAAGCCAAAGGAATCGTGAGGGCGTGACAGACAAACGAATATTTACGAAAACATGCAGTGTATTTTCGCCGTCGCCGCCGGAGCGGCGAAACTGCACGTGATGTTATACCATATCGGGAAACAGATCTTGTCTGAAAAAGTTCAAAACTGAGCAACCTGTCTGCGTTCTGTAACCTCCAGAACTCTTCACTCCTTTCGTCATGCTCGCTGCTCTCTCAAAAGTCCAAAGGACGACGACGGCAAAACCAAAAGCTGTAACATGCACATTCATTGCGTTCTACTCGACCGTGTCTGGTTTGGCCCGTCGTAACTGGGGCACAACGGGACCAGCACCTCGTTCACTCCTACAAACATACGAGGAGGTCGAAGCCGAAGAGGAGTCTTCATCATCCAACTCCGGACCCTCGATAGTCCACAAAAAGCCAGAAAAGAAACCGACACCCCGACAATTCGTCGCTCACACCGCCGCGATAAAAGCTTCGTTTCCCAAGGGCTGGGATCCACCCAAGAAGCTGTCGAGAGACGCGATGGAGGGTCTGCGGACCATGCACGCTATGAACCCGGATATATTCACTACGCCTGTCTTGGCGGACAAGTTCAAGATCAGTCCGGAGGCTGTTAGGAGGATTTTGAAGAGCAAATGGGAGCCGACGAGGGAGCAGAGAGCGAGGTTGTTGCAGAGGGAGAGGAAGCAGCGGGAAGAGTGGATTGCGGAGAGGCGTAGGGAGGAGAAGCAAAAACAGAAGGAGATGGAGGAAGAGTGGGTGAAGAGGAGAGGGTTTGCTGGGAAGAACGAGCATGACAAGCTGGAGTTGACGTAGTCGCTATTCATTGTCGGTTCTCGGTGTATTCGCGGCGGAGAAGAAGGAGAGGGGGACAAGAAGTGCTATACAGGGTTTGGAACTGCTCTATTTCAGGATCGTATAATGCTTAATGATGACCTTTGATAAATGCCTCATGCAAGGTACACCAAGTGCAGAAGCTTCTCCGGCGGGGTGTGTTCAACACTTATCATTAACAGCATAAGGCAGGGCGAACAACAACCATTTCATTGATCCACAAAGGCGAGTAAAGACAAATGTTTGATAAATAGTCCAGAATACTGTCATAATGATAGAGTTAAGTCTAAAACAAAGCGTCCTTGGTTGCCCTAACCATCAAGCCAATTCCTACCTAGTGATCCCGGAGATCATACACTCTCGGGACCGGCGACTCTCAAACCCACAGCCATTCAGATAACACCCATTGTACACCGTAACCGAAGAGAACCCGCTAGGATGAATCTGTGGGAAGCCATTATACACGTCCCGAGATGCATCTTAACTTCCTCCAGCCGGACGGACAGACTCAAGGCTGAATATGAGGCACGTATCCCTTGTTTTATGTCTGTGATGTCAACGAGGGAATGGTACACGGATCCTTCGCGTACTGAATGAAACAGCTGCCTGCCGGTGGTTTGCAAAACAGTGCGTCATTCCAGTTTGGGCGAGGGAGAGGGTCAGGAACGCGTCCGGACTTGTCTACCAAGCCGCTGCTAAATTCGAGAAGGAAGAGGGATGTGACGAGTTTGAGCTCAAGTTTTGCGAGACGTTGGCCTAAGCAAGTCACTCTGCCTGAAACAAATTGACGTCAGAATATGGCGTCGCACAGAGTAACAACGCGACCACTAACCTCCTCCCCAACCGACGTATCCCATAGGCATTTTGTGCTCCGGGCGGGCAGGATCGAATTTCCAAGGGTCCGGGTAAAGTTCAGGGTTCAAATGGACGTCACTGAATGGGTAGACGACATATGCCCCAGAAGGTATTTTTGTCCCGTTGATGAAGGTATCCGGTCCCATATTGCGACGCATGGCAGTGTGAGGTTGTGCGACTCGCAACGTCTCTCGGATGAGCGCATCCAAGACAGGTGTCTCTGATTCCCAGGCCTCGAGCGGGATAGACGAGAGTTTCTCGCAGTTGCTAAGTTCGGCGAAGGAAGGTGAAGAGAAAGCAGGGACGGAGGGATGTTGTGAAGGGTGAGACGAGTCTGAGTTCGAATCAAGACAAGGTGTTGGTACGGGATAGGATGGAGATGTGGCTGAGGATGCGAGGCCTGGTGCTGCGGAGTGCTCATGGATGAGCTTTCGCACTTCGGCCTCCGCTTTTGATTTCCATTCAGGGTGTCCGGTAAGGAACGTTAAGAGCCAGGAAGCTGGAGGAGGAGCATGACAGTGAGAAAACTGCCTGGAACTCACAGGAAAACATACGACAGGGAAAAAAGCAAGCTCACCTGTTGTGCCAGTAGAGCGGGCGCCGGCTACCAATAAGCCCATGATAAACTACGCCATCCGGAAAACGGTGTGAGCATCCGTAAATTTGAACCCTGATGACAGTATAGTGCTTACCCCAAGAACGACAAGCCTGTCGTCTCCACTGTCTAGGAGGAGCTGTAATGTGTCATCCCCAGGAAGTCCGCTGTTCGCCCGAGTCTCGATGGCATGGTTAACGATGTCGTAAATTTTCTTCGTGGCCAGGAGTTTCCGGACCATACTCGGACTTGGGAACCAGGGAAATAATACGCTGGCAGGTGTCGTCGATACGTCTAGCTCGTCATACAATTCTTTCAATCGCGCGACAAGGACCTCGTCATCTGCGAGCTCGGACGAGGCAAGCGACCGAACCGTGGTCTGGAATATGAGCTGCGAGAAAGGAATTGTAGACATACGGAAGAAGGCAGGGAAGAACACATGAGCTGCCAAGCCTCAGGTGAGAAAGAGTAAACGGGAACCCACCCTTGGGATACTCTCAAATGGATCCAGCGTGCCTGACTGACCCCACGAGTGCATAACTTTGTCGGAATCGGCCAGGATTTTAGGAAGCACTGTCTCGTTTTGGTCAATGACATGAATACAGATCTCAAGTGCGATGTTCGTTCCCCCCTTCTTCAGCCACGCGGGGCGGGTCAGGAACAGAGAAGAACTCTCACTTACGGCGAGATAGCTGTTCGCTATTTTGGGCGGCGGAGAGACGCTTGTGGATGAGCGAGATTCGTCGTGACTGCAAGTCAGATGTCACTCCAGGAAGCATAGGGATCTGGATATCGACAACGGTTAGATCGGGTTTCTTTCTGCCAATGTGGTGTGATGCGAGGGTGACTTACGGCGCCGGAGAGGAATTTGAAGCCTTCGTTGATGTCGAGGCCTTTCGAGGTGAAGAATTCTCTCCGACCTACATCCCCTGATACGGCGATGACGGTAGCCTGGTATCCGCGACGATCAGCCGAGGTATCGTTGGAGGGATATGTAACGTACCCTCCAGAGATTAAACTGGAATATAGCCCGCCCACTGAGCTTGAAGCTCGAGGTGAGAAAGTCAAAGCGAGAACGGAAGAAAGGAGCGATAGTGAAGAGACCGGACGCAGGTAAGGTAATGGGCGAGTCGTCTTCGTCATGTCTGGCAATGGACAAGGACCGGAAGAAGAGGAGTAGGACGACGACAGGCAAGGTGAGGGCCATGCTTAAAGCGGCACCGTCTGCCAAGAACGCCTGAAAGAGAGGGAGTACGCCAGAGGAATGCATGTTGGATGAGCCATGCAAGAACCTGGAGCTGTGTTTAAATAGCGAGAGAGAGATGAGTGAGATCAGACGGAGTCTACATCGGAAAGACATTCCATACCGTAATTACCACGATGATTGAAACATATCCAAGAGGTATGCATCTAGGTTGGACGTGGGCCCGCACCGAAGTTGGTTTCGGAGAGATATGCATCCGGCTCCGCTGAAAGCCTGGTGAAAAATGCAGCGTGTATGGGCCGCTTGTATTCAATGGGAACCCACAGCTGGACGCCATGCATATCATCATATTCCCAGGTGGAAGTTCCCAATGCTATGTGCCGAATTAGCCTCTTCGGGGTCTGTTGTATCACGAACATACCCGTATTGTGCTTGCCCGAAAACTACTCTCATCTTCGAATTCGCGCAGGCAGTGTCCCCCATGGCCGACATGGCCATCGGGTCCACCTGCCACTGCTGCCAGGCTGCGCTGGATCTGCATTTTATCTGGCATTTGTTGCTGTCTGAACCGGGTCTGAACCTCCTGCTGCCTTTCCTATGTACTTCCCAGATCGCCATCAGCTCCCCGATCGTTCCATGCGAGTTACGCCGAATGGTTTCCTCGTGATGCCCCCTGCCGCCGGGAGTCCATTCATTCTGCTTACCTTGTTTCCAACTTTCGCCTGCAAAGACGCCAGCCACTGCTTGAGCTTATGTGTCCAGGGTTGCAAAAATAAACAATGTTGAACGCATTCAATATGGCAACTCTTGTGTGGCTGGAACAAGACGCAAAACACATGAGAATTCTTCGTAAAGGGGTCGTAAAAGGGTGCAATGAGAATGAGATCCAAACAAGAGCAGTCAGAGAAGGTTGATGAAACGTGCGGCTGTACGTCCGAAGAAGACGTCAGCCAAGCGGACATTGTGAGGGAGTGTGGATGAAGGAGAAACGAGAAGAAGAAAACAAACTAGAACCTAGGCGTTGACATTAATCAAGGGATATATGTGAGCAGACCACGAGAAAGGTGGAAGAGGGATCTGTCAGTGGCATTGACAGACGGATAGAATGTGTTCCAAAACGGCAGCATTAGAACGGAGAGGGGGGAAGTGAATAAACCCTTGTACTGAACGACTGAATGAAGATATCGCGATACGTAGAGGGGAGCTTGCCGAAACCACAAGCCGCGTTCATTTGCTGTTTGCGGCTTGAACAATAAGTGCCTTCTCCTTCAGCACAGAGGGGTAGCTGTTCATCAAATGCGCAAGAGGGCGCAATTCGTCTTGATCCAGAAGGGCGATGGTGATCTTGGGCTGCAAAAAGGTTGTTGATCGTTAATGCCTTGAATTCCATGTCAAACTGAAACGCCACTCACCGCTCCCTTGATACCAAATGCCTTCACCACGCGCCACCTGCCGTGTCAAATTTGGTCAGTCAAGTTCGGCACCGCACCCATCTTAAAATCAATGTACGTACAATTTATCGCCCAGTTGTTGTTTTTGCTGTTGGATCGGTTTGTCCAACAAGCTATCGATGAATTCGTCCGTCGCTTTCACTACGAGAGGATCGGCCTTGGGCAACGGCAGTCCAGTGGCAGACGACGAATTGGCCAACTTGATGATTTCAGAAGCAGGCAGACGAGCGAGGGAAGCAATCGTGTGCGAGGTCGAAGGTGCGCTCGGGGTAACTGGAGCGGGAGAAGCAGTAGCAGAGGGTCCACGAGAAGACAAGTCTGGTGTTTTCGGCGAAGCGTCATAGCTCGCAGTCGATATCTTCCTCGCCACAGGCGTCTGGGGCACTGCGCTCACTGATTCCGATTTGTTATCCTCATCCTCCATTGCCTCCAGGACCAATTTGGCATCGGCGATCTTCGCCCTGAGCACTTCGACGTTGAACAAACACATGGCCCGCTCCCGCTTCGGAAGACTCATGAGCAGTTCCGTGAGCTCGGCCGTCTTGGATGATTCCAATCTGGAGACAGCCGCTGCCATGCGATCCTTCTCCGACATGGGTGCAACGGACCCGGCAGGCGATTCTGTACGGGGAGGTGTGGACAGCGTGGCTGGCATAGAAAGAGGGGTGGATGGGTGATCCGGTGCAGAGGCAGTGGCATTCGGAGCATTGACATCGAGAGATCGCGAATCTTGGCTCGCAGCGGGCGAAGGCGAGGGGGATTTGGCGGGCGTAGAACTCTTCGAGGGGTGCAATGCTTTCTTTGCCGTCTCTACCTGCTCCGCCAATTTCGTTGGGTCCTGAATACCCTGCACAACATCACTCAGGGACAAGGCGACAATAGCATCCACTACGGCATCCAATTCATCAGAAGCGACCGTGTCCATTGCCTTGATCCGCCGACTGAGCTCTCCGGATAACACTTCTTTGCGAACAACAGGTGACAGAGCAGAAAGGTCGTCATAACGCATGGGAAGGTTCAGAGTTCCTTGCAGTGCAGCCTATAAATCAAACCAAGGTCAACTCGGTGAGGGTCCCATTCATAGAACTTCGACTTTGACATACATGATAATAGCTTCCTGAGCTTCGTCTCGCACGGTCAGGTCTTTCAATAGTATGTTGTGCCATGACCGGGGAGCCCAAAGGCTGTGAACGACGATTGGGGCTCTGCCAACCCACATAGCTTTCACCAGCTTCACTTGCAGTCGGGCTAGTAGCACCGCTGCTGCTACGAGGGTGACCATTGTGTCCGCCAAATCGAGCAGCCAATTTTTCTTGCCGGAGTTGCTTCGGCTCGTGCAGACGCACGACGAGTTGCTTGTTGCCAAGTACGAAACCATTCATGGCGTGCATCGCGGCAGCAGCTACAAATAGTTGTGCTCAACATATCAGAGCGCCGATCAGGGATGGAGAATACTACCTTGGTCAGGGGTTTGGTATGAAACAAAACCGAAGCCGCGACTCTCTCCATTCTCGTTCCTCATCACACGAGCACTACGGCGAGATTAGCATTGCTGAAGAATGTAGAGGGCGTGCCACCAACCTAACGATAGATCCGAACTAGAGAGATAACGTTCAGCGCCGAGAATATCGGGATTCGGTGAGTGGAAACAACTTACCGTGCGGAAGTGCGTGAACAGGCCATTAGAGTCAATGGACGTGTCGAGATTCTGTGACCATGTCAGAACGCGTCCCCAGGGGTGATCACGGGCGTTCGGGTACTCACTTTTATGAATAGATTGCAGGGATCGATCAAACCGCTGTGGCTGGTAGGACCGTGCTGGACTTGTTGACCAGGACCATGGACAAACACGGGCGATCGAGGAGTAGTCTGGTATGGCGACGCGCGCGGGGGCGAGTACTGGGTGGGGTAAGGGAAGATCGAGCCAGTGGGGATGAACGTCGGTGCTGTGGCGTTAAACTCTGAGAGAGTCGCGCCGGCCCTCTTGGGCTGATATATTTGCACGGCGATATTCTGGCCATCGACTTCAGCGCAATGCATTGCTTCTTCAGCCTGTCTAGCGTCCTCTTCTCTCCAAAATTCTACTACGCCGGTGTCTTTGCCGAACGGAGCTTGAGTGCGGACAGAGGCGAGGGCACCAAACGGACGGAAAAGATCGTAGAGTTGTGAATCTGTGTAGCCCGGGGGCAGGTGCTTCACGAGACGGGGGGAAGCAGAGGGAGGAGGCAGAGGCGTGGGCGGGTTTGTCGATGGATATGGCGATAACACGAGGAGAACAGGAGGCTGCAATCCAGGAATCGGACGGGACTGCAGCGTTGCAAGCGCTTTCTCGGCTGGAAAGAATTGGCGAAGAAAAAGAGTGAGAATCCACGCGTGTTGTCGCCGCCGTCCGCCACAAACGGCAGGTGCATGTGCGGACGACGGGAGAAAGAGGACAGAGACTCACCTTTCTCGAGGAACTTGAACTGGATGGTGCCCGAGAGAGGCTTGTCGGACCCGTCGCGCGCGATGTTGGGGCGGAAGGGCGCGCACGACTGGAACGCGAGCGCAAGGTCCTCGTCCTTGACGTACGGGGGCAAACCGGAGATGTAGAGGAGGGGATCGTGCAGATATGGGTGCGGCTGAGGCCCAGTGGGCTCTGTCGGGGAGTCGTACTCGGACGCCATGGGCTCGTCGTTGTTTGTGTCGTCGTCGTCGTCGTCGGGGACGGTGAGAGGGGTATGGATGGTGGTGGTATCGAAACGACCTGCGTCGAGCCCGACGTCGAGCGTGGCCAAGGTGGGCGTCGGATGAAAATACCCTCCCCGCCTGGCGCCAATTTCATTCTCGGTTCGCACGCGCAGGCGACGGAAAAGCTTCTCAATATAAATTCTCAATTATGTCTCCTTTTGTTCTACACCGGATATAATACAAGATTCGCTAGTATACAACAACAGAGCACGTCGTTATGGTCGTCATCAAAGCACCCGTTCATGGAACATAGCGGAACATGGGGGCCTGGAGATGGGGCGATGTGAGCGACAACATCCATGCATCACGAGCGTGCATCCATACCTTGTCTGCGAGCTCAGTGGTGTCCACAGCGGCATCGGGGTTGGGCACACCATGCTTGCGGTCCCTACGCTTATTCTCCATTTTATACGACACCTACACAGCGCATGTTATATAGAGTACATCGCAAACACCGTGCATTGTACATACCGAGAGAATGACTCCACAAATCGCCGCAAGGAAGGCCAAAGCACACGCAACGGCAAATCCTTTTCTACAACCCCCCGGCGTGTCAGTAAATAGGCTCCAGAAGCAACATACACGCAATAGACTTACATGTATCGCGGTCCTTCCTCGGCAGGAAACAAGTGAGAACCGAGCACACTCCCGCATTGACCAATGGCCATGTACATCGGGATGCCCGTTGCCTTCTTCGTCTCGGAACCCAAATTGTGCGCAGCTAAGCAAAAGTTCGCGGCGACTTCAGTTCTGACATCCACAATAGAACGCCAATCAGGACAAGACTTACACCATGCAATGATGATACCGATGACCGTGTAGGTGCCGCTGGTAATGCAGAACGTCGCAAAGTACCTCACGCGGTTGTTATTCGGTACCGTCAGCAACAAGCTGCGTAAGGTCACGTTCGGGTTAGTATACGTCCCTTAAGCAATTACGCGGGCGTTTGGCGAACACTCACAGGTACCCGATCCCGCTCACGCAGGCCGAAAGTGACAATGGGATGCCTCTGTTTTGGATTTTATCCGAGAGGTACGAGGTTAACGTCAAGACAACGGCCGATACGGCGTATGGCGGGACTGTCAGGAGTTGAGCACTGGCGTTCGCTGTGAGGGACCATGGTTAGTCAAGAGCCCGGGGTACGAGTCAAGGGTTAAGGAAACGTACAAACTCCAAAGGTCTTGATGATAGTGGGGAGGAACGCAGAGTTGGACGCCAACGCGCAGTTCGCTCCAAAGTAGATGACACCAGCCGTATAGATCCTCCAATCCCGGAAGGCAGAATAGACGTGACCTAAAGCCCAATACAAGCAAATAAGCACCCAAGCTCTCCATCGAACACCTCTAAACGATCTCAACTCACTCTTATTCACAACCCTACCAAAATCAGCTTGCAACCCCCGACTCCTCCTCTCCAACTGGATCTTCCTCTCTTCCTCATTCAAAAAAGGTGTTTCCTCCGGTCTATCCGGGAGAACGATCATCGCAAGCAACCCAAGCAAGACAGTCGGGACACCTTCGATGATGAAGAGGAGTCTCCAATTCGATATGGCCGTATGGGCGTGTTGGACTCCGAATGCGATCAGACCGCCGAATGCACCTGCTACAGCGGCGAAACCGAACCAGTAGGCCATCCGGACTCCCATCTCATGTTTCGTATACCAGAAGGCTGTAAGATAAATATAGAGGATCATTGGTTATGGCAATCGTTAGGATAGATGAAGAAATTTTGCGAGGCGGGAGAGGAAGACGTACAGAGATAGAGAGGAATGCCAGGTCCGAAACAAGCTTCGAAAATGCCTAGAAAGACACGGGCAACGATGAGACCCGGGAAGTTAAATCCAGCCGCCTGAGGAGTTGCATCAGTGTCAGTACAAGAGTTGATTTTCGCGTCATTGAGAGAAGAGATGGTACATACCATAAGGGTAGATGAGAGACCCCATCCTACGGCTGCGCAGCCTATCCAAATGCGTGGAGGAAAGAGTTTGGAGGTAACTGTCGCGGGGACTTGACATAGAATCTAGACGAATCGAGTGTTAGTCAGGTAATGAATTGACATACATAGCATGCACTGAACAGGGAAAAGATGCGTACATATGAGAAGAAGAAAGCCGAGTTGACCCAATCGAACAAGACACCAGTCGGATCACCACCAAGTGTATCCTGTGGTAAATCCTGAAGACGAGCATTACCCAAATTCGTCCTATCCAGATCTACACGCCAAACAACATCAGCACTCCTCACCCCACAGTTGAGTCGATGTCAGTAGCAACCACTTACACGCAAACAAGTAGAGAATACACGCCATAGGCATGATCCGCCAATCGAGTTTCCTGACCAACCTCTTCTCCTCTGGTGTACCGGCCCATGAAGTTGCAGGTTCGACTTCAGCCTCTTTGACACCCGTCTCGACGTTATCGAGCGAGTTCTTCTCCTCTACGTACTCGACCCTCTCTTTCTCCGTCGAACTTGATCCAGCCATCTCCAAGTCGTTTCTTGGGTTCACTTCGCTTCGAAGCCGTTCAACGTGGACCTACTGCTCAAAAGAATCGAGATGATGAGAAGACGTCGAGAAGCTCCTAACCTATGAAGACCGCAGGCAGTGAATTGGAGGACGATGTTGGGGGCTCCAACGAAGAAAGGAACCCATTCTACGCGAGAGCCTTTTGAGCAGAATCTAATTCTGGATTTGAAACCGGCCTGTCACCTGAGGGCGCGTCCCAAGGGTCATTTGACAAGTGTGGGGTACACCCGGGGGAACGGGGTCGTCCACCCGGTGCGTCTATACTTTTTCTCATCCATCACAGAAAAGCTTCATTCGCTTCAGTTCGGTCCCTCCCACCGTGACCACCGTTCTACTCCTAATCAGTTATTTCTAAACGGAGGAAAGTGGTCGCGCCGTTTGCCTATAGATAGCATAGCACATTAGATCAAAGGTTATATTTCCTGCAAGTTGGTGGTCCCTTGAGGACATCATTTGACTCGGACGGGGGGACGGATGAGTAGAAATACCTGCCGTTTAGTGCGATGCTGGTTGCACATGATCATATGCCATGGGTCGGGACGTCGTTGGGGTGTGTGAATATTAATTCCCTCCGATCCGTTCGCTACGGGGTCACGGTGGAAAGGGGTGATTGAACTTCCTCTGGAGTCTCGACTATGGTACTGTCATTGATAGGTGTATGCCCATGGAATGGAAGAGGTTGAAGGCTCGTTGCTGTGTTCAATACCTATGCAAGCATCGTTAAAGCACATGTTCAAGTTGTGGGAGGTTATTGGTTGTCCGATCATCGACGGAGACGGAAAGAAAGAGTGTTTGTTGTCTGTGATCGAAGCTACAAATTGCGATCATTCTATGGAACTCCGATCGCGGGTTCACGTTTATGGGTTCCGCACAACCAGCAATAGTCCAGCATGATCAGACAAGTGTGATCAGAAGTAAGTATGTACGATGTATCATAACCCTTTGAGCTCGAATATGCTATAGGCTATAGCATAAGTATTTGCCAGTGCTGCTGCTGTAAAAATTCTGAAGCTTAGCCTGCACGGCGGTAGAAGACATGCACGCCCGGAGGCCGGTAAGAGCATTCTATCGACCTTCATTTTGATTCACCTCAGGACCTTAGCACAGTTGTTGGTCCGCTCACGTAGTCTAAGCAAACTACATAGAAGCTGAGCGGAGGGCTGCCTCCATTGCCAGAACTTCCGACACGAAGACAGAGATCCGTGAATGCGTGAAGCTACAACAGTAATGTATTTCCCTCCATACAGTAGCTTAACAATGCTTCTGCAAGTCGTCAAGAAATTGCTTGGGCTGGTGGGAATCGTGGGATGCCTGCGTCAAGATCTGACCCTATAGCTCGATCTTCACATTGAACCAGCGGTCGCCTTTTCGTGATTGACCGGCATCCTTAGCTCGTGAAGCTTTGCAGGCTGATTCCAAAATCCACTATGGAGCTTTCACGTCGAGGTTTAGTGCCCTATTTTCTCTTGGCCCTTGGGACATATCAGGACATATCCACCTTTAAAAGGCAACGGCTTGCAACTCGCCGAGACCAAACGAAGTCAGTCTCCTCCGCTAACCTCAACTCAAGTACCAAGTTACAGTTCATATGATGCGTCGTGAAGTCAGAGTCCACGCAACAAGCTCGCTTTCGTCGTGCATACAAAATGGCACAGACATACGTACGTAGATGTTACTGAGAGCTATAAAAAATCGAACCCATCTAGGAGTACGCTTCGGATCCATGGACTCTGGGAGGATTGAACTCCCGACCTCATGCACATTGCAGGCACGGACTCCTATCATCAATGCAAAGCATGCGCGCTACCACTGTGCCAAGCGCCCATGAAAGCGAGTTGTTACAAGCGCACAGATCCGTGTTAAGTACGCTCAGATGATGTCACGACAAACGACCTCTGCCATCGCTTGGACTCCGGTAAACAGGCCGGGGCAGCCAGCTAAGTACTATAGCGATGGGTTCACAAGCCTAGTTGACTAGGCTTCGGCTCGCTGAACGTTGAATATCTCCTCGAACCATGTACGCGTTGAATTCGCATATTATCAACTTTGAAATGACGACAACTTTGCGTTTTTGAGTGTGATAGCTTTCCAGTCAGTGCCGACGGCTTGCAATTCCTCCCCATTGCCGGCTCTAGAGCTTGACATTGTTGAGGATCACTTGATTCGTGCTACTACGGAGTACTACGGCCGCAACGACCTCTTTAACCCCTCATTGTCAAGGGGAGACAGACGTCTGACAAACGAAGACAAGGATGGATATTCCAAGTGAGTACTTCGACTTCGCTCGTTCGTATTCAGCGAACATGACCGTCTGAACTCTCCATGCTCCCTAACCAGACCCAATTCTCGATGACGAATCTCAGACGACCTTCCAAGAACGTTGGGAGCAATCCTCCACTCTCGAACACGGGAAGGATATCTGCATCATAGGAGCAGGTCCAAGCGGACTCGCAGCCCTCAAGATCATACTCGATCATCCTGCCTACAAAGCCGGTCTATGGCGGCCAATCGCATTTGAAGCTAGAGAAGACGTAGGAGGTATTTGGTGCGTCTTCAAATTCGTTTCCTGAATTGAGTCGGGATGGATTTGTCTGACAATGTGCGATTCGTTTATATGTAGGCTTCCTGCACCTCCTGATACCGCGGATCCCCCGTATACGCCATTATACGACTCGTTAACGACGAACCTTCCCCATCCCGTTATGGCATACCCCTCGTTCTCTTTCCCCCCTTCTACACCTCTATACCCTCATGCGTCGACAGTCTTGAAGTACTTGCGAGATTACACATCTCATTTCAAGTTATCACAGCATATCCAGTTCAATACCCGAGTCCAGTCTGTCCGATGGTTGACGGAGAAGGTGAAATGGGAAGTACGGACTGAGAGTAAGAGTTCGACACAGGGCGAAGGTGTTGTAGAGACGAAGGAGTTCGACCTGGTCATCGTGGCGAATGGGCATTATCGTATCCCTCGGTATCCATCTACCCCCGGATTATCCGCCTGGCTCGACGCAGGACACGCAACGCACTCCGTATACTACCGGAATCCATCCCACCCTTACCTCACAGGACCACGTACAGTCCTAGTCATCGGCGCAGGTCCAAGTGGTCTCGACGTATCCTCCGACTTACACGCTCTACCGGACAAACGTGTAGTCCACTCGTATACTGGTGCTGCGAACGAAGACTTGGACGGGGGACGGTATAAAACGCGTCCTCGGATCAAGCAGTTCTTGGAGTATGACTCTCACAATGGGGGAACTGTACTCTTCGAAGATGGGTCGACGGAGAGTGGGATCTCGCATTGTATACTCGCAACGGGATATCAGGACTCGTTCCCTTTCCTAGAACCACCTTCGTCCGATACCCCACCTCTCGAACTCGGTCTACCACCTTCGATCCCACCCCTCCCACCAAAGTTATACAACTCGACATACCACGTCTTCCCACTCGCAAAACACCTTTTCCCACTCACATCTTCCTCCCCAGACTCATTCCCGCCATCCAGCCTCGCCTTCCTAGGTCTCCCATTCCGTGTCGTACCTTTCCCCTTAGTCGAAGCGCAAATGCGTGCAGTCGTGAAAGTATTTGAAGAGCCTTCATCGTTAGACGCTACACAGGAAGCCGTCGAGATCGTCTCGCGCTACGAGGAGATTCGAGCATCGATACCTCCGATGTATCCCTATGACCCTGATGTTGCGGTTGCAAAATTGTGGCATATGTTGGATGAACATCGGCAATTCGACTATCGGGATGCTTTGCATGAGTTCGTTGGGGGAGAGTATGCAAAGCCTGAGTGGAAGGTCCCTGGGTGGGTGAAGGATATGTATAAGAATAAAGGAGTGTTGAGAGCGGAGTGGAAGGATATAGATAAGAGTGGGGAAGCGGAAGAGTGGGTTCGAGGGGTTGGAGAGGGTGAGAATCCCAAACAGGAGTGGGTTGCACTCATGTACAAAGTATTAGAACGAGCAGTGGAGAAACACAAACTAGAGTTGCAGAAGACCAGACTATAAAATACATATAGTCAAAGCCAATAATGCCAATGTAGTAGCAATACAAAAAAGCGGAAGAATAAAGAAAAACCGCAAAACAGCCGCAAGAAGGAACCTCAAAATACTCATTCCATTTGCTGACCTCTACAACTTGCCAACTGACAAGTTCAAGAAGACCAGCAAAAAGAAAGAGTTAATGAGGGGAAGAGATCCCAAGGGGATCCCCCGACGACACAAGCCGATACTGCAATAGCAAGGTCATCGCGTCCCCGAGTTGCAAGCAGAGCTCGGGGAACAGGGGCGGCAAAAATTAGATAACCAAATAATGAGGGCGGTGCCCTCATAATAGTGGTTAAACTATTAAGAACAGATACTACACTTGATCTAAGCCAAAAGGCCAGAGTGGTGAGGAATCAAGGACGTCGGGCGGCGGCTTTTATAGGGTCGGGAGGTGCGCACGGACCAGGTGTTGTTGTGGCGTTGTGAGATGGGCCAAGAAAGGGAAGAGCATTGCCGGATATGGGTGCCATCATCCGAAAGAGGATGAGACCGACCTCAGTTCTCTTCTTCTAACTTCTTTGTGCACACAGAAGCCCTATGCCGCTGTTTGAATGCATGATTGCGACCGTTGAAAGGTACCATGGGTGCCAAGGGGATTTGTCCTTGTATCTCGATACGTCTTAGCACCCATCTTGTATCGCCGTAACACGCGCAGCACTCGTGTTCGACCGGATATAGCCTGCCACGTTACCGCGTTTCTATTCAGGTTGAAGCCCACCCCCATTATTACGCTGGGAACATGTCTGCAATCTCAATCATCTCGTCAAGCACTACGTCTACGAAGCAGAAGAAGAAGGTGCGGAAGAGGTGTGTGGAATCAAAGGCACTCCTTCTCCCCCGCTGATTGATACACCTGGATCAGCATCGTGAATGCGTGCCCTGTCCACCTTCTACCGAACGTAGTGCTACGAGATGAACGCGTCGAGATCTACGTTAGGAAGGACGGCGTCTCAGTACGGAAACCCAACGAACCTCTGTTCGTCTACGGTTACGCCGTGACCAACACCTGGCTGGAGAACTGGGCCCAATCCCAAGGATGCCTCTCACATCTCGAATGCCTATCTCGCATCCGAAGTGCCATCTACCCAGGCCTAGAAACATACCTCGCCAACGCCCCCGTCTCCCATACGCTTTGTGCACCCCCTCCTGACGATGCGCCATACGACGAAGATACGATTTGCAAGGGGATTCGCGTCGTTGCCACTGGTTCGAACGCGGATGCGTATACTATGATGTATGCTACGGATAATGACCGGGTTACGGTGTTGCGTTCGATTTTGGCTGCTGGGGCTGAGCCCGATTGGCATCAGGTTGCGGGTGGCATGGTTAGGCATCAGCCTATGTGGATTCGGGTCTACGAGCAGCGGCCTACTCTTGCGCGTTGATTGCACATTGTATGCAATTCATTGCTAATCAGGTGAGTTAGTACTCATTGGTGCTCGAACCCTTTGTTCACCTCTGAGTTCAGGCTCAGCAAATCACGCTGGGAGTTTGTAACTCACGGACTAACATTCCATAGAGGATCATGACAGTGCCAGTCACTGCTGGACTTGGGATTTGTATTCATGCCTTGTACTTACCCGCGATCCTGCTGCCTACGCTGTACTGGCAACCTGGCGGTACCAGTGTCGGTACTCATATCGCTACACATAATTTCAGCTGGATATATTTGCAGACTGCTGTGAGATAGATACTGAATGCAACATCTTGCAACTTGATACTTCCTGCGACACTCGATTTCACTCGAACGACTTCTCTCTGTTGTCGTTGACGTCATTGATCGTCGATCGCGACGCCGAACCGGTGAACCGGTAGCAGCTGTATCTGATCAAGGTCGCGACTCGCAGCAACAGCTTCTGTAACTTTAGCAGCGACCATATACCAGGCACTCTTCTCTCAAACGTCCCAGCGTCCGTATAGAGAAACAAGGCAAACTTGATTTGGGATATTTGAAGATTCAGCTTAAATACATTCAAAGTATTCGGACAAGTCATGTCATTCAAGCCCGGGGTCGTATACCCAGTTAACCCCGCGACCACGCGAGGGTCTTCCACCAAGCTCAGTGCGAGCAAGGATAAGATCGCATACACCAACGGGAGGACTGTTATTGTGAGTACAATCCTGCTACATACGATCAATATACTCACCACAACAAAGTTTAGATTCGTGATCTGAAGGTATCCCTTCCTTCGATGTGACCCACTCAACCAGATCCTGATAATACAGAAAATAGAACCCTTCGGACGTGATCGCAAATTCTGGACACGTACATAATGCGACGGTCGCGCGTATCTCTCCAACGGGATACTACTGCGCTTCCGCAGATACAGCTGGAAACGGTTCGTTGCCCTCTCAAGTTCATCTTGAGGGAAGGGACTGATGACTGTCTAGTCCGGATATGGGATATTGTTGGAGAGGACCAAACCCTGAAGGGAGAATATAAGGTACTCGCTGGACGGGTGTGAGTTCTGTCTGTCGATTATCTCTATTCGGAGCTGCCCTCTGATTTGGATCCTAGTAACGACCTTGAATGGGATGGTGAAAGCAAGCGTATCATCGCGGTAGGCGATGGACGAGACAAGTGAGAGCTATGTTGAGGTAACGGAGAGTATACCTGACTCAACGACCATTTGAATAGATTCGGGCACGCCTTCATGTTCGATACCGGTTCTTCCACCGGTGAGATTATGGGCCACAACAAGGTAACACAGATTGATGCAGCTATGATACGTACTGTTCGCTAACAGAAAGGCAGACCATCAATGCAGTATCAATTCGGCACCAACGACCATTCCGTGCTGCCACCGGAGCAGACGACAGTACTATCGTCTTCCACCAAGGTGCTCCCTATAAGTACGTCAAGGTACGAAAAGATATATCTACTCACAACGTACAAATACACCAGACTCACCAAGGGGAATATCTAGACAATCAAGACTCATACGAAGTTTGTACAAGACGTGAAGTACGCGCCTTCCGGGGAGAGATTCGCCAGTGTCGGTGCGGATGCTAAGATCTTTATTTACGATGGGAAAGAAGGCGAGACTCTGACTGAGTTTACTGAGGGAGGACACGGTGGTACAATTGTAAGCAGTCATTTTCGATTTCGATATGGATGCGTTACTGATGTTCATCATACCCTGGCAGTTCGCGTGTAGCTGGAGCCCGGATAGTACGACTCTGGCTACGGCTTCTGCCGATTGCACGGTGAAGTTGTGTAAGTATTCTTCGTTGTGCTAACATGCCATATTTTCTAATACGATTCTCTCATGCACAGGGGATGTGGAGACCGGGAAAGCTACCACGACTTGGAAGTTGGGATCTTCAGTAGACTACCACCAGCTCGGAATCGTCTGGACACCCGGAGACGACATCGTCTCTGTATCACTATTCGGGGATCTCAACGTATTCGACAAACGGACAGGCGACAAGCCAACAAAGATCTTGCAGGTACCGACCTTCGTCACTCTCCTTGTCCTGCGTAAAGCTTCTGACATCTTGATGCTTCCCTAAGGCTCCGGTCAAACCGATCACTACTGCAGTGACCACTGCCAAGGACACATTCTTGGCTGGTACAGCCGATGGTCGCATTTTGTCGTTCTCGGGTACAGAGTATTCGGTAGTCGAGGGACAGGGCCATTCTACTATCATCTCTGGGCTCGTTGCCGGACCTGACGGAAATGTATTCTCAACTGCTCTCGATGACCAAGTCAAAGAGGTTGACGTCAGCGGGAACACTTTCATGTGCGTCCTCTCTCTCGCCATATTCACTTTAGCGAAAACGATGCTGATATGAGGGCCTCGATCACAGCCAAGCAAAATACTCAACCGCATCCCAACCCCGCTCCCTCGCACTCACATCCGACTCAACCCTCTTCATCGCCGAGATCGCAGCCATCGAAGCCATCCGGTCCAACCAAAAAGTACACGAACTCAAACCCGCTTACACACCCAGCTCTATCGCTGCTTCGGGTTCGATAGTCGCTGTCGGTGGGGAAGATGCTAAAGTGCGGTTGTACGAATGGGATGGGAATGGGTTGAGTTTGAAGGAGGTTGGTGTGCTTGAGGGGAATAAGGCGCTTGTGAGTGCGTTGGCGTTTTCGCCTGATGGGGCTTTGTTGGCTTCTGGGGATGTAAGTGAGATTTGTTTACGTTGTTGGAGAATCACTGATTGAACGTCCATGTGTTATTAGTCGAGCGGGAAGATTGTGCTGTTCAATGTGAAAGACCGCACCGTAAGTATTCCCTCCCCTTTTCTCTCTCTCAAAACCGACACTAACCCTCACCACCACTCCCCAGACAATAACCACCCGCTGGTCCTTCCACAGCGCCCGGGTCAACACCCTCGCATGGACCGCAGACAGCCAACACTGCGCCTCAGGCTCCCTCGACACACACGTGTACATCTGGAGTGTCCAGAAACCTGTGAAGAATATCGCGATCAAGAATGCGGGTCCGGGAGGTGTGAATGCTGTGTTTTGGTTGGGGGAGAAGAGGGTGGGGAGTGCGGGGGCGGATGGGTGTGTGAGGACTTGGGATGTTACGTTCCATGCGTGAGCCTCATGGTGGTGAAGAGAAGTCGATTTCACGAAGGCAGAAGAAGGATTTGTACAACATTGTTTGTATCATTGGGTATGGGTATCTGAGCGGAGGTTCTATTCAATCGAAGCTTCGTACATGACATACACGAAGGAATTGGCCAAGTAGCAAAAGAATAACGAGTTGAGAGTCGGAAAAAGAAGTTGGAAGGTGGGTAAGGAAGGTGGGCAAGGTCTGTATCCCTTGGGTATCGTGGCGGACATAACACTTCTTTCAAGCACAATAAATCCCATAACTCCTAGCAAGCGTACCAAGCAAGACAAAAGAAGGTTTTCCAGTCTTCGTAATAACGAAATAGCGGGGTCGGTCCAAACCAGGCAACATAACCTGATCGCCCTCTCTCAAAACAACCCATTCGGCCATCCCATCGCTACCAACTTGGTACCGCCACGCTTGTACTTTGGGTTTAGGAACTCGGAGGATCCTGTGAAGGTATAAGTCGTTTTCCTGAGGGTGCATGTCTGCTTCGAGACGTGGGCTGGGTATCTCCTCCATTCCGGTACTTTCGAACCAGTAGACGGCGCAGGACCCGCCTCGCATCTGGTGTCGTTGACGGTCCTTGACCTTCGTCATGAATACCTCTAGAGCCTAGATGACCATTCGTAATCCGCGTGTCAGCCTCATGAGTACAAGTAGGTGTCCGAGATGAAATAGATGAGCAGAGTAAGGAAGCACCCACCGGTTCGTCTTTGAAGTTCAGGCTGGCCGCTCGACCGTGACTACTAGCCTGAGCACGGCTCGGCGGCGAAGCCAATGCGGGCCATATGTACGAAGTCAAGTTGATAATGATCGCTAAGAGGAATGCACGTATGGCACTGGAAAACGTCTCCTCTCGGCGAGCGTCGACTTCGTCCCTAAACCTGGGATGCCAGTGGGAAGACTCATCCGACCACGAGTCGAATGAGCTTTCTGAGTCTGCGGAAGAAGACAAGGTGAGTTCCTGTTCATGAATCGCTAACAGTGATGAGACGTTATTAACGAGAGCAAGACTCATATCCTCCCCGGGACTCTTGTTCCCTTTCATCATAAATCAGTCAATAACGGCGTGCCACTCGATACAATCAGTAATAACTCACCAATCACAGCAGTGCAGGTTTTGAGCGTACTCCACCTTGGGCGGATGGATAAGCATAGGCCCGCCATTTGAAGGTAGCCTCATAGACAAGCGGACATGGTCAACTGCGGTAGCCATAGGCACTGGTCGAAGAGGTGAAAGACAAAGGCTTTGACTCGGGGCAGCCACGAGCTACCTCAGGCTTCGTGAGGGTGCATACAGATAACACGTTACTTGCATGCCAGATGGAGAACACATGGTCGTACTTGTTGATCAAGCTTGGATCTTTGATACTTCCGCGTCCCAACCTGTTCTTGACAATCTATTCCAGTCGAGTCGATGCGTGTCGAGTAAATTTATCATGGCACAATGATGCACTGGAGCCTGACTGCTCACCTCGACCTGGCATCTCCATCGAGCCTCGGCATTTGCTCAGATGCGGAGCAAGGAAGTCCTGCAAGTTGAACCGTGGGTGATCAGCACGAAGTCGAAGAGTAATGTATCAACGGAGAAGAGAGAACATACTGCTAAGAAAAGACCTTCGTCCAAAAAAGCCAACTTGACTCACTCGACTCGAATATGGATGTTTGATGCAGTTTGCAAGTGTCTTCTTCTCCGTTATTCGCGATGCCAACCGTGCAGTCAGCAGAGAGAAACAAACCTTTCGTCTGTACCTCCACGATGGTCAAATCCAAGAAATACTCGCTGAAGAAAAAGGCAGTCTGTGTAGACTGCGCTATGGCAGGAAAAGCATCGCAGTGTGCGCGCAACAAGGGGATCGCAGGATGTAAGAGATGTAACAGCCAAAACCTCCCATGCTCCCTTAGGAAAGGTAAGTAATGATGCCCTCTTCGTGTGGTAGTACGCGCATGCAAATCACTGATGGTGGCATAGCTATAAACCCAAAAAGGAGTGATTTACGCTTTCCAAAGGTAATGGGGAGGGTGGCGTCTCACCTCGCCGACATCTCGAGTAGTGTCGGGCTTCTTGCATTGCGTTACGAGATGCTCGACTTGAAGGTGGATGGGCTTCTGGCGCTTACCCAGGATATTGTCAAAGGTGACAACAAAGATCTTGATCTAAATGCTGTCATGGAGGCTGGAAAGTCTCTACGCTTGCGCGGAAAGGTTGACAAAAAATACGTGCTGGATGCAGCACAGGCTGTTCGCACGCTTAACGCCTTGGTGGAGGATGGCGAGGAGGACGAAGAGACCACTGACGAAGACTTGGAGTTTGTGGTTACCAGCTCAGGTGATGACAATGAGTAAAAATTGGCATAGTTTTCAGGGGGAGTGAGACCGATGTTGGCCTTGCAGGACTATAACTATGTGGACCCCCGAGAGAGTAGGCATAACAGCCAGAAAGCCCGTCGACAGATCAAGCGCAAGCAGACCGCCAAGACACAGTTGAAGCAGGGATCTGACAAGGAGGAGGAGGAGGTGATGAGCACCAACGGCAGCGCTGCTTCCACCCCCAAGTCACAGGCGGAGGATTCTAAGCACAAGGAGAAGAAGCCCAGCACTACAAAGTTGGCTTCGCCAGAGCACAAAACAGACAGCGAGGAGGCAGGCGCTCCCCCGCCCAAGCCAACGGTACTTGCAAAGCCGAAGGTGGTAATAACTGGACCTGAGCGGCGACCTGCAGACAATGTGGAGGGGAATCGTGGGCCGACGCCGAAGCCAAATGAGGGGACCTCCAGAGTTAGAATGGAGACCTCTCCCGAATGTTATGAGGTCCCTCCGCCGAAGTTGAAGTCTGAGCCTGGTAGTGTAAGTGGCAAAACAAAGGCGAAGTTAGACAATGCTTCAAAGCGCCAGCGTGAGTATGACGACGAGGTAAGTATAACCCTACCTTTAGCCAAGACTGTCGCTGACCACTGTACAGGAATATGTCGGAAGAAAATTCAAGAAGAACAAACAGCGCGCCTGGGATTGAAATGTGTCTCTGTGCGGTGAGCAGGCTCATAATACCATGTACTAGCGCATTACCGGTTATCTTCTCCAGTTCTGTTGACTACTTTCTGCAGGAGATCAGAACAAGGGTTGGAAGAGGCTGAGATGGTATCATAGAAAACGTCTATGCGAAGTAGTCTGCAATTCAATCATTGTAGCTCACAGCGAAAGACAAACACAACGTCAGAGTCACATACCTAGTATGATTGATCTAGTAGTCCGTCATAGCCCGACCTCAGCATTGTCCAGCTTTACTATGCCAATGCTCAAACGCCGTCAACACGCAAGCATAATGCGAGAGAGCGGCGAAAACTACGCAGAAGTGGAAGATCTGGTGGGACGCTCCGAAGTAGTCGAAAGTTCCTGGAGATAAACGCTCCGGTATGCGGTTCGCACTGTATGCATAAATGACGAATCAACTCGCGTTCCTTGAAAGTTAGAGGGATATTACCCACTAGAGAAGCGCACCACCGATATAGAAGGAAGCCGAGAGCAACAACCAGCCAAAGCCCATTTCGAAGCATAACTTTTCGAATCCGTGAGTGAACAGACCGTGCGTGACGGGAATGACACCACATAGCCCAAGAGCGATGAACACAGTCGTACGAGCTCCGCGATGAGTAGGTTTGCGATACTCGGGATTAAGGACTATGTAGGCTGCGCCGATACCTGCGAGGGAAAGGACGGAGAGGTAGAAGAGTTGGTAGTGTGGGTCGCAGTAGAACCCGTAGTAGATGCATGGGAAGAATGAGCCAAGCGTGAGTACTGTTGGAGGGGTCAGTCACGAAGGAGGTAGATCAGATGCTTATGATGGCGTACCGACGATCCCAGAATAGTCCAGGGCGTGGCATTTTACAGAGACCTGTACATTGCATCGAATAGTTTAGCGGGAAAAGTTGTAAGAACGAAGGTTATCATACCTCTTCGGAGTGAGCATCGAACGTGTGGTACGATGCACTAAACAAGAGACAAATCACCGCAGATGTGAGGAAGATGGCGAAGACACTCGTGTCTAGCCAGCTTGTGCCCTCGTATCGGGCGATATACGTCTGCTGGAACGTAATCAAGAACCAGACGAACAGAATTGCGCCAATAAGATGGCTGTGGATGTTCACTGCAAATATCATGACATGAGTTGACTATAAATGACCACTTCATGATCATCCGCGTTGTATACCTGTCTCGTTGTGCAGGTCTGTATCATATGTCCGTCAGAGCGTTGCATTTGAAAGACCTATAGCATAGCTGATATACGAAGCTACATGAGGGTACGTACAACCATATATTGAATGAATACATCCTCTGAAGCTCCGTTGCAACCTGGTAAAGTCCTTGGTCAATGCACAAAACCTCACGCGTCAACCACAAAGCAAGTCATACCTTCGATACCCAGAGACGATGTACTCATTGTCTCTTCTCCAGTCGTCAATGTCGTCCCAGGTCAACAGCGCATTAGAAGATCCTCCTTCCTGTTTCCGACCTTGGCGTCCATCAGAGGTTTCCGCGACGCGTTTTGGCCGTCGATGGCTGAGTTCTTCTTCGGGTAGCAGATAACCAGACGAAACACCAGACATGGTGGACGCAGTCGTAGATCTGGTCAACTTTCAAGTACGGTACGTACCAGGATGTGGTCAAGTCCTGCTTGCATGACGTGCATGAGACAAAAACATGTTTCGTTGGGGTTGGGGTTTCGACGAACGTGATTTTCCTCTTTTGGCGTACACAGCCTGGGGCGTCGGACCGGCGGCAAATAGGCTTGTGATTCGAGGACGTCCCTGAAATGGAATGTCCGTCCCACGAGGGTATGGGACGGACCCTAAGTCACGGACCGTGACATGTCACACACTAAGCGCTGATCACGTGCTGTCACATAGTGTTCTCGCCGTTCACTCGAGGCGTTCAACCACATAGTATCTCAAAGTTCAACTTTCATACGACACGCCTTGCCGGCGACCCCTCTTTTCTCTCTCCTTGTTCTTGGTATTCTACTGGTAGCCTTAATAATAATGTCACTCTCCCTTTCCGAGCTGTATGGCCGATTCCAACACAACCCTGCCCTCCTTGACTCTATCTCAACTACGGACCTATTCAAGTTCATAACCCACGCCGCGCAACTACGAAACGATATCCTTCTTGCCCAGCCTGCGACTCACCCCCTGCATACTCCTCCTGCGCATCTTCCAACAACAATCGCACAATATCTCTCGGAGGCATGCAATATCCCAATTGACTTTGTCCCTCAATGCTGGGTCGCTTTGAGGGACATCGTCTGGGAGCGGTCATGCATTGAGGCCTTACGCGAGGACCCTGCGATCGCATTTAGTCAATATGGAAGCAAATTGGGCCTCGGTGAGTGACATCCCAATTGATTCACGCGTGTGCTACTCACGAAGGAGGCTTTAGAACGAGATACCTTCTACCTGCCCAACACAATCTGCACGACCCCAGGGTGCAGCCATCAATCCCCATTGAAGAATGCGAAACAGAAGGCCGTACTATACTACACCCTAGATCGCGGTGTTCTTCCGGCATGGGATGTGCAGCTTTATTGTGCAAGTAAGTCTGCAAGTTGTAGACGGTGAACTTTTCTGACGTTTTCAAATAGCCTGCAAAACCAGTTATCATCACAACTATCGCGTTTGCAATGGCCGCCGCATATACTACGGAGATATCCCGTCTGCACTGCAAGTTGCAGAACACCGCTATGTCGAATGCCGGATTGCCAATATGTGGCTGACGTCTATGTTTGTTTCATGGTATGTCTTCTACGTGTTTCCTCGCAGAAACCCACTCAGTGCATGATGGAATTAGGACATCAGCAACCAACCTTGCTCGCCTCTACGAGCTCTCCTTCATCCCCCCAACAGCCAAATCTTCCCCTCTTCCTTTCTCGCCAACATTGAAGACGGAAGATGTTTGGGATGCTGTTGTCCTTCTTTCCTTGCTCGAAGACTGCCAACGCCGCGAGCAATTCCTGGATCTCCCTCATGATGGCGCTCAAGAGGTGAGGTTTTCGGCAGCAATGAAGGCACGGAACGATCGCATACGGCTTCACGGGCTCCCAGAGGTCGAGCACTTTTGCGACAAGTGCACTCGCTTCTTTCCCAACGAGGATGGCTCGCTGAGTAGGTATCCCTGGCACATCTACGGCGACCACAGTTACTCATAATCTGTCACAGAGAAGACGTCATGTATTGTCATTGATGGTATTACAATTGGGCACCCGTGCTGCTCTGTGCACAACTGTCACATACCACTGGCCAGTACGCGACATCGCTTCTGTCCAACACACGAGGATCGGAGAAACACCTGCTGCGTTGATCGTTGCGAACATCCTGCTGTCCAACCTGGTCTTGTGTGTGATGACCCCTTACACCAGGAGATACAACAACGCCGAAATGAGCGCGGTCAGGCACGCTTCCAACTCCAACAGCGCCTTGATCGTTTCAGGCTTGCCTCAGCACACGCCTCCATGCCTCAGGACAACGACTTCGGTGATCTTGCTTCATCTGAGGACGAGGCATTTGATGTAGATGGTAGTGGACGTCTCGTCGCAGAGGATGCCGGTCCCGTGGCATGCCCCAACAAACCACTTGAGGGCAACCGCAGGATCACTGCACGTTTTGGTCGACGCCGGACACATAATGAGTTGATTATTGTTGCACCCTGTGGCACCATCATTTCTCGTGCGACCTGCTATGGTGCCGAAGCTGTTTCCAGCGTTGTCGTATGTCTCATTCTTATCTCTCACATGTCGCCTTTCTGACATGATATGTACTGTAGGAGCTTGTCAAGCGGACGTACTACGCTGGACCAAACAAAATCAACCAGATCGTCTTCGATAACAACTGCAATATGGCGCTATTAGTATATGGTGGCAAGGACACCTTCTTCAACACGATTGGTCTTAGTGTTGACGTATTCCATTTCAAAAGCAAGCACAGTGTTACCGATGTTTTCTGTCAGGAGCACTGCAATCCCGCTGCATATCCAGAGCTTCTTGACGACAATGGTGGTTGGTTCTTCAACACCTCTATCGCTGAGCAGACGAACGTGTGGCTTGCAGGGTTCAATGCCATCTGTCGTGAGATGGTAGTTGAGAAGTACAACTTCTTTCTCGACGAGATGATCATGCGTCGCAACTGCATCACATTGGAGAATTTGACCAAAGGTGGTCGTCACCCTGGTTACTGGAAGCCCTCTCATTTTGTGTAGTTACCATTGTTCTTATGCATCATTTGTGCAATATAACGACACTCTCTGTCAACGAAGTGCTAAGGAACTACAAATCAAAGTGGATAACACCCAAATACAACAAACACAACAGATAGAGATGTATCACTATGAGGGATTCTGAGACGACGCCCTAGACAATGCCCTCTGCAGTGTCTTCCGTGCAGGGAAAGGTGCGCGGAGGAATCGCTCAAAAGTAGAGATCGGGGGGAAAGGTACGCGTGGGGGAATCGCAGTATAGACATGTCCATTTTATAGACAGTGGGGAGCGGGCGGATTCTGTGCGTCATCTTCTGTAACATTTCTCATACACGGCAGGGGGCGGGCATGGTACAACCGTCATCTGCAATGGTAGACAGTGGGGGGAAGGTAAATTATGGCCTATATGCGTCATTTCCTGCAACATACCTTCTACACGGCGGGGGCGGGCGGGCATTGAATGCGTCATTTGCGACAATAAGCTCATTGACTTCAAGGGCAATGAGGAACAGGCCAATTAGATTTGAGAAAGCAGGTGTATGATGCGTCATTTTTAACAAGAGAGCTCCTACACGGCAGGCACGGAGCATGCGTCATTTGTGACGATGTAGCTGGTCGTCGACTTCGAGGTCAACGAGGAGCAACCCATCGCGTCGATTGGAAGGATATGTGACTCAACCGTGACAAACGCTAGTGACAACATGTGACACGTCACGGTCCTGGACAGTGGGACGGAGTCCGTGACAGGCGCTTCGTGGGACGGACATCCCAATTCGGGGACTTTCTGTGTGATTCGATCTTCCCGTGAAGGTCGGATTGCAATGCAAAGTGACGTCATTGTCTCTTCGCGTTCATGACGCGGTTCGAATTCCAACGCGACGACTTGAAGATCTGTTAGAGAGAGCTTGAGGATGGGGGGAAGAAAGCAGATGGGATATAGTGGTTACAACAGCCAAATACTATTTGCGAGTACGACGACCATGAGGATTGTACGCGTAGCAGTGTTAAGAATGTGTACCTAGCCTAAGGACCTGGGTATTGCGAACCAGCGATGAACCGTCGTAACCAATAAGATAAACAAGTAGGGCAGTGCATAGGGGAAGGAAACAAGAGGGTTAAAAAAGGAGAAACGCGTGAAGGAAGTCAAGATACGTGAAGGGAAGCGTGAGGCGTAAAGCATCGTCGCTGGGGATCGTGGGGGGAATGACGTACGTATAAGGCGTTGAGGACGTCTTCGAGGGATGAACAGGGGGAAGTCACGAGCAAGAAATGGGAAGGGGAACAACAACAAGTGGTGCGATATCTGAAAGATTAAAGGTAAGCAAGGAAGAAAAAGAAGTAAATCCGAGACTGAAAGCATTGAGGATGGAAAGCATGGAATGACATGCGAGATGCAATGATGTGTGTGGGCAAGGGGAATTGCGGAGGTAAAATACAAGCAAGATGAAATGCAACGGGTGCATTGGTGATGTTGCATTCAATGCAATTGATGTGTTCTTCTTCGTATGATCATTTGATGAATTGTCATGCTTTACGACATGAGAGGGCGAGGGCATCGTAATCGATGATCATGAGAGCGTAGTTCGGTTTCGACGAGATTGGGAAACATCGACGTTGGGTAATTGACTTGCGTTTGGCGAGATTAGAAGGGGAACTCAACGTCGGAGAATTGCGAGGATTGAGAGGTAGTGGTGCCTCGTGTCACGGCATAACGTCTCCCGGCGAGAGAAGGGGAAGAGAAGGTGAACGCGGAGTAGATGCGCATGCGCTCGGGTGTCGAGAACGAGGCATTGGTGGGCGATGCACGTGGTGCCGAGGTCTCGTCGGCGGACTCAGGGGTAGGGGGACGGGACAAGGTCTCGGACGCGGCAGCCTCCTGGTGTTCAACGGAGGCGGTCTCCTATACAAAACAAGACGTCAATACATTGCTCAAGATGCAACGTCTGAGACAAGCAATACGAACCTCGTCTTCATAGAGCAGTTCCTTCAGCTGTTCGGCAGCTGCGATGATCTCGTCGTTGGTAGCGGGGGTCTGTGAGTAGGCCTCAGAGACGTCGGCCAAAGGAAGAACGGTGAGGTCGTAGCATCGAGAATCAATGATTGCTTGAGCCACACGCTCCTGTTCGGCCAGATCCGCGCTGGTTTGAGCGAAATCCTCCTCCTCAAGAGGGGGCAGCTCGGGGACTGCCCTGATACGACTAGGTCCGGCGACCTTATCGCGGTTGGCCTTGCGGGGCTTGCGCTCCCCGGAGGGGCGACCCTGTGCGGTGCCCTGGCTGAGCTCGCGAGCGCGACGCCTGGGATCGTGCGTCCTGCGTTTCTTCGTCTCGGGTTGTGACTCCTTCGAGGGCCTTATGATGATCTTGGTGGCGAGGACGCCAGTCTTGCGTTTCTTGGCGAGTTTGGCTTCGATACTGGGCCGAAGGCCAGTTAGGGGGTCCACATTCTCCTTGTCATTTGCGGAGGGGATAGTGATGCGGTTCGTGCGGTTGGCTAGGGAGGTGAGGGGGGATGCGGCAGGAGCCTTCAGTTTGTCAGACGAGGCGGTTGAGGTGGATGCCTCGTCCTTGTAAACGATGAAGCTCGCGCGAGTGGGTGCGATGGTAGCGGTCATAGCGAACAATTGGGTGAGTGGTCAAAGTTGGAAAGAATCTTCAACTTCTCGAAGGGTGAAATGAAGTGACGGGGACGTGAATGTAAGGTTTGGCCCCTAAATGAAAGCAACGGAGGGTCGCGGCGTCTGGACGAAAGGGACGACGGAAGATGAACAGGGGGAGATTGTGAATACGGATGATGCTTGCAATTCGCCTGACCCCTGATGCCCACAGAGGGTGTGCGAGAGAATACGATGAAGAAAGTGCTACGAGGGTACGAGGGTACCCCGCTAAACTATGTACTGGAGAATCTTGAGAGTAGTTGAAGAAGTTGGAAAAACGTGCAGGATGTGCGGAACCGTGCCTTTAGAACCGTGCCCGCCCGTTCGGACTCCGCTGATGGCGTTGGCGATTCGAACCGTTTGAGACGCGTTCCGCTCACGCGACCAGCTGTGACAGTTCGCGTGGAAAACGTCACGCGCCGTCACGGCTGCACCACGTGACGGGAACATGCGCTTCAAGCGCGAGGAGACCCTGGCCGGCGCTTCGGTGGCTGCTTGCTTTCCTCCTCCCTTCGCGTCCACGTCTCGTCCTCGAAGTCCTCGAAAACACACCTTGTAATGGCTGCATCCCGCGACAAGAAACCATATAGCGTTGGTGGATTGTTTGGCTTTCAGGGGATTGGTGATTTGACCTCAGTCCATTTTCTAGCGACCGCCCTCGCGTCCCAGAGGCAGTGATGGCTCATGGCTGCACGACCGGGCACCTGGGGCAACCTCCCATGGATCGAACTCAAACGCAAGGTCCAACGCATCTCCGAGTACCAAGCTACAGATCTCCAATTTGCACTATGAAATCACCCCCAAAGACCTCACAGTGCGTTGCGCCACATCACCAGTCAGGGGCTTCTCCGTCGGCTAACCTGCATGTGCGTCGATGCCTTTCTGCCTCTGTGCAGCAAATATTTGGCACAAAAGGCACACTGGTCCGTGAGCCATTAATTAGGGTACGATAAGCTCCGAATGCACCAAGTTTTCACTGTGAACGAAATACCGATTTGCCGACCCTCTCCTGTATCTGAAAAGTACGACCGCAGTGGACGCTCCTCAGGCGTGGCGATCGTCTCGTACGAGACCGTAGCGGAAGCCACTGCCGCCAAGAGAGAGTACGATGGACGTCTCTGCAAAGGTGCGTTCTTTGTTCTTTGTTCTTGCATCCTCGGGAAATGGCGGTGCTAATTGGCGCGCTTTGCATTCCCAGATCAACCTATGTCAATTGAATTCTACCATCCGCCGACAAAGCCAAGCGCAAGGCGGTCTGTTAGTGCTCCGTCGCTGATCAACAGGATCCAGAAACCCGCTCTGCTTGACAGACTGGGCGGAGAGAAGCCTCAAGCCAGGGGCCCTGCGTATGTCTTACGTACTTGTAATTCCTTCAGGGTGTCGTCTAATTTCCCTCAAGTCAACAGGGCACTGGCCCCATCAGGAACAAGAAACCGCCCCGTGCACCAAATGCACCTCGGGGACCGAAAAAGCCCAAGACGGCGGAGGAGTTGGATAAGGAGTTGGACGCGTTCATGCACGTTGACGCGAGCCCTGCCGCCGCAGCGCCTGCATCGCAGACAAATGGTGCTGCATCCGCGGCCACCACTGCGCCCGCCGAGCCTGCTGGAGACGTCGAGATGGCCGCTTAAGTCGGCGTTGAACTCTCTTGCACTTTCTTACCTTTTCGCTGCCGCTGGACGTTGTATGTTGGTCGACTGTATATTTTCTTGTTAATCCCCCTCTCTCGAATTTCCCGTATATTGTTTTTGACTCGTTATTGTATACTACATCGTGCACATCCCATGCAAGCTTCTTGGTCACTAGAAGTCCGATTCCGTCACTGTCTGTGCATCCTCTTTCTTGGTAAGGATGGGCGCCTGCAATTAGCGTTTCTTCGTTTCAACTTTGACATGCCGAACCAGCTGAACGTCCTCCTCGTGCAATAGGGCACGCGTTCGCCACTGTCTGTGCACTTATTTACACGATCTCTCTCTAGAAAGGCTTTTGAACTTCAAGCCATCCTATAGTTATTCGTCTCCTCAAGTCCCGGCGTAATGGCCCACAACATGTATAATCCGAATGTATACCAGCAGCAACCTGTATACCAGCCATACAACCAACAGCGGCCTCAGCAATATCCTCACTCACCCATGAACCAGCCACGTTATCCTCCAGGACCCTCGCAATACCCTCCACAACAGCCAATACAGACCCAATTCGCACAGGGCTCTCCGCAGGTACCACTAACGCCATACTCACCCTCAAACCCTCAGCCACAGGTCCCCCCTGCGTCGAGTGCTTTGCAATACCACCAGCCACAGCCCGTGGTGGCAACAACTCCTGCGGATATCACGCAGAGATACGCGAATAACGCGTACCCATCCCCTGTTTCGCCATCCTCTGGTCCCCCCTCTGCATTTCGCAGACCTCTCCCTAATCCTGGAAATACACAGCGTCCGAACTCTGTGGCTATTACGGATGGACCACCATCTGCTTTTCAGTCGCGTCCGATCACGCACAGACCGTCGACGTCCATGTCTGCTGCGTCCCCCGCTAGTTCGGCAGTGGCGTCGACCATCTCTAGGTTCAATAATATGTCTATGAACTCTACGGGCCCTACTGCACGTCCCTCTGGTAGACCACTTCCCACTCCTGGTGCTCGATCCACAAAAAGCGTAGATCTGACACATCAACCCAACTCCATCGGCTCCTCATTCACTGCCAATCAGCAAACCAACACCAACTCAACGTCTCACGTGAACAATGCTCCAACGACTTCTGCCCATTCTGCATTACCTGAACTTCCCCCAGCTGGTCAGAAGTTCGTTCCCCTGTGGAAACGTACCCTGCCATCACCTATTCCGCCTGGCGGAACGGCGGTCTCAACGCCGTCGTCTATGCCGAATAGCCCGCAAGTGCCACCAACGACTCCTTCCATCTTCAGCACCCAGCCGACGAAGCAAAATGATGGTGGTTCTCGTGCGCTACCTACGAGACGTCAGACTATATCCTCTCGACCTTTGCCACAATCTCCAGGTGCTTCTGCAAACCCTGCACCTGCACCGGCGCCCGTTGCGGCACCCTCAAGTGCTGCTGCTAGTCCTATTAGTCAAAGACCGCCGCAGCTTCCACCCCGTAGGCAAGGGACAGCCACCGGCCCACCTTCGCCTACGCGTAAAGCGTCAGACGATGGTAGCAGTATCAAGTCCTCTTCCTCATCTAAATCCAGTGGTTCTCGTATATTTCCACCGGCAGGATCGAAAGGAAAAGGGTCTGGTATACTGTCACGTCGAACGATTCATCGTGAAGGTTCGCCCGTTAGGCAGACTCCTCCTCCCTCTTCCGTCGCGTCTTCGGACGACGAGGATTTCCATAGCTATGCGCTGTTGCAGCGTCAGTCTCCTGAGCCACCGAGGACGCCGAGTCCGACGTATGGTATTAGAGACTTGCCTACCAGGTCACCCAACGGCTCGCCGAACAAAGTTGGCGAGTCGAGTTCTCCACGTGATTTGACTCCGACGCGCCCCCGTGCTTTGCCTTCTAGAGGTCCTCGATCTCCTCACCACGATAATAACTCTTCTCCTACGCGTAACCAGTCACGTTCTCCTACTCGGGATGCTCGATATGAATCGCCTACTCGCGGTAACCATATCGTTGCTTCTCCTCCACGAGAACCAGAGTATTATGCAAGTGATATACCTGAGCGTGTTGGGTCGCACATTCACAACAAGGGTGAACGACAATCTGCCATATTCCGCGCTGCCACAGCCGAATTGGCCCAAGAGGTCCCACACCTCCACCGCGTCCTCGAGCCATCACCCGCTGAGGAGATGCCTAAGATGGCTCGTACTCGTGCGCAGATAGGGTATACTGTGAATAGTGCTGGGGGAGGAAAGTGGCCTACGAACGTGGCTCCGTTGCCTTCGCCCCCCAAAGCGCCTTCGTCTGGTGGTGCTTCGCAGTATCGGAATCCTTCTCCAGGACGTACCCCCACGAAAGCCACGGTGATGAATCAGTGGAAGCAAGGACAGATTACCGCTGTGCAGCCTGGACGAGGTATACCAGATCTAGATGATGCCCCTCCTCCGTCTTTACGGCGGTCGCCTTCGCCTGATCCGTATCGTAGGGGTGGCGGTTCGTCGTATTCTGCTTCGGGCTTGCCTAGTATTCGAACGCATGATGCCCAACCTCGCAAGTCTCCCGGTTCCAGTCATCCGCCTTCTGCTATCTCTCGTGCACCCAGTTCGGCGACTTCTGTCATCTCGTTGTCGCAGTTCCCCGAACCGCCTTCTCGCAGGCCGGCTTATGCACAGCAGAATCAGACTCAGTCATCGTATCAGTCGTATTCGCCACCGAAACAGCAACAACAACGACAGCAGCAGCAGCAAAGATATAATGCGTACGGAGCTCAAGGGTCTTCGTCGCGTTCTGCTATACCGAAGATATCTTTCCCTGAGGACCCGGATGACGAATCTGATATAGAGTTTGCGAGCGGTCCCATGATCAACGTCTCTGGTCCCAGCAACTCGGGCCCTATCATATCCGTCGGGAACTTCGACGACGACGACGACGATGATGATGACGATTTCAATAGCTTCCCCGGAATTTCCATCAACGTCGCAGACGAAGACGATCTCCCCATCCCACAAATCTCCGTCGGCGGCGATTCCGGGTCCTCACCCTCTGACTTTGGACGTCCCCAGAGACCTAGACAGCGTCAACCGCATAAGAACACGCCTTTACCTATTGAGAAGGCGAAGGGAGGGTTGTATTGCGGTGGATGTGGTGGTCCAATTGTGGGGAGGATCGTTAGTGCGATGGGTGTGAGGTGGCATCCAGGCTGTTTTAGATGTTGTGTTTGCGATGAGCTTCTCGAGAATTTGAGCTCGTATGAACATGAGGGGAGGCCGTATTGTCATTTGGATTATCATGAGGTTAGTTCTTCCTTTTTGCTCTCCCCACATCAATCGTCATACTAACGGTTGCCACTATGACAGAACTTTGCTCCTCGGTGCTACCACTGTCAAACCACCATCGTCGATGAACTCTTCATAACACTCGACGACCCCGAATTAGGCAAACGCACCTATCACGAACAGCACTTCTTCTGCGCCGAATGCGGGGACCCGTTCCTCCCACCTGGTTCCACCAATCGGAGTTTCTCAGGAGACGGAGTGTTCAAGTCGGACGAAGACGATGTTGGTTTTACGGTGTATAAGGGACATCCGTATTGTGAGGCTTGTCATGTGAGGTTGAGGATGCCAAAGTGTAAGAAGTGTAAGAGGAGTATTAGGGATGGGATGCAGGCTGTGGAGGCCCTTGGGGGGAAGTGGTGTTGGGAATGTTTCGTTTGTGCTGTGAGTACCTTTCTTTCTCGTCTCTCTCTGTGGTGTCTCCCTGATGACTTGAGCTGATGATGTCTTTGTGATTTGGATAGAGCTGCGAGAAACCGTTCGAAAACCCCGCGTTCTTCGAGAGGGATAAGAAGCCTTTCTGTGAACGGTGCTTTAGTATCATGATCAGGAATGAAATTTAACGATTCATGAATTTTGGACTTCATGACCCTTTCGACTCTTTTGACTCTTTGTTGGCTACACCAACGTACTTATTTATTGTTTTCGAATTTCGTTCATGCTTTTCTTGTATATCGTCTCGGTGCCGAACGATTGGAGATACAAGCGGTTGATTAATTGCTCTAAGGTGTACGAATACAAACAAGTGCCAAGGATTACAATATAGCAGCAGGGTTGTCTGCGAAATAGTTCCCAGCCAACGCCGCCTGATAGTCCCAATCATGCACCGCAGCCCAATGTAAATTATACTTCTTCAACACACGCAAAACATCTTCCTCATTTCCGTCCTTCCGAGCAAACAACGCCTCGATATCACTCGGCACAGGAGGCAAATCCTCAATATCAAAGACCTCCCTCGCCATCTCGATCTGCTCCAAATAAGCATCAGGAGGGATACGAGGTGGGTACTGTTTCTCGTTCTCGAGGATTTGTTCAATACGTCCGTATTCGCGGATGAACTTGAGGGCGCGGTGAGGGCCTACGTTTTTGATACGTTGGGAGAAGTCTGTGCCGAGGAGTAGGATGAAGTCGATAAAGCTTGAACGGGTGAGGTCGAGGGCGGAACGGGCGGATGCGCCTGAGATGACGACTAAGGGGGCGTTCCGGTTGGCTAGGTTTCGGAGCAGGGGTGCTTCGTAGACTAGGACGTCCTGAACAGAGGATGTCAAGATATGTTCGTGAGCTATAGAGGGAGAGATATACGTACAGTGTCTTCGCTGGCTACGTAGTCTGCGTAACCATGAACGACGACAGAGGACGCTAGAGCCTCAGCTTCGTACGGACCATCAGTCTCAATGCAGGATATACCCATGGCGCGTATAATCTCTTTACTCTCTTCATACGTATCCGTACTCGGAGGATGCGCTCTACGCTCATACGACTCCGAGAGAGTGGTACTCCGATCCGTAAGCGAATTGATAACCGCACGAATCCCGTTCTCCCCGCTATCAACAGTAGGTATCGAGGGCAAGGTTTCGGTAGGAGCAGCCAACTGAGCCCAGAACTTTCCCTCATCCAAGGTAAGTTGATTCTGAGTCTTCGATATCGAATGTGCTTCTTTTATCTCGGCAGACTCTTCTTCTGACATGGGTGTGGCTTCGGGTGCGCGTGGAGAGGGTGAGGCTGCTGCCAGTGTTACGAGTTGGGGTATGCTTTGTCGGTAGTCGAGGTATAGGTTTGAGAGGGTAGATGAGATTTCGTCGGTTGCGTCAAGATCTATGTCGTCAGTGGGAGTCGTTGGGTAGAGCCAGCCTAACTCTTCTGGAGGGACAGAATCTGAAGGACTTTCTGACATCGCTTGAGCAATGTCTATCGGTGCCTGAGTGGCGGTAGTCGAGGGTGGTTGCTCTGATGGGACAGGCTCCTGAGGTTCCACGGCCTTTCCTGATGCAGGTACAGG
Source organism: Panus rudis PR-1116 ss-1 (assembly GCA_022160315.1). Lineage (NCBI taxonomy): Eukaryota > Fungi > Basidiomycota > Agaricomycetes > Polyporales > Panaceae > Panus > Panus rudis. The sequence continues at coordinate 181,832 of MU275189.1, forward strand.
CGCAAGTTCCTGAGTGGTTGCAGATGGTTCAGCAGATGATTCAGGAGCAACAGCCAATTTCGCCTCCGTACTGTGGGGGAAAGGATCCGCGTAGACATCTTGAGATGAGGATATCGGGATGCCCGCTTTTTGCACCAGTAGTTCGTTGATGTCAGCTTCGTCAAAGTTGCCATAGGCATCCTTGGGAGACGTAGACACATAGGTATACCGAGTTTGATCCAATAGAGCCTCAATGTCATCTGGCAGCTCAACATTACCGGCAATGTATAGAGGAGTAGGCGAGCCATCTTTTGTAGGCGAAGAAAGAAGTTTTCTGACCGTATTGACTGCCTTGCGCCGAGTGGTTTCGTCTAGGTCTTGCCAGGATGCGAGGAGTGCGTCTAATTTACGCAGTCGGCGTAGTCGTTCTAGTTCGAATGTCCCTCGAGAAGCTGTTAGTCGACGAACTCTACGTCTTCGTTCGATCTGGGTCGTGTGGAATGAGCGGTAGATAGCTATGGCTTGTGACGCAACATACCTCAAGCTGTTTAGCGAGACTCCTCTGAGCACCATCAAATATGCAGACGGCTGAGACATTATCATCCTTGAGTTCTTTGATAATACGATACCATCCGAGAACATGCCTGTAGGGATTAGGCATAGGGGCAAAGTGCAAACGTTGTGTAAGCAAGGTTCCATCGCTGTAAGTCGGTCAGTGAGCAATTCAGCGAGTCGGACATGATAGACTTACAGAACCAGTCTCTTGCCACGGAGACCTTGTAAACGGTTTGGATGTGTTTTGAATATTTGAGGGCTTATGGGATGGAATGGTTGAGTGCGATCGGAGTCCATATTATATGACAGTGTTACTCACCATATCTTCTGTAAAAACGGTACAAGCCCGATGACACCCATAAACTACAGAGAGAAATCCTTCCGGCCTCCCCTCCCGCCAACAATCCTATGAATTTATGGGATGTTGTAGAGAACGAATGATACAAAGGGTTAAGTGGCTGCACTGATGCAAGTGACTGCCGCGTTCCAAGAAGTTCAATAAACTTTTGGAATTGAAGCGTCTGAAAGCGACCATCAAAGTTTTTGTAGACGGAATTTAAACCTGCTACAAACATGCTTACTTAAGACACGTGCACGTACATCAACGGTATCGCGATTCGCAAATCCGTCGCGATATGATTGTACTGTAATTTGTATATTTCCTACCCTCGAATACTTCTTCCTTGCGGTCAAGGACTGAGCCCAACCAGGCCCAACCTGTGCTGCCAACAGATCTGCGTAACCAGTAATATTTTCGCGACGTGACACAGGCGCTTCTGATGAAGACTTCAGGTGAACTGAAGCATGCATATGGTTACAATATGGCCCAAGTGTGGTTATTTTTGCATACAATACATAAAGCATAGCAAGGAGTGCCTTTATATACTCACTGTACATTTTTAACTGGAGGATTCATACCGAGGCACTTGAAAAGTTAGGTGGTTGAAACGTCACAGAAAGTGACGCTAGGTCACAATGTGGCTATAATCCAAATATCATTAATGAGGAGTCCGTGACATGTATGATCAAAGAAAGGTCGACAACTTAAGAACTGGCTATTGCGTATAAATAACATCGCAGATGTTTTAATACTATCTCAAAAGCTATATGAGGAGCACATATACTGAAGAAATGCATTGCAGCATTGGTGAAGGCCTGGTGTAACAGGTGTTTGATGTTTGCGTGACACGTCACGCTACTTGCGGACATCCCAAATCGGGGACTTTCTGCTCAACTCTAATCTAGACTTAACTTCCACGTCGTCCTCCAACACATACATCGAATTCTCGCTACCACCCTGCGGAGGACGCAGTCACAATGTCGGTTTTGTTAACGAAGTTTGAGTCGAAGAGTAACCGTGTAAAGGGTACGTGAAAGAGACTCTCTTTCGCCAAAGCGAGATTGAAGCTGTTCCGTAGGTTTGGCATTTCACCCCACTCAACCACTACTCGCCGCTTCACTACACAACGGAAGCGTACAGCTATGGAACTATCGTATGGGTGTTCTTGTAGATAGGTTTGAGGAACATGAAGGTGCGTGCCTTATTGTGCATCGCGCCGTACCTCCCATGACGCATGACCCCAGGTCCGGTCAGAGCTGTTGCTATTCACCCCAGCCGAGCATTGCTCGTGACTGGCGGTGATGATTACAAAATCAAAGTATGGGGTGAGTCGAGAGGGACTTCGTTGTTGTGCAGATTATTGACGCGACATAGACATCCGACCTCAGAACAGGCGGTGTCTGTATACATTACACGGACATCTGGACTACGTCAGAACTGTGCAGTTCCACCATGAGATGCCATGGATTGTGAGTAAAAACGTGTTCGCCGATCCGTCCCAACCTTACATGTCGACATAGTTGTCCGCGTCCGACGACCAAACGATCCGCATATGGAACAGCACGTCTCGCAATTGTATCGCAATTCTCACAGGACACTCTCACTATGTCATGTCCGCCCAGTTCCACCCTAAAGAGGATTTGGTTGTCTCTGCATCTCAGGATCAAACAGTGCGCGTGTGGGACATCTCGGGACTCCGCCGAAGCACGCCCAACTCTGCACCTGGCACCTTTGATACCTTCGACAACTTCTCAACGGTCAAGTACGTTCTCGAGGGACACGATCGCGGTGTCAACTTTGCCAGCTTCCATCCCACTCTCCCTCTGATCGTCTCTGCGGCCGACGACAGACAAATCAAGATCTGGAGGATGAGTGAGAACAGGGCTTGGGAGGTGGACGCGTGCCGCGGTCACTTCAATAATGTCTCCACCGCGTTGTTCCACCCCAAACATGAGCTGATTGTTTCCTGTGGAGAGGACAAGACTATTCGCGTCTGGGACTTGACGAAGCGCTCTGCTGTGCAGACATTCCGAAGGGAACATGATCGCTTCTGGGTGCTCGCCGCGCACCCTGAACTGAACCTGTTCGCAGCAGGTGAGTCACCATGGGAGGTTTATATCACTATATGCTATAATTTGGACAGGTCACGACAACGGTTTGATCGTCTTCAAGCTAGAACGGGAGCGCCCCGCATTCGCTATGCATGGAGACACCCTCTACTATATCCGGGATAAATACGTGCGCTCATACGACATTAACACCGGGTCGGATATCGGCCTCTTGAGTGTTCGCAAATTCGGCAGTCCCTACGTCCCTCCAAGGACTCTGAGCTACAATCCCGCCGAACGTTCAGTGATCGTGACTATCACGTCTGACAACGGTTTGTATGAGTTGACGACTTTGCCGAAGGATGCAATTGGAGAAGTAAAAGATTCTTCGGTCGATGGCAAGCGCGGAAGTGGCCAGGCTGCCATTTTCGTTGCTCGCAACAGGTTTGCGGTATTGAACAAGACTAGCCAGGTGAGATTGGCTCCTTCGGTTGCTGTATGGGTGTGAACGGATCTAACGATCAAATAGCTAATCGAAGTCCGGGATCTCGCCAACTCTGTGGTGAAGACGATCAAGCCGCCTGTTCAGACAAATGAGGTATTCTATGGTGGAACCGCGAGCTTGATCCTTAGCTCGACTTCCTCTGTCGTTCTCTATGACATTCAACAACAAAAGACTCTCGCGGAGATTACAACTCCACCTGTCAAGTACGTTGTCTGGAGCGCCGATGGTTCCTTGGTTGCTCTCCTCAGCAAGCACAGTAAGTTCCTCCTTGGTTGTTAGCCTTTAGGGCTGCTATTGACAATCGTAATGCAATGTAGCTATCACGATTGCGAACAAGAACTTCTCACAACATACTTTAATTCATGAGACGATCAGGATCAAGTCTGGTGCTTGGGATGACTCCGGTGTTTTCATCTACTCGACGCTTAACCATATCAAGTACTGTCTGGCACAGGGGTATGTCGGCATAATATCTTCATTTACGCATGGTCTAACTTATCACTCTTTTCCTGCAGAGATCATGGCGTAATTTGCACTCTCGACAACCCAGTCTACCTCACCCGCGTGAAAGGAAAGACCGTCTACTGCCTTGACCGCTCCGCGCGTCCCCGAACAATCACAATCGACCCAACCGAGTACCGCTTCAAACTCGCCCTCCTTCGAAACAACCACGAGGAAATGTTGCACATCATTCGGACTTCGAACTTGTTGGGTCAAAGTATCATCGCATATTTACAGCAAAAAGGTTTCCCAGAGATCGCATTGCATTTCGTACAGGATAAGACAACGAGGTTCGATTTGGCGATTGAGTGTGGCAATTTGGACGTTGCGCTTGAGACTGCGAAGTTGATTGATCGTCCTGAGTGTTGGGAGAGGTTGGCGCAACAGGCCCTCAAGCAGGGTAACCACAAGGTAAGGCTCGTCCTATTGATATCCAACATCCTGATCATTCTGACAAAATGCGTTTAGATTGTTGAGAAGGCATACCAGCAAACGAAGAACTTTGATAGGCTCTCGTTCCTTTACCTCGCCACCGGTAGCACAGACAAGCTTTCCAAGATGCAAAAGATCGCTGACGCGAGAGGAAACCCTATGTCTCGGTTCCACAATGCGTTGTATGCCGGTGATGTTCAGGCCAGGATTGCAGTTCTTCGCGACGTCGGCATGCGTACGTTCTATGATTCATATTCATGGCGACTACTCATCTGCTTTACTGTACAGATCCGTTGGCTTATCTGACGGCCAAGACCAACGGGCTCGATGAGCTTGCGCTGGAGATCCTCGAAGCTGCAGGTTTGACCGAAGCAGATGTCGACGACGTCCCCGACTTTGGCCGGTCCACACTCAAACCGCCACCCATCGTCACCCCAACCACAGACCTGAACTGGCCATCCCTCTCCACTGGCGAAAGCTTCTTCGAGCGTGCTCTCGCTAACGGCAACCTCGAGAACGGCGGCGAGGTCCCCTACATGAACGGACATGATGCCGTTAATGCTGGTGCATCGGCTGCCCTCGACGATTGGGCTAAGGAGGAAGAGATCGGTGAAGACCTGGCAGCTGATGAAGACGGATGGGATTTGGATGTCGGTGGAGAGGAAGAGAAAGAGGAGGCTGCTGCAGAGGAAGCTCCCGAGGCTGAAGTTGAACTTGGTCCCGGTGCTACCCCCGGAGTCAGCGAAGTCGAGTGGTGGACCAGGAATTCGCCCTTTGCGGGTGATCATGTCGCTGCTGGTTCGTTCGAGAGTGCGATGCAGGTATGTCACGTGATGTCATCTCCTTCCCGGACTAGCTGCTCACCCACTGTCTGTAGCTGCTGAACCGGCAATTCGGCGTTGTAAACTTCACCGCTCTGAAACCTCTATTCCTCTCGGCATACCGGTCTTCACATGCATACTTATCACCTGTTGCCTCCCTTCCTCCTTTGCAACTTCACCTGAGGCGAAACCCTGACGAATCCTCGCCTAGTAAAGTTCTTCCTGTTGCCGCTCGCACTCTGTCGTCCGTTCGGCATGAGCTTACAGATGGATTCCGCTGCGTGTCAGGTAACAAGCTCCCCGATGCACAGAACATCTTCAGATCTGCATTGCACGCCTTGCTGTTGGTGCCCATCTCGTCGGACTCAGAAGCTAAGGAGGTCGGTATCGGTTTGCATGTTTGAAGTGGCTGGATACTAATTAACATCGTAGTGGCGAGACACCGTAACACTTGCCCGTGAATACCTGCTGGGTGTTTCTATCGAACTCGAGCGGAGACGTGTGGTACAAGAAGAGCCCAACAACGTGCAAAGAGGCCTGGAGCTCGCAGCTTACTTCACGCACTGCAAGCTACAGCCTCCTCACATGCAGATTGCGCTCCGCAACGCCATAAACGTTTTTGCGAAAGCTAATAACCATGCCACATCGGCGAAGTTTGCCAGGCGTTTGCTTGAATTGAATCCTGACCCCAAAATTGTCGCACAGGTACCGCATTTCTATCGGACATTACTTTCTGTAAGGAATGGAACGCTAACTGACGCTCTCCTCTCTAGGCCCGCCAACGGATAGCCGCTGGGGACCGGAACCCAAGAGACGCAGTGGAAATCGATTTCGACCAATTCACTGAATTCGAGATCTGTGCTGCCAGCTACACGCCCATATACAAGGGATCTCCTTCCGTGCGTTGCCCGTATACGGATGCGGCGTATCAGCCGAGGTACAAGGGGAAACTCGATGCGCTTGTCCAGCTCACTGAGATTGGTGCTTCGTCCTCGGGTCTCCCTGCACCAAGGTCATAGGACGGTTGGACGATACCCCCCTGTTGTTTGTAGAGTGTAGCGATTTTCCCCTGGACCTCTTTCGCATGTTCTTATAAGTATTACTGAATTCATTGTCTTTTCTTCCATGTTTTGGGTCAGCGTGCCAATCAGGCCAGCTCTCTGGTATTGTATGGCATAAGCTTCCGCCTCATTCCCTCTTGTGGAGACTAAGTTATTACCAGCTACAGGGCGCAACAGAATCATCAGTAAGTACGATTCTATCGGTCATCAGCATCGCTCTGACTTTTTGGCCATAGCTGAAGCAGCTCTACCTTCTAAGCTTCATCTCTCGGAAAGTTGGTGTTGGGTATATCTTTGCATCCGCATATGCAAATACAGAGTGTAGTCCGCTGGTGTTTCCCGTATCAAGGTGAACAGCTTCCTTACACTTACGAAGTCTGCGTAAGGCCGCAACTTGAATGTGGTCGCTGAAGTCATATCGATAGGCGGGTCCAGGGAAACCGAAAGAGTGGCGGAGCTCACAAAAATGATCGCAGAGCTTTGCCACGTGCAGGCACTCTGAGATATACTATACTGCGAACGTTGCTGCGACGCTAGCAGTCGCAAATCTGCTTATTTGTCATACTCCGCCATATCCCAGGCCCATGCAGGTATCTCTCAACCTGTCTATTCATATGAATGCAGCTGGAATGGGGAAATCCTGGATATGTATTCTTAATTACGAATGCATATCTATAGGAATTAGAAGGATATCTCTGGCGCGTCTCTCGGACATTTGGATTGGTGGTCAGTGAGCCTATGTCAGGATACCTCATACTAGCTGTCAAACTCTACTACATCCGATGCTCACATGCACGGCGCATGGTGTAGGGTCGTGCTGTTTACTTCCCACAGTACGTCCTTGGGGCTCGTTCTGAATATGCTTACCTACGCTAATGCGTCTTTCCTTCCAGATACGTGACCGATAGTGGTTTCTAGAATCTGACAGTCATCGATGTGCGAGCCTTACACCGCCTCCAAGTACAGGCCATGTGCGCACGCAGAGGTGGGCTTCAAGAGAGCTTTACAACCCTTGACCACCATTGCCTCACTTGCTCTTTCCTCTTCACCACGGCGGACATTGACAGATGCCAGACTCAGCCAGTAGTAGCGGTTTGGAAACCAGACCACCTACCAGAAACAGCATGCGGAATCGTTCGCGGCACCCATCGATTGAGAACTTGTCGCAACGCGGGCCTCTCGATGGGCGCGAAGAGGGTGTGACTCCTGCTGCTACCATCGCAGCGACAACTCCTGATATTGCTCCACTTTCGGCGGAAGGTCCTCGAATGAAGCCATGTTCGCCTACCGACGTTATGGACAATCGATACAATTTCAGACCACTCCTGTACGTTTTCTTGGAACCATGTTGCATAGCGTACTGAACGGTACTCGGAAGTTTGCATAATTACGGCGACCAAGAATTGAAGAGTTTGCCGGCCATGTGCACAGAGTTCCACCAGTGCGTAAGCCTTTAAGGACTCGGATGCGTTGCTTGGTGTGTTGAGTCGCTCTAATAGTGAACCCATCCTGCCATGGCAAGCTTGCGAGCACCCGGAAGGGAAACTATACTTCAAGCGTCTTGGTGACAAGGTAATTCATCTGAGGGATGGTATTTTGATGTGCGATCTCTAACAAAGCTTACAGCCTGTATTCACGCACTCTAACGTGTATGATGAGAAGACTCGCATAGAGCTCGAGAATGGCATAACACACATTCGTTTCCTTTGTGATGATCGCAAAGACACCCCTGAAGATGTTGAAATCGTGGTAGATGTCGTTCTTAGCGACGAGGGCCCAGTGTACAACTATTATCTCGCAAGTTGGATGAAAAAAGCTGTGATGTGGCTGGAGGACGTTCAGGTTGACTTACTGACGAAGCGTTACCGTCCTGTTTGTCGCGTGTCACACTGCAGTCAGTAATCCCACCTCACTTAGAATTGCTCAGTATCGGGACTGATGGCCTTCTAGAATATGCCGCAATGGAAAATTTCTGGTAAATGCCTTGTGTACTGTAAGCTTCACTCCGTCATTCCTCGCTTGCCTATCTGACACTTTTCCATTATCTAGTCTTATCGTGCTGTCCCCTGACGTTGCCTGATGATGCTTATATATGTAGGAAACATGTGTGGATGTTTCCCGCTGATCGCCAAATGGATCGAGCCACCGTTGAAAATATTAGAGATGAATTAACTTACGGAGCATACGGTGCGTGGCCTAAACGGTGATGTTAGTTATAGCCCTTACCTTACGTCGCGGTGTAGACGTTACGTCGTCAGAGCTCTCGATATTTCCTTTCGATGCCAAAAAGTTAAACCAAATCCTTCGTGCAGTGGAACATGCTCAAGGTACATACATGTCGAAAGCTGTGAGAGATTGATACCTGCTGAATGCCGAGCTGTAGACGTGGGCATCGACAAGAATGGGTTCCGGACCTGCGTAATCGGTAGGTACCAATTCACAGTCTGGAACAAGTATACTTGACTGAGGCCATCCATTGAAAAGCTCGCAATATGGAAGATCTTTGTGAGTTGGTGACAACACAATTTGCTACTGGACTCTGTCGACATTTGCTCTACAGGCGGGGATAAGTTCCTCAACTACTATGGTCAACCTGAAGCTCGGTTGAACCGAGATGACAGCCTATTCGAACCAAGTATACACCGTCCCCGATCCATTGTTTTCAAGCTTCTCCTCCCATTCCTCTTCTGGATGCCCAACATCTATTTGATCGAGTTGGACAAGATTTGGATTGACCAGAGCGTGAACTACCGACCTTGGAATTCATTTATCAACGAGCTCAAGAAAGACTGGAAATACTCTACTACCCCGGTAAGCGGGTATATGATGAACAATGGGAACGATACTGATTTTCGCACATAGGCCACCGTGCTCCTCTCCACAAACGTTGGCTTCCTTGCAATTCAAAGTCTCGATCCTCAGTCACAGAACGCAGGCACTCCCTACCGAAATATCGCACAAATAGCGAGCTACATATCAACTATGTTAGCTCTCTGCAACCTCATAATATGCCAGGTTTTGACTCGGCAGCATCGGAGGTCGCTTCGTGACGATGCCGGCGACGCGGTTGGTGATTTTCAATACTATGGTTTTCTTAGGTTCAAGGCTGATATTCAGTTCGCAGATGAATTATCTATCCCGGGGAGAGAGTATATCATTTCTGGGATTGGAAGCTGTTGCGTTGACGTTCAGTCTGCCGAATGCTCTCTTCATTTGGAGGTACGTTTCCCCCATGCTTGACCCAATCATTTATCTAATGGCGTGTTCAGCATGCTTACCTTTCTACTGGCAATCGCATTCATCTGCTTCGACCATACCTCCCTGATCACGAGGATCACCATGGGCATTGTCTTGTTTTCGTTGACTGTGGTCTGTTTCCTGATAATCTGGAGAGACTGGGGAATGAACAGCGTAGAATATCCCACGACGCGCTCTCAATTAAAGCAAGCACTTCTCACCAAACTGAACTCGCTGCGTCAACGTTGGGATGAGCGCACTCCTGACAAGAAGCTTCTCACCCAACGTTTGCGCAAGAAGCTTCGCAGAAAGGTCAGTCATCCTGACTCGTACGCATGCTAGATCATATCACGTTCTAATAACACCTCATCCAGAATACGAACCTACCAGACGATATAGAGATGAACGCACAAATCTCTGATAGCTCAGGAAGGCAGGTTGATCCGCCTGGGGTATCCACAAGTGTGCCGATATTTTGCCCTACTCCAGTGAAACCAGGTAAGAGTATGCAACGGATTCCAGAGGATGAGCTGACGATAAGATGTATTACAGGCAATAGGCGGAACCTGTCTATACCACCAATCCGACGAAGCTCTACGTCGCTGGCAAGTTTAGGCCAGTCACTCAGAACTCAATCTTGTACGTACCTCAGATCGTCCGGTACATGCCCCACGTTACTAAGTCCCTAATCATCTCAGCTGCTACTCTGCAAAGTGAAAATGCTGTTGGGGACGATGATGGTACCTCATCATCACTTCAGCAACGCTAGCAATGATGCATCTCACTTGTGCTCCTCGCCTTTATTGGTTGACGTTTACCTCATCTTATGATACCCTCGCAATACATACAGGTTCTCCGTTAATCTCGTCGTTTCTAATAAATCATACGGGTATATGTCCTCACAATATCCCAAGAAGAAGCACCATGGAATCATGCATGAAAAGTATATGTTTCCCCTCCGGGTACTGGACCTAACCGCCCGCCAGACTGGATTCGCTCCGATTTGAAGGCGTCCTGGACGCGAAGTTGGACAAGGGTATAGTGAGCTGTTGCTGCTCTTTCTGTATACGGGATTCTCTCGCGTGAGCTTGCCTGACGTAGGCGTAGCGTTGGAAATGGTTCAGGCCTTGCAGGAATTGAACGCCAATCTAGGTGACAAGGGTTAGGGTCACGTGAGGGCATGTGCGAGATGACGAGATGAGACGAACCGGGTATGACCGAAGTTCGTTGAACAGGTCTACAGTTAAGTCTCGGATTGTTTCTTGTTGGTGAAAGAGACAAAAGCTCAATGGGAGTAGCCCGTTGTGATGAGGGGGGAGTAAGGAGAGCAACTGAGTATAAATCCTGTGAGTTTGGTCCCTACCCTGCAAGGACTCAGCAGACCTACCTCTGTCACTTGCTCGTATGTCCGCACGTTCTCAGCCAACGTACGCATGATGAGCTCAACCTCCCCGTCCGCCATTCGTCTCGCGTGCCTGAACCGCCATAACTGATGCGATAGATCAAACCCTTGTATAGGGTTGGTCTTCAACGCTTTCTGCATGTCCTTCAAAAGCAAAATAGACCGTCAGAATACCGAGAATCCCTACAGGTACAGCCCAGTGAATACACACCGCTTGACAGAGGGTATAAGCTTCAGTCTTCCGGAACGCTTCGATTCGACTAGCGTTTGCTGATAATTCTCGAGCCCCAGCTATCTCATCAGCGAAACACAATCCGCTTCCTAGCCGGGGTGGATGTTCAGAGTACGATACACTGGGGTACCCAATCGTTGTTGATATGCCGAGAACGTCTTCCTCGTATCGGGCGGCGAGTCTGACGAAGCGTGCTGCGTAGTCTGTGAACCGCGCGCGAACATGGGCTTCTCCGTAGTGGAAAGAAATTGCGGACGTGATCTAATGCACGCAGTCAGGACGGAAAAAGTGCGCAAAGTCGCAGATGAGGGAATCATACATCTTCCATGAAGAGATTATCCGGGTTATCGCCTTTGATAACTTCAACTTTCCGTTCGGCTACGTTTAAATCCTTGCTCGGTCGCACCATATCTTCCTCGCTGCCAAGGGACGCTTCCGTCTTCAAGGTACCCGTTCTAGTGATGAGCGGCGGAGGGCCAGTAGATGCGGGATAGTTTAGGTGGATGTCCTTTGAAACTACCATTCGACCTGAGCCGACATCGCAGAGCAAGTCCCATGAACCAGAGGCTTCGAAGATGGGATTGGTGACGCCTGCAATGTATCCTGGACTGTCGGTATTAGCAGTGAATGAGCATTAGTCATATTTGAGGAACACTTGAAAATGTTGTACATACATGCTCTCCCATTCTTCTCGATTGATAAGGTTGGCATACGGGAAGGCCCGTTTGATAAACCCTCTCAATATGATTCCACAACCACTCCCCAATGCGCATGCACTCAGTACATAACTCGATACTTGACCGGCGGGTCTATGATGGCCTAGGAATATAATCCGTTTCTCGGTCACAAGAGCATTAAAAAGGATTATAATCGGATGCGTCTGTGGGCCGGATGTGTGAAGGTGTGGATGAAGAGGGCCTGATATGGTCGCACTTGGGCTGGAAAACATTTGGACGAGTTGAATAAGTGAATACTGGGGAGGTTCGTTAGCATATACCCAGGTACTAAATAGCATCAGATCCTCACATCCCCGACTTCCTCAGGGAAAGTCGTCATCGGTACTTTGATAGGTATTTTATGCGTTCCGTAGAAGATTTGTGCAGGCAAGAAATGGGTATCTTTCAAGGCCAGTGGATCATACGCTGTAGTCGATGCCAACGCGGGCTCGTCGCGCTTGCCGTGACCACCGTGGAAACCAGAAGAAGAGGCAGAAGACGACGCATCTGTCGATCTACGACCTCTCTCCCCACCAAGTACGTGTGCATTCGGCGCCGGTCCTTGCCCAGTACCAGTACTTATGACCTGGTCTAATCCGGACTCATCTCCAACCCATACAGCGCTTCCGTCCAGTGAGAACGTCGTATCGAGAGGGGAGGGCTGATCAGGCACTTGCGGGAGATTCGTCGCGCTTGCCGCAGCGGTAGAGTTCCCGGATCGCTTGTCGCGCTCTTTTCCACGAGCTAGGAAACCATCCTCGAAACTGGAATGTGAACCAGTCGAATCGGTTGCTCGGTGTCGAATGCTTGACGGTGCGGTCTTGATGCTGCCTTGGATAAGCGATGTTTCGTTTCCCTCCTTGGCTCTAAGGTATTCTTCATACCGTTCGATGAACGAGTCTTTCCGTTCACTCGTACGGAGAATGATCTTCTCGTAGCGCGTCAGGTTGGGAGCGTTGGAGATGTCCATAGAATTGATCGCGTCGAAGAGTCGTGCAAGACAGTCTTGAGAAGGGTTCGAAAAATAGTCGTCAAGGGCGATTAGGAGCACCGGCTGGGTTTTACGTGGCGCATATAGTGGAGTATTTCACCACAAGAGCGCAATTGGCTCACCTTGAAGATCTCGATGAACGAATGCCGCGTGCAGATCGCCATAGCTTTCACGATCGCACCTCTTAGAGTCGTAAGGAAGGAGCCTACAATCATCCCAGACTGAACAACGTACCTTCGTACTGTCTTGTCTAGCTTAGTTCTGACCAAGTTCAACACGTACAACAATTCCTGGCCATTCCCGTCCTGCTCGCTCTCATCTTCTCCAGCCGTTCCTATGCGTGGCGAGTCCGAGACTGGAGGATCAAGTGCCAGCACAGGAGATATCGTGTTGAATGGAGTCTGGTTCAAGAAGAATATTGTCCAGTCCTCGGGTTGACGTTCCGCACCATCTGGAAGCATCAAGTTTGCGAGTAGCCTACATTTCCACAATTGATCACGTGGTAAGTCATGTTTTCCAGTTAGAAGAGAAAGGCACTTACCCTTCATCGGTACCCAATGGCTGAGGGAATTGGTAGGTCAGTTGTGCACCTCGATCTATGTCAAAATCCGCCAGGAGAACGAAAGAGCAATGCTGGGCGCTTCCCGCCATATTGTTACAATACTACAATATCAGTACAGTGTCCTTTGCATGCGTGATATGACTTTGGACGGTAGCCTTGGACAGATGGTGTTGTGGTCAGAAGCAGGAGGCGTTGGATGACATTAATGACAGTCACCGTCGTCGCGTACACAACTTCTATCGCGTCTTAGCACTACGCCCACAGACATACATAAGACCAGACAAATTAGGCAAGTGTCTAAGTTCGATCGAGGGCATTTGCAAATCAAGAGCTGCACTGAAGCGTTTTGTGGAAGGATGCGGGGTCGCCGAGGACCAGCATCGCTCTCCTAATATGAACGTCACATAAATGTTTAAGACGCTTTTGAACACACTGCTGATCATTAATGCCAAAAATACAATAAGGATACAACAGTAGAACGCGGGATACAGAGCTTCGTTGCGACTATGGAGAATACGGCAAAGCAAGGCTAATAGTATCAGAGTCTTCCGAGCGGTGAGCAGAATCCAGTACAGAGAATAGAACACAGACATGCGAGTAAGGCCGGCCAGGACATCAAAGGTTGCAATCCCAGCAAAAATCAGGGCGCCAGAGCAGTCAGAGCAGCAAGAGCCATCTTGATACGTTCCACAAACTCGCTAAGTCGTTGACGAGTTTTCTCTGTATACGTAACCAAGCAATTAGACCCAGAAGCAAGGTATATGCGCTCGGTTTAATGACGCAAAGGGCATCCGCCTACCGATGAACGACAGGGAGGACGATGGAGCAATGAACGTGCCTTGTTCTTTCTCAGCCTCCATCAGTTCGTTGATTTCTTTCTCTAGTGCGTCTGCGGTGCGGTCGCTTTCTTGCAATGGCCGGGCGGAAGACCAGGCGTGGAAGTCGAGAGTCAATTCCAGCAGCATTTCGGTCAGTTCTACGAGAATCCATGAGTTTCAAAAATATTTGAAGACGCGTATATGCGGCTACACTCACTTTCTTGAAATTCGGCATCCCTCTTACTCTCCTCGTCAAAGGGGGTAACGATTGTGCCTCGATGGTCGAACGGAGGGAAGGATTGCCTGATCATATCATTCATGGGCAGTTTAGCGTCATTTTGCTTCTCTTGGGTAGACATAGAGATATTATTTCGGTTTGGAAGAAACAGACTATAGTAGATATACAGAACTCGAGTGGGGAGAAACAGAGACTCGGATAGGACTCGTACACTATAATCGTGCGCACGTGGCCGCGTAGCGTGAGAACACCTCCGTAAGCAGCACGTCACTCCAAATTTGGGAAGTGCTGTGAATCGGGCAACGCACCGTTCATCGCAAGATCCAGGGAGTTGGCCGTCGGCGAATTGAGCGATGTCGACCTTAAGCCTTGTGGAGAGCATGGGAGTAATACGACTTGACATTCAGCTCAGATGGAGATATTGTTACATTATAAGGACTATAAAAGAGCTATTGATACATTCACAGAAAAATCGAAGACCATGACTCCGAGGGGTAGGGGACATGACCTTGTAGGGATTAGAGGATAAATATAAACGGGTACCTTTCAACTCCATAATTTAGTTGATAACGCTGTAATGCCAAAGCGATAAAACGCCCCTGAGCGGAAGGCCAGCACCCCCTCACGGGAAGAGCCCAGTTCTTCCTCTGGCATTGGTGGGGCTCGGCATTCGCGATAGAGGGAACTTCACCTCGTAGAGGTCAGTCTAGAAGTGAAAACCGTATTCAATACGCGCGTATAAAAGTATCCTTGTCAACATACCACCGGGAAAGTCGAAGATATCTGAGGAATAGCAATCTCGAATTTTTCGCCGCCCACTGACTCGCGTTGTGCTTGTGCAGTCACATCCGACATTTCACGACTAAAGGGAAACTTAGCAATGCACGCCAAATTTATTAGTTGCAAACAAACGACTTACGTGATCATGCGGAGGAGCTCGCCATGTGTTGGCTGTGGTTTCTTCGCTGGGAATAAATTTGTCAGTATCATCGTCCACAACGCAGACCTGAGGTAGTTTCTTACAAAGTGCCCGAGTGATAGCCTATAGAATAAAGTCGTCATTTATCGTCCACGGACATTATAAACATATCTTACCTTGACGAAGAGTCCGCCGTTCTCACTCTCCAATGTAGTCTGAGGATCTTTGCATGCTGCCCAGCACGTCTAGCCGAGTATATGAGATCGTATACTATGGGTTGAGGACAGAGGTCGAAACCTACCACGTAAGGGGAATTATCATCATCCGGAAGCTGCGCACTGTCCCATGAAGTCATCACAGGTGATCGTAATGCAGTCTCAGGCTGTCCCCTGCTTGTATAGATCTTATGCTTGACTACCCCTGCGTCTACAAGTCGTTGTCAGTAACCAGCCAACGTAAGATCGGTATAAGAGACGTTAGTTGCTTACTACTTGGCTTGCTATCTGCGATGGGGGAGATCGGAGTTGTGGGACAGTAGTCTCCGTTAAAGTTGCCCAAGTCTAAGGGGAGGCACGTCGGCGTCAAGATCTGTGTGTAAGAGGCACTGATAGTATACGACTTACCCGCAGCAGACCCAGAGTGGCAACAGTCCAGAATGATCTACACAACGTCCGAGTCATCAGACTGCTGTTCCCCACAAGGAGTGAACTGCGTAGCGCACAAACATCCGAGAACGAGGGGGAAGCCTATCAACGAGAATACGCTTGATATCCTGTGTACAACCATGAGTTGGGTGCAACTGGATATACCAACGTGCACACTCACATCATCGCGAATAAACCGGTCGGCAGCCTCATAGTTTTCGTCCAATTCAACGTCGACAGGCCATATCACTGAAAGTCGAATTCGTGGTGAGTCGTTTTGCATGGAGATGCCCTTATAGAAATGCGACACACCCTCATCCAAGCCGTCATAAATTTCGTCCCCGTCATCATCCGGTACTTGCGAGCCATGACCAGAGACTATAGATGACAAGTGATCAGCGTTCACTGCAGCGGGAAAGTCTATAGCCATGTACTCACAATGAAGGAGGAACTCATCACCGGGCTGAGAATCTGCGACAAGTTCTTCCATCGATTGAATCTACGCTATGTTTAGAATCCGCCCGGTAAGTATGGACAAAGGAAAGAGGCCGTACGATATTCTCAAATGTTGGCTCGGGATGATATCCATCATCCCTCAAGATCTTGATCTGTTCGGCTTTCCAACCATAAGTATCTGTGAAACCCCATCCAGGTCAAATAGTCTGAACTCCAAGAAAGCAGCAAATGACCGGAAGGCGAAACGTACGCGTAAGTAACTCGACGATCAGATCGGTGTCGAAGTGCGTCCCCTTAAGGTCTGAAGGTTCTTCAGCGCGTCCTCGAATCTGTTCGTTGCCAGTGTACCGGATGGAAATGCTCAACGCTCGACGAATGGGCCCCCGGGTAGGCAGTGATAAGATGGCCATGGTTATACTGTACCCCAGCCAGTGGGTACGTACCCAACGATTGTCAGTGGAAGGTCTGAGTCAAAGCTGCGATGCGTCCGACGTAAGGTACAAAGGCTTGTATATATACGCTTTGATGTGGGAATGGCGATGCTGTTCGCACTAGACTTACACTGTGTGCCCGTAGTCATCTTACTAGTCAGCGCTATAACAACATTGAGCCTTGACAGTGTTCGAAGAAGATGATGATGATTTTCATATGCACGCTTCGGCGTTCCGAAGAGGAATGAATTATTGACACTTAGTGGGAATCTTTAATGGTCTCAGTCGAATCACGAAGGCTTCGAAGAGTCATCGTCAATGAACTACCGTTCGTCAGAGCATCTTGACTAGTTCTATCTCCGACGTGAATCAAACGCGAACAGTATTGAGAACTCACCGATGAGGGATAGAGATATCGTTGCACCGATAGAACACGAGTTCATGATTCAAGGGATAAAGCATAGCGTGAGTTCATGCATCGCACTAGCGTCCCTCGTCAGCCCTCGTCGCCCTCCTGCTTCATTTCGGTAAGTTTGAAACCGCGATGATCCCGCGATGCAGTGCGACCAGGACAGCCACGCCCACTCTACAGCTTGATTAGCCCGAGGAAGGCGCACCACGATAGCAGATAGCGCTATTCGAATGTCTGACCAATCCTTGGCCGAAAGAAATGTTACCTTGAAAGATCGCATATGTTCTCTAGAGAGCATGGAAGCAAAACCAGAGAGAATCAGACTGTAAGTTTGAACCTTCAATAATTCGAGAAGAATGAGCGAAACGCTGGTATGACAGCCTCCCGCACCAAGTGGCACTTGCGGGACGCTCATTGCAAGATTACTATGTATGAGCACCACAACTACATGGTTTGAGCAAGATATAAACATACGTAGTATGGTGCCTACAAGTCTTGAGACCCAAGGCAGAGTCCATTAAGTTTAGCTCTCTGCCTTTAGGTAAAGCGACGTAATGTCATGGAACCGCAAGGTCTCGTGTCGACGACGTCTGACTTATACACGTTCTTCAGGCGAAAGGTCGGCCGTATCTACATTTTTGGGAGCGAAGATCCTACTTCCGCGAACAAATCCCCGCAGACGTCGAAGACCCATGCACACGAGAACTAGAGCACCGAGCGCAGCGCCTAGACAAGCCATGTGCCTGTGATACTTCTGGTCCACGAATAGGTACGGCACTTGCAAGGAGAACATTATGAGCGCCCAAAAAAGAGAAGATCGGGGAATGCTGAACAGGACAGCGAGCCGCTGGAAACCGGTCTGTGCGTCGCAATGTTGGTCGAGGAAGATTGACTATTGTATGGGTGTTAGCACGGTGGAAGCATGACAAGTAGAGGCCAATCAAACTTACGGCGTCGGATGCCGTGGCTGATTCTGAATGAAGGTATTGCAGCAGAAGAGCGGAACCCGAGACGAAACTAGCTGCAGAGAATGAAGTAGATAGGGCGGAAAGAGCCAAGGTACCACGAGAAAAGACAGCGATCATAATGTTACAACTGTAGGCAGGACGATGAGTACAGCTCAATCATGGATGAACATTGTGAGAGAACGTACAGCAAGAGAGCGAAGGACTGTCGAAAATATCGTATATGTCAACACGGCCGCCTGATAGGTCAATTTATCCACACTCACCACAGCAGTGGTCATTGTCCATTCTTTTTGACACCTTAACATGAAAAGACGCCATTGTGGTGCATAGGCAATATGGTCGACCCATAGATTTCCAAGGAGCTCGTCAAACGTACGAGGCGCGTTGAAGAGAAGGCGTGAGGTCATATTGTACACGCGACCTTCATGGGGCACGGGAAAATCCACAACGGACTGATCCCTGCATAGACGGCTGTGTGCTTGGCCATAGTGTGTCATAAATCTGTGGCTGGCTGTAGACAATGGTTGAGATCAGGTTATCGAGAAGCCAGTGATTGAATCTTACGTATCATGGCCCAGATGCGAGCTGTTGGAGGGCGAAATAAGTCAAGACCGTCGTCAGGGTAACCAAAACGACCAACAACATACCTATTGACCACCTTGTATATGGTGAAGAGGGTGATTTCGAGTCTACAGCAGGATGAGAATGGTACAGGACAGGCTTCAAAAACTTTGACGTACCTTTGCACTCACGAATCAGCCTGCGGAAATCTCTGCATTGCTCAGCGTCATACGGGAAGGTAGAATCCAGTGAAGTCAATTGATCTACATTCGAATCCACTTAAGCGACTGCCAAGATAACTGTATGTTTCCTATCTTACCAGTTTCTGCCTGAATAAATATGTGTTCAAGTTCATCCAGGGACAGAGTAAGACCCGGAGCGTAATGTGACGGGTAAAATTCCACGTGATTCCAATACAGCTCCTCAAGACCCCATTCTGATACGACATATCAGTTGACAGCACCAGTGGCACCAGATGACAGAGTATACGCACTGAGTTGCTCCTCCGATGCGGTTTCCAGTATCCCAAGATCAGCGCTATTTACGGGATCGAGCCAGAAGAGTGTCCTCGTGTTATGGTCCGCAAAGTAATAACGACAGCATCGCGTTCCCTCAGCAGTTTCTTCCGCAGCGACGAGATCTAGGAATAATTCCGTAGACGTCGAAGGGATGATCTGCCTGTCGTCCAGCATTTTCCGGATGATGCCAATAAAATGCTCGATGCAGTCTTGCGTCTCGGTGGACAACATTGATGCCTCCGTGATAACACGCGGATTACGCTCGCAAACAAAGTAGATATTTCCTTCTGGATGTTGAGCGGTATTCCATTGCGCTGGAAGATATGGTGGTCTACATTTTGTTCAGACTGGGAGACATATCGCGAACAGTGTGCCACTCACTCTGCTTCTCCGGCGAAGGCGAATTTACCTGGGTGGATGGTCTGACTCCGACACGACACTCTGCGAGACGTCAATAATTAACATCGTAGAGAAGTAAACAGTATATACCTGGCTGTTCTGGTGTAACGATTGTTGGCCGCTGGGGTCGTCGGCTGGAGGGTATACTCCACTGCACTTCCACTGGCATTGGGGGGAACAACCTTCTCAGACATATTCTTGCGCGAGTGGGTATAGAAGAAGGAGAATGAGTGGGCGAAGGGGATGTGCTGCTGCAGTCTACCACACCTGAACGTTCTTATATGAGGTCCTGAGGGCTACACAGGTGACAGGTCGCTAGTTGGAGACAACCACGGCAAATGTTGGCACTGCCAATTTGTGACCAAATAATATGCTGTGTGAACGTTACTCCGACATCTGAGATTCAGTACATATGCTCGGCGCTTACGTCACTCAGCCTCACGGGTACTCGGTGATCACCCAGGCTCAGCCTTAGTCGGTCTCAGTGTCTCCCAAATGGTCTTTCATGGTCCATGCGGGAGTTTCCAAAATCTATGGACCAGGACCAGGACCAGCCGGGGACCAGGCGCCAAAAATGATATAGCACTCACCGTTTACCTGCTACGTAGCACTACTGAGTCTGACAGAACCCCGACTGGTCTTTACTACCTCCTAGAAAGTGGCCTGGAGAACAGGCATTATATTCACTGAAAGAGTACTGAATATGCGTACTATACACGTTCTCCTTTTCGGCGCTCCATAGACACCATAGTTGAATGCAATAGCGCCAGTGCTGGAGAACGATTTGTCTGGGTCATCCGTATCCGCAGAGCTCGGAGAACAAGTAATTTCCCAGCTGTCGATAAGGCTGGAGTCATTGTCAAACGACGTTCACCAGAAACTGACCATGACTCTTGACATCGAGTCTTCTCCTCCAATGTCTCTGCCAAAGGACAACGGTACGGAGGACGAAAGCCCAAGCTGTGCGCCAGGATCTAGCGATGACCAAAAGTGAGTGACTTTTTGACTCGGTATGCGGCCGGCGGAGGGCTATTGTACTCGGGAAACTAACCATATTGTCCATGTCACATTTGTTCCATTCTGTTGTCCTTTGTCTCTTTATCCTCGTTGGAATAGCCAGCCCAACATTGGATCACTCGGCACAGTAGCTGAGGAAGCCAATATTCCCTTGCCAGATAGTTCCCCAAATTCTCCTGTGTGAGTTTTATACATCTGACATCTCATGATCCAGTATTGACTGGCTGTAATAGTCACGTCCAGTCTCAGTTGCCCGGGTAAGTCCTGCATTGTGATCCTATCGGGTCGCCGCAGCAAGACCACTGCTAAATATTTACATTCTTTGCCTTAGCATTCCTGTCCCCGCTGCTCCGCAGCCTACCCCTCTGCCGGCATTCAGACCCCGAGGTAAACCCAAGGGTGCCATGGCGGGCCCCAAGCCGCCACCTACCAAGCCAAAGTGAGCGAGGGTCGGGCATGATGAGAAACCTATCCTTTATGCGTATCCATTCAAGAAGTTCTATTTCGTCTATGACCTTGCACCACGTGCTCTAGCTATGCTTTGATTACCTTCTCTCGGCTATGTGTTACCAGTGAAAATTGCTAGCTACTGATCGGTCTTAATGGCTTTCCTCCTGTGAGTCTTACCTTGTAGGGTTTTAACCTTATCGCCAAGAAGTGTAGGCTATGCAGTGCAGTCGTACTATGCTATAGGAACTACTAAAGAATTACGAATATTTACTACGTTCTTGACAATGCTATGCAAGCTTAAGGATCCGTTCCTCCACCTCATGATACATACATGTCGATCGAAGTGGATGTTTGCGGTTGCTTGGGTTCCGCGATGCTCTCCGGCGAAGATGCTCCATAGGCACAACATGAACGTACAGACTTTTCCAGCTACAGGTGGATGCAATGAGCAAATGCATGCTCCGAACACGGTCTTTGTCATTACAGGGTTGGAAGACGTTATAGAAGTTGTACACTGCCAGTGACCGGTTCAACTACCGAAACGGCTCAACTATGTGAAACCTCGGTATAGTACCTCCGTCATGAAGTCTTTTCCGTGCGGATTAGGCTTCGCAGCTCCAATGCAGTAAGTCCAAATGCACACGCCAGCCATCAATGCGGTGCGCGCAGTCAGATATTTTCATGGCGGACTGCGTATACCAAAAATGATTTTATAGCAGATTTCATAACGACAGGCGGTTCCAAGAAAACTGGTACAGCAATGTAGAGCAATGCTCGCAGATGCCGGGCACGAAGCCGGACCAGAAGAAAGCTCTGAATCTAAGCTGCGCAAAACACAATTGCAGAAGGCTTGCCCGCAGAAGCTGTCGGAGTCGTATGGCATTCGAGGGAATCACAGCGGATGTCGAAACATTGCTGTAGTGATTTTCCCGATCGCTATGAGATTTGCTGTAAGGTCCCTGAGGTATCTGTGCATCGCACTGGTCTATGGGGGAAGGTCAGATATTTCAGGGTCCCAGAACCTCACTGGAGTTCTCCGCCCCTTCTTTAGAGAGTTTGATCAACATACATGAAAACTGCCAATGCGTCGGCGGTCTGAGGGTACAAGGTTCGAGGAGATGCCGCGAGGAGAGCCCTGAGAGGCTAGTCTTCAGAGAAAACAGGGTCCAGGAATTTCAGTATTGAGATCTGCGCCTCGGCATTACCTCAGAGCCCGTCTATATAGCCTACTTCAATTCCTCTGTGTTACATAGAAGGTGCGCCCGTGGTGTTCCTATCAAGCGATCAACCGCACACGAATACGGTGGGTGACCTATCAACCCACTGGAAGAATCGAGCTCCAACTATTGTAGCGGCAGAACACAAATTTAAGTTAAATTAAACAAAGTGGCAGGGTACGCCACCGGATCCTGGTATGTGGATCTTGTGAACGAAGGTACCAAAGTGAACTCGGAAGGTAAGGAGTTAGAACTCACATTCTACATGAACAGAAGAATCTGTCACTCAATCGAACGTGCTCACCTCGGTGCTCCGAGTAGCAAGGAAGATAGGAACTTCTGTGTCACTATCTAGCCATAGGGTTCCCATCCAGGACGTGTTGACCTCCCGGTCAGAGCCTCGAGGATCCTAGCTAAACCTGGTCAACGATTCGAAAGCCAATACGATGATTCATGATCATCTCGGCTCGCCCAGGAAGTTGACGAATGTACCATGCATCGGCGGAATTCGAGGGGATACTTGGGTCTAGTGTGTCGCCGGGACTAATAGCTTTATATCAATATCCGCTGGCTATAAACGATAATATCAATAAACGCGTTGTTGTGGTACTTGACAATCGAGATGCCTGTACAGGTCCATGAATACTTCGATGTGAGGGTGTGATTCTTCTTATGGTCACGGGAGATCAATGGGAAGGAAATTACGAGACGCAAGGGAACCTGTGGCAATATCGATCGCACAGCCTCAAGTCCAACACCCAGGTCCGTGTACCTCTCACAATATGGACGTGAGGCGTGTAATAGACCACGGAGTCTATGGCCGACACGCTGCAGCACATACTTACTGTCAACTTTCGGTCACCGTCGTGCCTCGTGCGGAACACGCTCAAGCTCCGCTACTACTCGCATAAGGCAATCCTGTCGGAGTCGCCTTCGGTTCGGTCCCGATGTCCGCGACCAGGCATGCACCACTTGAAAAGGTGTTCAGTATGAACACGTCACTTGTCAGACGAAACGCCATTAACAAGCTCAGCTGAGTTGCCTTGCAATGGAATCGCAGCGGAAAAGTTACAAATCGGCCGGAGGGAATGTAAGTCCGACATAAAACCACACATGAAATCAATAAGACTTATGTACAAACCCAGTAGAATTTTATCAACCTTTACAACTTCGACCCACTACACCTAGGCCTCCGGTGCCAGGGACACCGTAAAAACTTAGCTATTCAATTCAACCCTTCTTCCGAACACCCTGAGGTGCCTCTTCCGGGTCGTATGAATGCTAGCAGTCTCATAGAACAGCCTGTCAGTGTGCCGCGCGGGTACTTGTGACTCCCGTACACCACGGGGATGTCCCTGCCGGTATTCTCATACACACAGCGTCGACTCTTGCTGTTCCGTCTATATTCAAACGTATGCTTCCACCGACACATGCGAGTGCGGCCTCAAGTGGGAGCCCGCCGGCCGTGGTAAGTGGTGACGGAGTCGCATCTGAGATGAGCAGTGGTCGAGGTGACCGGACGTGATGGAGGCGGAGAGGCAGTGTACATGCTACGAACTCACACACACCGACAGATTGAAGTGAGGCGCTCGTGTTGCTGAATATAAGTAGAAAGAGACAGGTGAGTCTATCATAGAGAGGCAAAGATTGGAAAAGAAGCTTGATTCTCACCGCGACCCGACTTTTTGGCATTCATGCCGTAGCACTAGTTTTTCTGGGAAAGGACATTCGACATCGATGCGAAGTCTGGAAATTCAGAAGGAACATGAACGCCAAGTGTCATATCTAGTAATGACAAACGTAGCTTTGAACATACGACACGTTCAAGGTGCGATATGATTCGGAACTAACGTCGAGGTAAGAGCGTAGTCGTATGCGAGCCTTCAGGTCGAGGTCAGAACGTTCCAGGTCAACAGTTAGAATGGTGGGAGGCGTTGACATAGTAGACATTTCTATTGGACCTAGAGAATGTTGAGTATTAGTTCCTGGTGAGGTGACCCGCTCGTAACAGGATGGACATACATGAAATGGGGATACAATTGAAGCTCGCCACCGCTCGCTGTAGCCTCAGTTGAGCGTCCCTGGTTTCGGACCGGGATCACGTCTTCCAGGTGCATTCCTCGAAGTCATCTAAGGAAATTAAGAGATCCAGGCCGCCATCTCAGGCGGTACAAGTCTCGAAATTTGAAGGATGGCGGCTACATGTCACGCGAGCCTGGACGATGTCAGGCATACAAATGTGACGGTCGCAGTCGGAGACCGAAATGGGCGTTCCTTCGATGCCGTCGAGTGCGAGCTAAGAAATTCCAGCAGACCAGGCATTGGATGGATGATGACCGGCGTTTGTGAGAGTAAAGGTCTACGTAGACCACACCTGGGACTCACCACAACAGATGGGCACCGTCCATGTCGATACATGACGAGGTGCCGCAACAATAGAACCCGTTTCCAAGCAGGCTAGCATTCATGGTGACCTTTCCATATCTCGTCTCTAGGGTAAGAGGAGTCAATTCATTCAGAGAGCTTCCTGGATGACGACCGAGTAGAAAGAGAATGGAAACGTTGGCAAGGGATACCGACAATCTTGTCTCGAAATGGGTAGGATCGCTAGGTAGCAGGGGTCTCAATGCATAGGCTCGTTCCCATCCGTTTTAGGTAGCGAGCGCGCGAGCTACTAAACACGGGCTCGCCCCGTTTAGGAAAGCTTGTGTCGGACTGGCCACGCGAGTCTACTCAATGCAGACTGAATTGCAGTTCTTTTCAAACGCGTTTCATTATTGTCTGCGTTGCGGAACAAGGCGTTTCTGTGTTACGAGCCAGGAACGCACAAGGACTCAAAGTACGGTGAATGCCGAAGAACTCACCGGGATCGAATGAAATTCGGAGGGGTATCGATGTTGCTGTGACGAACACCGTCTCAGAACTCCCCCCTATTCAAAACATATTGTACCCCGGCAAACTTGAAGTTTTGTTATGATTGAAGTGTTTTCGAGTTTGCCAATACTAGTGCTTCCCACAAGAGGTTCCTTCTGTTGTATGGTCTATGACCGGTTCAGCGTCAAACGCTCAAGTGATAGCATGAGGCTGTTGCACGTCATACAATGTCGGAGAAGATGCAGTGTACTCACTGTGTCATGAATGCTATGCCTGAGAGAATACTTAAGAGGACCTCAGCCCCATGGTACATCAGGCTGTCCATGTTCCTCGCGGGCCATTCAGCTTGACTTCTTGAGGCTGAATTGAGGAACCAGTAGGGGAAGATACCGCACGATAGAAACCCAGACAATGTCAGCACTAGTATCCAAGAAGGACCCGAGGGGAACTGCCAATATGATATAGAAGAACAAGAAAGAAGATCCAGCACCCGATATAGGTTACACAGGACAGAATAGAATACAGTTGGCAGCATTGTGGTGTCGTATAAGTCGTGGCTTGATTGTTACAGAACAAGAGATAAATGTCGGTTGCACTGAGGTGGGACAGTGAGACCGGCGCCGGGGAAGATCTAGAAGGTAAAGGCCGTCGTGAACGGCGCCGGCGGGGGATTATACTTCAGTCATTTCGTGCGTATGCTGTTGCGTCTGCGCCTCGAGTTCACGTTCGGATCCTCGCTCATCGGTGACGGTCGTACCAGCAGCAAGACTGGCAGCAGCCCCACGTTCCCTGGAACCACCAGGGATCCAAGTTTTAATACTAACACTAGCAAGAGCGTCCACTAATCTCTTGACCCACTCCGGGTTCTTTTCCCTCGCATTCTCCCATTGGTGTTTGAGTAAGTTCGTGAACTTGTGTCTCCACGATAAGGGGTTCTCGTCCCAGCAGAAGTAGATGCACCAGACAATGAAGAAGCCGACGATGAACCATCCGACACTGGTCACGTAGATAGCGGGTCTATCCTTGGTGATGAAGCATTGGAAGGAGAAGGCTGTAAGGAAGCTGACCATTCTGTTTGGAATAGAATAGAAGTCGGATGTCAGTGAGTCCCCCACATACAGAGCAATGATTACACTCACGCCCAGACGAGCAGTGCATAAGGAAGACTGTATACAATGGCCAGCGTCTCAACGCCTAACCGTGGATGATCTTTCGCATGAAGGTACGCAGCCTACCAAGAACCAAGCCAAGATATCACTCAATATCGCTGGATGTATACGATACCCGAATGAATATGGAACACATACAGCTTCTTCCACAGTATCCTTCGGCTTGACACGATACTGTCTCACGAGCAACAACCCTGCGAGGATGCTTCCCACACTAGCCACAATAGAGATGTAGCTTGCCACTTGGGCAGCTGTTCGTTGGTCCGGGCCTGTGTCGACACTCGGGATAGCAAGGAACGCGCCGTTCGCGTTCAAAATGACAGTCGACTATCCACGAAGACCACACGTGTCAGTATCCCTCAAAGAGCCGATGTACATCGTGCAGCGCAAAGGAAAACAGAAGCAAACTTACATACAAGATGAACTCCTGCCATTCACTTTTCAGCCTCTCAATGAATAACGCCCAAGGCTGATGAGCCATCGTGCTGTCCACCCAAATCTTCTCCAACGCGCGCAAATGCACGGAGGGCGCATTCCATAAGACAGGTCCGAGCGTCTTGATGAGTAGAGTTCTAGTGTGTCTGTTTGATCCATGAACGGATTCGTCGCTGTTCAGACGGGCTGCACGTTCGCCATGGTATGTCAAGAAACGGGTATGTGCTGGGGATGTTTGCATGAAGGTGAGTGCTAGGATGGGTGATGGGAAGGTATGTACTCACCGAATACGTTCAGCATTCTGGCTGAGAGGAGATATTATATGAGCATTTCACAGACTTCGTGTGATCCAAAGTCAGGACTCACCGACCGAGCACACAGTATGATCGCTTGGGGGTGAATCTGATAAAAGGTCAGTCACATTGAGATATGCCTCAACTAACTATATTCCGCATACTTTTCATGTGTCTCGCCACGTTGAGCATCCTCTCAAGCTCGTTCGTGGAGTATACTCCCGTAGACGTCATCGAAGTAAGCTGGTCTGTGTAGCAGCAAAGTAGAGTATAGTAAATGCCATCCGGAAATAATCACCTTGATGAAGGTAAGTTCTGGATAGAACGTACCAGTAATAGCGTGTAATAGAATAGCCAAGAGGTTGTTGATATCGTCTTTGGTCGTTTCGTGGCCGTATGGGAAGTACTCCATGTGCTTCCTGAATATTCATTCAATAAAGATACCTATCACAACAGAATAAAATACCCACCAGTACCAAGAATTCATCATATGGCCTTGAATAACATCGCGAAATGAGCAACATCACCACGGAAATTACCAAAAAACACGACAATTCTGAACGTACGAATATGCGTCATGGTCGTCTCCCCAGAAATCTCCGTAAGCCTCCAACCCAAATCATGATCTTCCAACCAAAACAACGTCTGATCCCTCTTCACCCCTCCAGGGCCCACACCCCCATGACAAACATAGTAATACTCCCATTGCGGCTCAATGTCCAAGTGTTGCCAGACGTCGTTCAATTCGAGGACTAGTTCGCTGTCGGGTGGTATGACGATGTTGTTTTCTCTTGCTCGGTTTTCTAGTTTGTGGATCATGGCGAGGAATTCGGTGTAGAGGGTGGGGTCGGGGATGTATACGTCTGTGTATATTTTCTGGCGGGGCGAAGGGTTAGTATGTGAGCCTGAAGATGGTGAAGGTGGGACAAAATGATGAATGAACGTACTTTGGTTGGATGGAAGAAGTATAGTGCGCCTTCTGGATGTTGACATGCAACCCATCCGTCTGGGACTTCGCGCCTGAAGCATATTAGGCAAAAAATCAGATGCATACTCGTATCACGCTAGTCGAAGTCGTACTGGTTGAAATTCAGCGTCATCTTTGGCACCTCAAACTCATAGTCTGGGCCTTTTCTCGGTCTGCAGGCATATCGTTCATCCACAACCGCAAAACAATCAGCCAAGATAGATTCAATGCAGTACACATACTCACATAATATACTTCCTCTCGTACCGTTGCAACTCCACGCCAGGATAGGGACCTTGCCTGAACCCAGCTGATACGTCCACCTCAGTCGAAGCAGTAGCCACAGTCGTAGCAGTAGTCGTAGCAACTCCCTCTGCCCCTCCCCCACCTTCACCGACTCCGCTATACGACGAAGGGACCGCAATAGACTGAACACTTTGGTTCTGAACACTCTCTGCGATATCCCCCATACGACTCGGGACAGAGCTCAACCTCCTACTACCCACCGAACTCGCTCGACTCCTCGGTCGATTCATGTTCTGTGCTCCGGGGACAGCGATACCCGTATTCACTCTTTTCTTGTGATCCCGTAACATCATATGTGCACTTGCCTCAGAGTAAGCACCAGCACTGGATGAGATGCTCGCAGGTCTAGTACTCGGAGGTCTCGTGCTGGGGTTCGTACCTAACCCTAACCACCGGTCTTGGAATGTATTTCGAGAGGAAGGACGTGTGGAGATGTGTGTCACGGAACGAGTGGGTTCTGAGTTGGCGTATAGATTGGATAAGCGGACATCTAGATGGGCAGCTGAAGGGAGGTGTGATTGAGAGGAACTTTGGCCATAAGGTGGGGACAGGAGTGTAGGACGAGGTGTAGGTTGTGTGAGGACGAATGAAGGAGGTCGGCTGGAGGTGTCGTTTGTGTCGTGAGTGATGTTGGTGTTGCGGTCTAGTGGGGGTGCGCGCGCACGTGGAGGAGGGGTATGAGGTTGGGACGATGTTGGAGGAGGGGTGAAGTCCGAGAGACCCTTGGGAACTTCGCTCATGCAGATTATTGCATGAGAAGTCGTGAGGTTATGGCCAATTTCTTCATGTCCATGTTGTTCTATAGCGACATACGACGAAGAGTTGAACCCTGACGCAATCACAGATAACCTCTGCGTCTCGTGACTTCCACCCGGCTTTGGCCCGAGCTCCCCTTTCGGTCTCCGCCTTCCAAACCTAAGCAACAAAAGATGCAGAAGACTCCTCCACACTCGAGCAAGAAGCGCAGAGACCTTGGTCCTGTAAGCAGTACAAGCCCTAGCAGATTGTCGAATAAAGTTCAGTAGTGCCTGCAATACACTGAGAGATAGGGATACAGAGTCTTGCTGTGGAGATAACGGCATAGCAGCACAGGCTCGCGGTATACAACAGATTAGGGAACTCAGAAGGGGGGTATAATCGTAGCTTGGGCTCGTTAGATTCTGGACATGAGTGAGACGTCGTGGAGGTTAGAGTTCAAGGGCAATGATGCATGTGTGGCGTTTGCTTGACTCGAGGCAATGAGCCTGTCCGAGGACGAGGCAGGCTTCTGCAATGCGGTCCGATTCTTTTTCGCACCTGGAAGATTAGGATGAGACACAGCCTCCGCCCTACGTCCACGCTCATCAACTTGCACGCGTTCTAAATGAAGATGCCCAAATTGGGTGTTTTTGATGTTGATGAAGGCCACGTGGCGGCGTTAGTGTGTTCACGAAATACTGAACCTCGGATTAATATTCGACGTCACCGTCTTTCCGTCTTGCACCGCGAACATTTACCTCTACTTATAGGTTAACGTCTATTATTGAACTCCTAGTAGAAAATCTTTAATAGCTGGCACTGGGATTACCTCAACTACAGTATCACTAGACGAACATGTCCTTCTCACTCCTTCGGCGCATCTGGAGTAAAATCACGAATCCCGTCCGTGGCACTCCTCTCACTGCAAGTATTCAGTAAGTTTACGCCTTCGTATTTGACTAGACAGGGCTCGTTGGCAGGGACCTGGAAGGTACGTCTCTATTCACATAACTCGTTCAGTGCGGTTAGTTAACTTGTGGTACGATGTAGGGAATCGGTACTTTGAGTACCCTAGTCCCCATGGATGTGAGTCCAATTCAGGATGGAATGTATTAGATGTGAACTCAGTGATATGTATAGACGGAAGAACGAAACGAGTAGTCAAGTATAGAAGTGACTACGACATGTGGACGTACATTGCTTCCGGAAAGAGGTTACCCGGTAAGTCCCATAACTTTCCTATACTACAGACAACCGTGTTCATTTTTACCAGTCCAATGGACCTCTTGGCTCAGTCATACTCGCTCACACCCACCAACAATAGAGGTACCACAGATCTTCAACCAAGGCAGGCGGAGAAGCTAACCCTAACCCTTCACACCCAGGAACTCCTAGCAGATCTCGAACGACAACGAAGAATTCGCGAAAAGGTAGCAATGATCGAAGCTCGAGATAGAGAACTCAAAGCCGCAGAACAACTCTCAGCTCCCTCGCAAACTCAAGAGGCGTCAGCAGCTTCAGTTGAACAGGTTCATAGCCAGTCACAACGATCTCCGACCGACCAAGCAGTTGCGCAAGACGGAGAAGGCCACCTTGCCGCTAGGGATAGGGATTGGGTGAATTCTCCACCGGAATCTGCTACGCAGCCCTCTACGGCGACTGAGCCCTCGACGCGGAATCCTTGGGAAGAGGCGAAGAAGAGGGCGGGGCCCGATGTCGCACAGACATGGAAACCTCGTTCAATACAAAGAGGTGCATAGCGGGGTACTTGCTCCGTTGATGTTGCGCTTCTTTCGTGTATACGGAGTACTTTCACCTGTCGCTCTTGTTCGCTTTGGTACGTGGGTCGCGAAGCTTTGGTGATGCTACTATGCTAATCGCATCTATAGTATTGTGGTAGCCGTTATATTTAACTAAACGGAGTTGATTGCCCGGACGAGTGGCCTTGTCGGTGGTCAATTGAAAGGCCTTCTCAGTCGTGTGCTAACAGGTCTTCCATACTGCACGAAGCTTTCAATCTCGTTACTCCCTGTCAGCGGTCTGATAATTGATTGCCATCGCGGTTGCTTGCGCACGGATTGATTTTGAACTGATTGATACGCCGAAGTGGGATTCGAGATGCGTCTACTGTTGAAGGTTAGGCATAGAGTTGAGATGTGCTTTGGTGCTATGATTAAGAACTCTGTTCTGCATGTACTATTTTACGAGAGTTATTTGGATATTTTCCAGACCAGACGACCCAAGACCGACTCAACAATGAGCTCGCGGCGGATCAGTTGGAGGTGAAGCGGTCGTGGGGAAAAGATGCCGAGAGCGGAGGGCACGCTTCAGAGCCGCGGTGTCTTGGTCTCAGTGAGCAGCACAGGGTCTGATCTCAGACGACCATCCCCGACCGTCCCCTCGTCGTCGTCCCCGACAGCGAGCAATGCTAGCTCTCTATTCAACGCTTCTGCTCTTACCGTCTCTCTCGTTAGCCTACACTTTCAACTTTACGAGCACACCGCGCCAATGCGATAACCTTTCTGTGTCCATCTCTGGCTCTGGAGGCCAGCCACCATACCAAGTGCTCATTATCCCCTTTGGACCCTCACCGTTACCCAATAATGTTGAGGCGAGGCGGATAACGGAAGTGAACTTTACTGGGACGTCGTCAGACCTCAGTTTCCAGCTAAAGTTTCCCGCGAATTCACAATTTGTCGCCGTGGTACGTTTGGCTTGCATTGGCCTGCTGCAACGCGTCGTGATCGAATGTGTTTTGTGTAGGTCAGTGATAAGAACGGCTTTGGGACAGGGGGCACCAGTGGTGCCGTCACCGTTCTCTCCGGCGACGATAGCAGCTGTTTCGACTCCAGCAGTACTGTCCAACCTCCATTCACATTCAGCATCATCCCCGACGGACAAATCGCACAATGCAGACAATCTCGTATACAATGGGATCCCAGCCTAGTCCAAGGGTACGTCCGCCACATTTCCCCCCGTCATATTTCACCGACCTTCAATGCCAACGCGACCATAAAATTCCAATTATAGCACACCATCTTTCAAAGGCGTTATCCCCGGCGGTCAATCCTTTGCTGTCCCCCAAGGACAAGTGACAACTCAAGACGGAACGGCAGGGTTCAACTGGACCCCTTCAGTGCGGATCGGTACGACACTCTTGTTGCTCGCCGGAGACAACAGGGGCGCGGGAACCGGAGGAAGTGCGGTGTATATTGTGAATCAAGGGCCGAATGATTGTTTGAATGATTCATCGCCTTCGTCTACGCCTGGGTCTCCTGCTGGTGGCAGTTATCCGACGAGCACGTCGGGTGCCGGGACAGGTGGTTCGAGTGGGGGAGGGTACGTTTGATACACTTTTTCATACTGTGGCGAAACCTCATCATTTTCTTATGAACCTTGAAGCTCTCGTACAAACGTCGGAGCTATAGTCGGTAAGTCCGAAATGAATTCCTCCAATTCCCCAAGTTACCTTCCTACCAAGCCACCATTTTCTCAACTGACTCTTAACCCACTCAATCACAGGCGGAGTCATAGCCGGCGTCGTCGGCCTCATCGCAATCCTCCTCATCCTCTACTTCTACCGCCGTCGTCAGAAATTCCACAAATCCACAAAAGAACGACCAGTCGACCTACTCCGGGACGACGAGAACGAGCAAACGGCAAACGAGAACAACCAGCTACCACAGTACTACCAACCCGAACCCTTCATCGTCCCAGACCCCACCGTCGCCTCCTCCTACGGCGGCGACGACCGTGATGGCGGATCCGTAGCAGGACTCAGAAGACCAAGCACAGATCGACAATACTCGCGATACTCTGTAACGAATTATTCGGACATGCAGGGAGGAGCGACCTTGACTGTAAGGTCTGCAACGCCTGATGGGAGTAGGAGTGCGACGCCGTCTGGAACGAATTATTCGAGAAAGAGTCCGGCACCGCCGACGTTTAGACCTGTGAATATTGTTCAGCATGAGGATGCGGGTCCGAGTGAGCCGCCGCCGCCGCCTGAGGAGGAGGTGGAGACGATTGAGTTGCCTCCAGCGTATACGAGTGTGAAGCCTAGTGTGGTTTCGCCTCCGCCTGCTGCTACTGCTGATGGGGAGGGAGGTGTGGAGGGTGCGGAGAATACTGCAACTGCGCCTGCGGTTGCTGTGGGTGGTGGTGGTGGTGGTGGTGGTGGTGGTGGTGGTGGTGGTGGTGGGGATGGACAGGAGGGGAGTACGAGGACGTGATTGGTAGAGGTTATTTGTGCTTCTTTGCTTCACTGCGTTGTTTTTGTTGTGTAGGTAAGTAGGTGCCCCTTCTCCCCCTTCATTCGTCACTCTTCACTATTACGCCTGCTACCACCTTCACGACACCTCTCATGCTGCTAATTCTTTGGACGGTTCGGGACATTTTGATCTGACACTATGTATCTCTCCGTTCACTCACTCACTTGTTCCCCTTCCTTTCCCCTTCCTTTCTTTTCCCTTCCTTCCCTCCCCTTCCTTCCCTCCCCTCCCCTCCCTCCCCCTCCCCCTTCCCTTCCTTTCGGCATTCACTTGTTCGTTGTTGCCTATCGTTTGTTATCCATTCCTTTCCTTTCCTACCCATACATTTCATATCAATCGAATCATGAATGCTAAAACCTTGTTTGTCTGTTTAGACCCCCCTCTGACTGGATTGGGTCTTAGATATCCCCGATTCCTGAAGATACTGAAGCTGAAGCTGATACTCAAATATGTGATTCTCTTCCGCTCTCCATGACTCAGCAAGTTGCAACAACCCACCTTGTTCACACTCGACTGCTCGACCACCATGACGACAAGGAACTCGGTGAAATTAAACTTATCGAGCTTCCGAGTAACGACTTCCTACCTCCCAAATGTTTGATATCCCCTTGTTGATCTATACCGTTTTTCCTTCAAGTTCATATATCCTCCTCCTCTTAACTTCCTTCCTGCCTTTGCTCTTCAAGATCTCGTCTGCTGAGTACTTTGCCTTCCCCTTGCTTCTTGCGTTACGGACATTCTTCTCTCCCTCTGTTCCTTTCCAACCTCCTCTCGAATTCCCCATAATTACCCCTGAGAACCTTCTTAATTATTGACGTGATACGTCCTGGACAATTTCTTCTTCCCTTTGCAATCCCCCGTCTCCTCTCTTCTCCGGTATCGCTTTCATGCGGAGCGCGAAAAAGTCTTTGTTCATTGATACCTTTCACGCTAGCTAGTCCTAGTCTCTCGCCTTTTGACTCTTTGTTACGAGTCGTCTTTTTAGCTTCAAGTTTGCTTCAGCTTACTTTCTCGTACTGTACGTAGCAGTATAATTGCTCGCTGTTGCTTTTGTTGTGTTGTTGAAGTTGATATTGGTTGACAGCCTAGGGTGGTGTCCAGACTTTCAAGCTTATCGAGAGCTCGTCAGGGTACTCTCGTCATGCTGAGAAACCGACTGAGAACACTATTGCATCTAATTCTTATGGTCCACAAAAGCATTATACAATGAAGGTAAACGTGAAGCGTTTAGAGATGAAGGTAAGATATTGATATATAGTGCAATCGCAAAGTATGGCTCCCCGATCCCCAATCCCACTCCCACTCCTCTCAATCTCTCTCTTCTGACATCGACCTCTGACCACCGACCATCTTCCTGACCAAAATGATCTCCCGCTTCTCCTTCTCTCTTCCTCCCTTCCCGCTGACATCACACGTTGACCCAAGGTATGTAGCATCGAGCACCGAGCTGCTGAGCAAGCAATTAGTGCCGCGAGCGCGAATACGCATCGTCTCGACACGATGGTATAAATCAGCGATGGGTAGGGCGATTCGATCGATTGGGGAAGGAAAAGGACGCGGACGTAGGACTCTACCGGTGAGTCAGTTCACGGAGGTCGAGGAAGTTCGTCTCCTTGACATGCACGTGACCTCTTTGCGCACCGTCAATGTCACTGTCAATGAAACGAAAAACACAGGTCAGCAACGGCACGACACTCGCACTCACAAACTTACGCACCATCGTAAAGATCAAAGCTTCAAGATAGGCCCACTATTCTTCGCGGTCCCTCTGAGCTAGCTTCCTCATCAGGTCCTGTAACACCCAATCTGTGATCTCGTCTCTCTTCCATCTCACTTGCGTCTTTTCGTTCTGGGCCGCCTTTGGCTCTGTGACAGCGGCGGAGGGGTGGAGAGGGCTTGTTGGTTTGTCAGTTGTGCTTTCGATGTTGTTGGTGGACTCGTCATCCTCGTACATGTCGATACTCTCAGAGGCGAGGTAGATATCGAAATGAGCATCGTCGTAGATGTCAGTATTCTCAGCGTCGAGGATGTCGTTTTGGGCGGATGTCGACTTTGACGCTGAGGATGGTGGGGACGAGGAAGCGGACGATGGGGAGGCATCAACATGGGCAGACGAAGACGATGGTGGTGGAGACGACGACGAGGTAGGTGGTGATGGTGGTGGTGACGAATAGAGTGCTGTTGAGCTCGGTACCGATGTTGCTGTTGGAGGAGAAGGGAACGCATACCCCACCCTATCCCTCAACCTCTCCGCAATTCTCAACGCATCGTCTAAACGGTTTGAAGTGGTAAGGAACCGGATGATAGCTGTGTACGTGATGAGGAGCGCCTTGGGGAGGGACAGGGGTCGATCTTGTTGTGCTCGGTGAGTTTTGGACGGTTGGACTGGGGAGTGACCTTGAGCCTCGGATATCCCAACATCACCTACAGCTGCAACACCAGCACCTCCCTCTCCCTCTTCGTCTTTCGCGACTTGGACGGGGCTAAAAGCAACCCGACGACACCTCTCCTGAAGACGAAGTTCCAAACCCCGCTCTAAACGACTCAATAACCCCTCGAGCTCCTTCTGCAAAGGTTTTACTCCGAACCTGGCGGCGCCGACACTGACAAAGGCGGTCCATGCTCTTATGTCTTCGTCTTCCACTCTACCCGTGCTCTTACTCTCCTCCTTCGTATCCTTTTCCTGCATCGTATCCTCCTTCTTCTTCTTCACACCTTCCACTTTTAACTTCACACCCATCCCATACCTCCCCATATCCTTATTCAACACCTGCCGAGCCCGGTCAAGCGTTGAAGACCTCCGAGCGAACGCGTAGACGAAGTGAGTGAAGTGGGCCATGTCGAAGTGGGTTGGGGCGGGTGTTGGGTGAGGGTATGGTTTCTCACTTTGGGTCTGAGATGGGGTTTGGGATGGGGAATGAGATGGGGGTTGGTGGTGAGAGGGTGAGGGGGAAGGTGAGGTAATGGGGTTTGAGGGTGAAGGTAGGGGTAAAGAGGATGGAGAAGACACAGACAGTGACGAAGAAGAGATATCCCTCCAACCAGCATTCTGAAACGCCTCATATGCCTCCTGCACTAACTTCGTCCCTGCTCCCCTCCCTCTACTCCCACCTCCGCCTTTGCCACTCGCACCCGAACCCGCACTCCAATCCCTCTCCTGAACCAAATCCAAATACCCCAAAAACTCTTTATACACCTCCTCAACCTCCTCCACACTCTTCGTCGCCCTCAACACGATCTTATACACGAGTGAAGTGTGTGATGCGTCCGGTATGAGTTTATGCATGTGTGATTGTGGTTGTGAATGTGATTGCGATTGTGGTTGTGATTGTGATTGGGAAGGTGATGGGGAGGGGGAGACGCAGGGTGAAAGGGAGAGAGAAGGAAGGGTACGTAAGAACTCGGCTGCAGTCATCTTCACCACTCCCTCATTCCTCTCATTCATCATCCTCTCGCCCGCACCCGCATAAGACCCCAAACTCACCCCAGAACGCAGTACAACCTCCCTCATCGCCAAACCCGCCACACACTTCGGCACACCCACAGCATAGAAATGGTGTACGAACACGAGGAGGGCTGCGGTATCTTCTCCGCGGGAGATGTGGTATAGCATTTGGGCTAAGGCCCAGTTTGCGATACGGGCGGCGCGGGTGGAGGGGTGGTTTGGGGAGTAGAACTTGGTGCGGAGAGAGGTGAGAGTGTGTGCGGTTGGGAGGGTGGAAGGAGAGGGAGCGATGTCGGTGGTGTGGGGGGAAGTGACGAAGGAAGAGGGAGAGGGAGAGGGAGATAAGGATCCGGACAAGGGAGGGGAGAGTTGCATTATATCGAATAGGGTCTTTACGGGGAGGATATGATCTTTGTCGAACGTCCTATGTAGGATTCGAAGCAATCCTTCGTACGTCTCTCCAGACGTCGACGACCTCAGCGCAGAAATCTTCCTCGACAACCGGAACCTCGTATTCACATCCCTCCTCATCGCCTTCTCCCTCCTCGCCAAAATCTCCCTATAATCCGGAACATCATACTTGAACCTCCTCGTCGCGACCTTCCAAACCTCCTTTGCCTTCCTAAGACTCACATACCTCACCAGCGAATATACCGCAATCTTCCACCACCGCTCCATCACCCGTTTTGCTTTCGTTCTCACGTCCACATGCCTTCCTCTCCCTCTCTCCTTCTCCCTCTGCTCCCCCTTGAATTTCTTGCTCCCGTTGAATTTGAGCGCGACGGAGCGGAGTTGACGGAGGTAGGTATAGAGAATGTTGAGGGGGGCGTAGGTGGCTATGATAGGTATGATCCGACTGGAAAAGTCGTACCCTTTAGAGGCGGTGATGAGGTGGAATTGGATGAGGAGGGGAATATCAGGAATAGGATGGGATGAGGTGACGGCTTGTAAGACAGAACGAAAGTGATTCAGTTGCCAATTATTAGACCTTAAGTGACCTGGACGGCTTGAATAATATGTCCCGGAAGAAGTGGTTCTGTAGTACCACTTTGCCACCTTACTTGTTGAGCGAGCTTTGAGTGCAGGATGTAACCTATTCCATGCAAAGCTCGATCTCGTCAATCTCCTAGGCGAGATCGCATGGGGAAAGAGTCGAAGCCATTTCGCAACATGTTCGAGTCTGTCCCATTGTGAATCGAGGTCCCGACGAGTGATGGCGTGAATGACCGCATGCTTGTATACGAATGATTTCCGGATGGGTAAGTTGAGAGCTTTGAGCTCGTCAAGGACTCGTTCGGCAGCGACGTAGTCCCTCTGCTGCACCAGACGAGCCAGAATATGCGACGGATACGAAGCACCCCTCTTCTTCTCCGCCACCGCCGTCGCAGGATTAGAATACGAGTACTCGTCCGAGGGTTCCTCGAAGATGGAGGGGTCGGGGGACTGGGCAGGGTAGGGCTCTGTCCATTGTTCGACCATGGATGGGGTCTCGTGGTTAGCGGTGAGGAGGGCGCTGTATCGCGCAGTGAGGACAGTGGGCGACCATTTCTTTGTGCGACCGAGCCAGGGGAAGAGCTGGACGCGGGGCCAGGGGGCATGCGCAGAGTGCAGCGCAATGAGCCATGCTGCCATTCAGCCTGGTCTCGCCCGCAAGACCTACTGTATCTGCGGTCAGTTGCCGTGGTAGTTACTTACAGAATATGCCAACCTTTTGTGTGGTTTAACTCAGACTGCGGGCATGCGCAGACTGCTCACCTGGCTACGAGTGCTTTCACTTACTCTGTGACTTCGAGGTGGACGAAGTTAAATGACTTTTGTCGGTCACGAGCGAGTCACGAGCGCGCAGATCACTCCTAAGCGCGCGCTTGACGTACGCTCTGACCCTAACCCCAAACACATTGCAGGACGCGTAACCCGAGCGTCGCGTCCTCGAGTGATCACAACTTGACAGACACCCACCATGGCCGACACCGAAATGAAAGCAGTCGAGGAGAAAAAGGTTGAGGACGCAAAGGAGGCCGAGAAGAGTACTAAAGTTCCCCTCACGCCCGCACAGGAGATCAAGGCCAATGCGGCCCTCATCGAACGCGCCGTGTCTAGCTTCGAGCCTCGCTTCACCCATCGAGTCTTGCGGACGCTGACATCCTTGAAGAAGCGGCTTGACGACAAGGCTCTCAGGGAGGTCATTGAGGAGCTCTACGCTAATGGTGAGCACCTGGAACCATTATAGAAGTTGTACGGATATTGACTTGCAAGTAGATGCCTCGACAAAGGATAGCCTGCTCTCATGGCTCCCCGCTGCGTCCTCGAGCGATGCGACCATGGAGGTGGACTCTTCAGCCGCAAAGCCAGCACCCACCGAAGTCGTCCCCGAGACCGAGATCTACCTTCGTCTCCTACTCATCCACTACCTGCTTTCCTCCGAGAGCACATACAAGAAAGCCATCGACCTCTCCCGCGAGACCGTACAGAAGATCCAAGCACTAAACAGACGGACCATGGACCCTATCGCAGCCAAAGTCTGGTACGCCGTCGAACGCGCGTTTGAACTCGGTGGAGAGTTGGCAGATGCGAGACCGCTATTCCTCGCTGCTCAACGTACCGCTTCTCTACGACACGACGACGAAACGCAGGCGTCGCTCATTAACCGTCTCCTTCGTAGCTACCTCCACTATAACCTCTACGACCAAGCCGACAAGCTCGTATCCAAGACTACCTTCCCCACTTCCGCCTCCAACCCGCAATATGCTCGTTACCATTATTACCTTGGACGGATAAAGGCTGTTCAGTTGAATTATACGGCGGCGCATACGAATATCCAACAGGCTATTCGACGTGCGCCTCCGGCGACGACTGCTCCTGGATTTTATCAGGCTGTACATAAGCTTTCGGTCGTGGTGGAGTTGTTAATGGGGGATATACCCGAGAGGAGTTTGTTCAGGCATCCTGTGCTCGAGAAGGCTCTTACAGGATACCTCGATATCGTCCGAGGTACGTTGATCTCACAATTTCATTCTCAATTCAATGACAACCAACATCTTACCTCTCAAAATCTCACAGCCGTACGCTCAGGTTCCCTGTCACAGTTCCAAACAGCCCTAACCACCCACGCCTCCCAATTCACCGCCGACAAAACCCGTACACTTATCCTCCGACTGCGTCAAAACGTGATCAAAACCGGGATCCGTCGTCTTTCCCTCTCCTACTCTCGTATCTCCCTCCGAGACATCTGCGTCAAGTTGCATTTGGACTCTGAAGAGGATGCAGAGTATATTGTGGGTAAGGCTATCAGGGATGGGGTTATTGAGGGGAGGATTATTCATGAGAAGGGGTGGATGGAGTGTGGTGGGTTGAAGGGAGGCTATGGACCTGAGGTGATTGATGTGTTCAATAGGAGGATTATGTATTGCTTGGAGTTGCATAACCAGAGTGTCAAGGTGGGTTCCTTTCTTTTTTTCGATGGTTTAGTCGTTGTGATGCTGAGCATGTTACATTGTAGGCGATGCGGTACCCGCTTAACGCGCATCGGAAAGAGTTGGCTGCTGCAGAGGGTGCACGTGAACGCGAGAAGGAGCTCGCGAAGGAGTTGCAGGAGGGTGGCGACTTGGACGATGATGAGCCTGGGTTGGGTGAAGGTTTCTGATTTTCTAACGTAGCTGTATTCTACCAATTTTTTCATCGCTTTTTCGTCAATCCATGCATCTTTTCGTCTGCCCCTCCTCTTTCGGGTGTGCATGTGAAGACTTGGCACTGAGGTGGTGAGATGGTGGTGAGACAACAATAGCGAATATATACTAGGACAATCACTATTTATCAACAGCAGAATCATACAGACGTATCGTTCAAGGAAAGAAAACAGAATAATCGTAGAAATAGAGAGAGAAAACAAACAAACAGGGCAAGAACAAGCACGAAAACGTCTACGTGAGAGCAGCGATATTCCCTCCAGCCACAGGGCCATTATCACCCTCCACGTCCCCAGTCGGGACCTCCGCAGCCTTTGGCCCATGCCCAACTCCACCACCCACAAGAGCACTCTGAGCCTGCTGAGCCGCCCCCGCCAATGCACTCACACTCCCCCCACTCGCCGCACCCGAAGAGTACTTAGCCAGCTCGCTACGAACAGTCTCAACCACCTTCCTCAACCCCACTCTCTCCTCTACCAATCCCACACGAGCACTCTCCAACGCCCTCCTCTCGTCCTCTAGGAGTTCTTCGAGTTCTTCGAATTGAGACATTTTGAGTTCGAGTTTGGTTAGTGTGAGTTTGATGAGTTTGGCGAGGGTGCTTTTGATGAGTGTGTCTTCGGTTTGGGCGAGTTGGGACGCGGCTTTGGAGGCGGACTTGAGTGCTAGGGTTGCAGCGCGGGCGACTTTGGAGTGAGGGAGGGTATGTTTGGTTGTGCTGGAGGATGGTTGTTGGGAGTCGACTGCCATATCGTTTGTGGTGTCTCCCGAGTGGGTAGGCTCCGGACTTGCTTTCTTGCTTTCGGACCCTTCGGCAGTGGCTGTTTGACCCTCTGGAACGTCTTCGTCCATTTTATCATCTCCCTTCTTCTCTCCTTCCGCCTTCCCCTCTTCTCCCTGTCCCTGTTTTCCCTTCTCCTCACCTTCCTCACCCTCCTTCTTCTCAGTCTTCACATCCCCATCTGTCGTCAGTTCATGTAAAGCAGTCTTGGCAGCCTCAGCCGCAACACCCGGACCCACCACCCCAGCAAGGAACGCAACAACGCTCATCACAGGGTTATCAGCCTGTTCAAACGGTACCCTCGCATACTTGATAGGTCCCATATCACCCTCACTAGCAATATACGGATCCTCAATCGGCAACTCCAAGAACTTCCTGATACACTGTTGGGCAGTCCTAGACCCGACGTGTTCCTCGATCGCAGACCAGTCGTCGTCGTACATCTCAACTCCTTCGAGGAGTAGTAAGATTTCTTGGTCAGACCAGTCAGAGTCGGTACCGTGGTTGATACCGTTCGATGGCGATTGAGTGAGTTTGACAAAGTCCCCGCTGAACATGGTAGAAGGGAATCGCCCGTCGAGGTAACATGGAGGACAGAGTTCAAAGTCTTTCACTTTGAGGGAATGGTACCGGACGGGTGTGCAATCCACACCACACGTATCGCACTGGTATTTCAGTTCGCCAGAGGGACGACCACTCGCGTTCGTAGCGGTCGAAGCACCGTTGGCGAGCGAGGAGGCTTCGGAGGGTTGGACTTGGCGAGAGGCTTTTGCAGTCGTTTGGTAGATCGAGTTACGCAGTTCGAGCGAGGCGGGCGTAGGCGTTGATGCTGGCTTAGGTTGGGCGTTGGCATTGGCACCGTTTGCGCCTGAGGTTCCGCTGGATGCGGTAGGGTGTTGGTTGGGACGTGTCCCTGGGTGGAGGGATTGGAGACCGCGAGGGGTATCGAGGATGACGCGGTAGTGGCCCGTGAAAGGAGGTGCCAACGTCGCAGGTCGCGTCTCCGGGTCAATCTACGCGCAAAGCACAAGTTAGATAGAACGAAAAGAATAGAGTAGAAAACGCACCTGGTAGTTGATGAGCCCCCACTGCTCAAGGAACGCATGTACGCGCATAATGGCACAAACGTCCCCGGCCAGATTTCTCCTACACGCCGTAACAGTCAAGTACTCCGTCGGACGCAACCGATAAGTATTAATCATAAAATCGCGATACTCCTTATAAATTGTTGGAGTCTTTGAGCGATGTCGCGAATTGAAGAACTCGGGCAACGCGCGTCGTTCGACGGGGTGGATCTTGGACATGTCGAACCAGGCCGCGTACGACGGGATGATGACTTCGTGTATTTGAGCCGCGAGGTATTTTCGGGCTTGTTCT
Source organism: Panus rudis PR-1116 ss-1 (assembly GCA_022160315.1). Classification (NCBI taxonomy): domain Eukaryota; kingdom Fungi; phylum Basidiomycota; class Agaricomycetes; order Polyporales; family Panaceae; genus Panus; species Panus rudis. The sequence goes on from MU275189.1 coordinate 224,604, forward strand.
TCAAGGCGTTGACGGGTGGCTTCGAGTTGAGCGGGGTCCTCGTCATCGTTGTCCTCACCAGACTCGGCCTCTTCGTCTCCTGCGTCTCCTCCCTCGGCCATATCGACATCACCTCCACCACCTCCGCCACCATCACCACCATCACCGTCTTCGCCCTTGGCTTGTTTACTTGGTGAGGCTGTTTGAGAGGTGGAGGCAACGTCGCTTGGAGGGAGGTTGCCTAGGTCTCCGCCCTGGATGGGCTCGAGCTCGCTACGTTTGCCGGGCGCGTTTTCGGGGTCGACGGGTGTCGCGCCTTGTGTTTGTGGGGGTACTGCCAGTTTGATTCTCTTCGAATCGCCAGAGGGCGAAGGAGACGCGGTGCGTTTCGGTGAAGACATGTTTGTTCACGAATGAAAGAGTCCCAATTGGACTCAATTGCCAATGCCAGGCAACTACAAGGTCTCTAAAGCATTCAAAATAAGTTAATCCATACAATTTATGGATGAGATGCACTTGCACTAGTCGGTACCGACGTACGGCGGCTGGAAATTGCCTGCAGCCACGGGATGGACTTGTTGAACGTGAGCGTTCAGTAGAGGATCGTCTGTGTAATAGGCGCCGACATTGTATGAGCCACGTGGGTTAGACGCTAGAGTCATTAAGAGATACAATCGGGAAGTGCGGCAGCCACAACTCAACTTCAGCCTTTCATCCCATCCTCTGGTCGTTCATTTCCTGCACAGATATGGGACCTGTCGACGAAGCCAATAACCCGAAGGTAAAAGGGAAGAGCAAAGAACAGGCTTCAAGCAACTCTCAAAATACCTCCCGCCAGAAACGAAGAAAACTGAATTCGACCAAGTCTCATCGTGCCTCGAAAAGCAAGGCAAAGAAGCTAGAGAAACTTTCGACGACGGTGCAAGTGACGGATAACACACACAAGAAGAATACAGAAGAAGCGGAAATGACGATGACAGAGGTAGTACCTCCTAAATGTCACCTAGGCCGGGTCCCAGTAGAGGTCCTCGAGATGATCCTCTCGTACACTGCTTCCCCTAGAGACATTTTGGCTCTTGCGAGATGTAGTCAGTACTATTGCAACGTATTGGTGAACCCAAGTTTCTCTAGAATATGGATAAGTGCTCGTCAAAGGGCCTTGCCGAAGCCTATCCCCGACCCTACGCCTAACTTCACTGAACCTGCCTATGCGGCCTTTTTGTTTGACTCTGGAGAGTGCGAGGTACGCGCAGTCAATGGTTCAAAGTTCAAATGATGCATTGGATTCGGTGTTTACGCTTTATGCCAAGATCTGCAAGAAGAAAGTGACCACGATGTACGACTCGTTCACTCTCAAGCTTCGTCTTTGTTCTTCGAAATGCCGCAAAGATTGGCTGTAAGTCGTGCAACGCAGACCTCACATTAACAAAGTTGACATTCCACTACGCACCAGCCGCGAACATGCGTATGCGAGGGCTACTAAGCCGGGATTCGCAGAGGATCGCTATCTCCACCTTCAGTTACCAAGGTTAGAGACTATCAACAAAGTCCTATTCAGTGAGTTCCCAATCTCACAATGTAGCTACCAGCTTCTCACTTTACTCTTCATCTACAAGCCGCATCCCCGACAAGGTATGTCTTCAAGATACACAGATGATCCTCCAACGCACTCATGCGCAATCTTCACTCAGTCACATCGTCCGGAGGCGTGCATGGCAAGAGGCCGTAGATGAATATAATAAAGCTGTGCAAGAAAAGGACTCGACGGTATATAAGGAAAAACGAGAACTCTCGAAGGCGAGAAATGCCTTGATGCTAGAGGTAACCTCATTTCTACAGCGCAAAAGGACACCGTATCTAAGTAGCACTTTATCTGTAGCTCGGGGAGTCTCTATCTTCCTGGCGAAATGAGTTTGCCACGAAACTCGCAGCCGTTGATCGCCTGACCAAGTCAACGTAGGTCCCCACTATTCGAATTTGTACCATTTTGTGTTGACACAACCGCATTCTGCTTAGTCTTGAAACCGTCGTGCTCAGAGAAGGTTGGAATGAATGGGATGTCCTGCGAAGCTCTGCATACCAGGAACTTCGTCGTGCAAAGCATAATTGTCTGCAACCAGTGACAAAGTCAGGTATGCTTGGTTGCTCTGTTAGTCACGACAATGTGCATTGACCAACTTTTCTTTTTGTGGTTGCCAGACATCGAGTCAATACGCCCCGAGCTCGAACGGCACATCATCAAACTCAACGAACGTTCAGAGCGACGAGAAGCTGAGGAAAAGGCAGTCAAGAAGCAACAAGCGATCGAGAAATACTGGAATCGCCTTCATTCGGTTAAAAACCCCAGACAGGCATTACCCGCTCTGTCGGAATTCAGAAAGTTCCTTATCTTTGAACATCTCGAAGAGGAGGACATCACCATCATAAGCAAACCTATAAAGCGCGAGCTTGAAAGATGGAGGGAGAAGGCTCGAGAGGGCCTAGCTAGGGTGCTTGGGTTCCCTGGGTGGAAGTCTGCTAGTAAGAATAAGGTGCATCCTGTTGATCGGCTTACTGCTCGTTTCGTATGCACTCGATGTGGATTGTCGAAAGCGGCAGCAAAAGATGGGAAAGACAACGGGTTGTCATATCAGATGGCTTGTGAACATCGATGCGCTCATCTTACCACCAAGCAGGAAGCAAAGGAGGTGTTCAATGCGGAACACTTTGCGAGAGATGAGAAGGTAGGTGTCTGTTCGTCAATGGGCAAGAACGATTACTGATGAGAAAGCTATAGGCTATCCTTGCTGTCCAGCAGGTCCTCGCTCAGTTGGGTGTGACCGACGACAACCCTACATCGAAGACGTTGGTCGCGAAGCCAGAATTGCTCGTCCTATGCAAGTCCTGTCCGTCAACTATATTCATGGATTTCGAGACGATGGTATGTAGCCGACTTTGCCTACGACCAAATTAAAAAATGACATTCGTGCACCCTTCGTTAGCTTCGTCACTGCAAACGACACGACGAAGTGGCTTTCCAAACGATAGACACTCTCGTCGCTGAAACACTCTCATCCCACGCGTTCGTACCAGGTCTGAAGACCAAGCTCATGGAGACCTCAGATTCTGCACGGGAGCAACGCCAGCGCATCGTCTACGGATGCAGGCATTGCCAGCAGAAGAAGCCTGCTGCGGAAGATCCTTCAATAGCGGCTCCTGCGGCTCCTCAGCCAGAACCTGAACCACAACCTGAAGCTACCGGCGACCTATCTATGGATACAGAACAGGAACAGCAACCACATCAACCTGCCGGTGACCTATCTATGGATACAGAACAACAACAACCTGCCGGGGACCTATCTATGGACAGTGAACAACAAGAAGGGCCAGCATCAGAAGCGGTACCAGAGACGGAACCTATGCAGACTGACCGAAATCCGTCCGACGACAGGGAGAAGGTGAAACAAGGGAGAAGGGCGAAGAAGGAGGCGAAGATGTTTTCGTTTGACGGGTTGAGATCACATGTCAAGACGAAGTAAGTGCGACCGCGAGGTCTACCCACTCTTTTGCTGGTTTTTCTCTGTTTTGCTCATGCTCCTTGCCCATGTGCTCTCTGTACAGGCATGGTATCTTGTGGATAGGTGACGAAGACTTCTTCAAAGAGGATAAACAGGATTAGAAATGCGCCGGCATGGCATGCGACTATACACCTTCTTGTATTCGACTGAAAGTTTCTCTCTTGTCCTCCCGACGGTCGCACACGCTTTCTTGATGTAATCAGTCATGTATTTTGCTATTTTGGACAGCGTCCCCAGTGCTGAGCTTACTATACACTCATCCCCGCCTAGCCTCGGCGACTGAACAAGCCACAGATGAACGTAAAGTACGTACGGTCCTTTTCTTCGTGGCGTCATATGATTCTTGTAGCGCGTGTGTACCGTCGTTGTTTCCGGGTTGGTCACACTTACTGCTCTTGCTTCTTGATGGTTTCGACAGGACTTCGTAGCTTCGATCAATTCTACCGTGCAGTCACGAGTGCGAATGGAAGAGGCTTTATCGGAGATAATGAGGGCTCCTTCGTGCTGGGAGGATGATGATACTGGGTAAGTAAGAGTTATTGCAGCCGACTTGGGAGTAGGTGTGGGATACTCTCTGTACATAGACCGAGGTGTGTGTATATCCGGCGTTGACCCGCTTCGAGGCTAACGTTCCAGCGAGCAAGCTAACCGTCTAGAACGACGCCACTGTTTGTGCGTACGACAGTGCTCTCGACGAACGGCTCGCTTACTTCCTCGTACGTCAAGCGTTATCGCCACTCCTGCCCAGAATTTATTGTTTCGTAGCCATGCGGCCGATAGACGTGTGTATTTAGGGCCTGCTCCGACGTCTCCATTCCATCAGGCGGAAATCCCAAGACCTGAAATAATCATCGTGCCTTTCCTGGCGTGTCCCTCAACCCATCGACTTGGGTATGAATAGCTGGTACATCATAGGATATCCCGTTCAGCCCAAAATAAGGCGGTTCGTCTCAACGCGGTGGTTAACTTATGCTTGGATGCTGACACATTCAGGTCGAGTGTTGTTCAAATCGTCCCGCCAGGTGACTGAGAGACACGCGTTCAGGGCGGGCAGGCGAGGGTGCGTCGGACCTTTCAGAGAGATGTGCTCTAGAATTCCCTCTTTGGCCCCGAGGAAGGGATGGACACCGACTGCCGGTTCGAAGAACCATACGGCGAACGGTTGCGATACTTATAGAGCTGCCAGGGTGCACACACGATGAGGACTTGACCCCCCGCACTTCACATACCCTTCCCCTGTTTTGCTGGACGTGGTTCGGGTCAATTGTTCTACGGAAGCTATCTAGGCGAAATTAGCTCCAAGAAGCACCAAGGATGTCTTTCCGACGATTGGCCATTTTGGCGTCCCTCGCTTGCTCGTTGGACTTCTTCCCCGGGGTATTCGGAGCAAATGTCCAGAACCCCTTTCTGAGATTGCCCTCGGATGCGCCTACACATCGTCAAGCTGTCGTGGACATCTTTTTGGAAAGCTATTCGGCGTATAAGTATGTTTTTTTTCAAACAGTCAAGAATTACAGGCTGATTGGAATGCTAGGGAATTTGCATTCGGGCATGATGACTTGACACCAGTCTCCAAGTCATTCACTGACGGCCGCAATGGCTGGGGCGCATCCATTGTTGATGCTTTGTCTACGTTGGTGAGCGACCTAACTCCGAGAAGCGTATCATAACTTCAATCAAAGTAATTGTATATGATACAGCAAATCATGGGTCAACATGTTAGTTGCGAATTTTGCTATCATCTCGGATAGTAGTAATAAGGATTCTAGGAATTATTCAATGAAGCAGTCAATTTCAGCACCAAAATCGACTTCAGCGTTTCTCACACGACGGATACAGTCAGGTATGGAGATCCACATACTTTTTAATATGTTGCCCAACCAACAACGCTGTAGCATATTCGAGACCACCATCCGATACCTCGGCGGGCTTCTTAGCGCATTTGAGCTCGACGGCCAGAGGAACCCCGCTCTCGTCGAAAAGGCTAAAGAGGTTGCCAACAAGATGACCGCCGCATTCGAGGTCCCGGTACGTCTAGATGAGCTCCGAAAAATGAGTCGTTTCACTGAGATAGCTGTAGGGAGCAAGTCCGGTACCTTTTGGCCACCTTGACTTCAATACGAGTAACCCCCAGTTCGGGACTGTGAGTGACGTTCTTCTTGATTGACTTCAGAGCTGACATTACATGATTACCTCTAGTCCAACATTGCAGAAGCAGGAACTGTCAGTATCGAAAGTATAGCTAAACAGCAGTATTACTCACGCAGTCGAACTTAGCTGACCCTGGAGTGGTTCACCTTGGCGTAAGCGATATATCTCAGCTGGCTGAGATGCCTCTGTTGACGGCTGATTTCCTAGTAAACACACTGGGAACGACACCTATCGCCAATTGGCAGAGAATTCTGTCAGGCATATTGCGAACTTGGTACGTTCAAATCATTATTCAGATGTGAATTGTTCAATCTGACGTGCAGTAGCCAGCTCCTCTTCCTGCTATGCCGGCACAGGGTATTGACCCTTTATCAGGCCAGCCAGTTGGTGCATTTGTGGTACGATTGTCCATCTAAGCCGAACCCTTCGAGAGAAATGCGTCTTACTTACTCATTGTAGTCCTGGGGAGGAGGATCCGACAGTTACTTCGAGTATCTTATCAAGTACCCTCGACTGACCAACACCAACGATAACATCTTTGCGGATCACTGGGCGACTGCAGTCGACAGTTCAATCAAGCATCTTCTTCGCGTGCGTATTGCTCGCTTACCATTATTTCTAGATGGATACTAACGGGATAGATACCAATAGAATTCTACAGTCGGTAATCACATTTACCTTGCTGACCAGGAAGACGATGGTACCATTAGCCATGTCGGATCGCACTTGGCTTGCTTCCACGCTGGTAACTGGCTCTTCGGTGGACGTCTTATGAACAATCAAACCGTTGTGGATATCGGTCTGAAGCTGAACGACGCCTGTTGGAACACATACGCCAGTACTTTGTGAGTGCACATCCTCCTTCACCCAGTTTCGTTCGCTGAATTCTAGTAGCACCGGTATCGGCCCCGAGGCATTCGGGTTCTTCTCTTCAGATGGCAACTTTACAGGATCCAGTCCTTCCGCTGACGACATTGCCTTCTACAACGAGCACGGATTCTTCATCTTGCCAGGTTCGAGCGACTACTTCCTGCGTCCTGAAGTCCTCGAATCCAACTTCTATGCATGGCGAGTCACTGGTGATAGGAAGTTCCTGGATAGGGCTGCCGCCGCCATTGATAGCTTCAATAAGTTCTTGAAGGCTCCTGCCGGCTTCGCGGGAATCGGAAACGTGAATGAGGCGAACTCTGGTTTCATAGATGATATGGAGAGCTTCTGGTTCGCCGAAGTCTTGAAATACCTGTAAGTCCTCGTTATCGTTATTTGACTTGACACCCACTAAATCGCACTCTTAAGTTTCCTCACATTCGACGATCCAGACCACATCAACTTGGATGAATGTAGGTGTCCCAATATCCTAGCATCGCGAAGAGGCCAATTCTCACCTGGTTGATCAGGGGTTTTCAACACGGAAGCGCATCCCTTCCGAGCACCACGTGCCAAGCCCACCTACGGTAGTAGAAAGTTGATTCCTGCTGCCTCCTTCGCACCGTTCAGGTCAACCAGCGGCAAGCTGCCGTTAGTCAGCCCGTCTTCCAAGTTGCCGAACAACATTCCAGACTTGTAGAGCATGCAGGTGCGTACGTGAAAGTCTATGGCCGATGAGACATGCGCTGACGACAAATATAAGCATTATTTATTGGGGTATTTCGCGATCTTTGTCTATCTCGCATCGTCATATCCCTAGTGTTGTTCAATGTGAATACAGCATCTATATTGAAAATGAAGCATATCTCCGAGACGCCCATGGTCGACAAGCACAACCTGCGACTCACCAGTCTACCAAGAACGAGTTACATATCGTCCTGTAGCTGCGGTTGATACAAACACGCATGCCACTTCTACTAATACATTCAGCTGAAATCGACACCATAGGACAAGAAATCTAGTAGAGTGTTAAGGGCGGGCGCACCAAGCAAGCAAAATGCACATCCCTCGGGGTAAAATCCTATAATCCTTCCAATACAACTTTGAAATCCACATCGGAATGTGTTGAATGGTAGGAAAAATACGCTTGAGCAGAGAGCGCAAGTTTGATCCAATCAAAGTTGTGAATTCCATCTTCAAGTATGCGCCACGGAAAGTATAAACGCAGGGCAGGCTCGGTAGCCGCGTCCTCAGAGTGATCCACATATCCTTTGAGCAAGAATGAACCACGATAGTGCGTGAATTCGATTCGTTTGAGGTTGGCCAAGAGATTGAGTCCTGCCGACGTTTTGGAGGCTAACACAGGGAAATTGACTGCGGTGACTTCGTGTGACAACCAATCGAACCACATGAGATATGTGCAGTCGAGTTGATCGCAGCGGGAGATATCCAGGTAATTGAGGAGGCTGGTAAGGTCGACAATGTCGCCAGTGAGTTTGAGGTGCTTTAACTTCGGTAGTTTGAGTGGAAGCGATGCTGAGATTGCCGGCGCTGGAACTACGTCCGAGAATACACCCGTATTGAACAACGATAGTTCGACCAAGGTTGGGGCGCAAGATGATAGCACCTTAAGGAATGTTGTCATATTGGTGGGACGACAAGCATCGCAACTCTCTACGTGAAGGACCTCAAGGCGGTCATATTTGACTTGGCTGTTCCCAAGTCCAAAGACGAAGGGAGTGATATGGCCAAGCTTCAGCTCACGCAAGCGAGGAAGGGAAGGCAACGGGAAGCCAAGCCAGTGTTCAGGAATGAAGTCAGCGGAGTCGTTTGCCATGGAAATCCTCAGGACCTCTAAACTCTGGGGAAGAGGGAAGCAAGGCAAGTACAACTGCTCGAACGCAGAATGTGGCAGCTGTATGTCCAATGTGCTCAGACTATAGGTGGGCTTTGGCTGCTGTATGCTTCGAGCCTTGGAGAGTCGCGAGGAGGAGTTGATAACGGCGAGGAAAGACAGCAAGTTGTCCACTGTTCGTTTGGATACTCTGGGTGAATCGCCCCTCATGTGCGAACAGAACGCCTGAAGGGAGGTGTTCCCCGGACCAGCAGAGTACCGCAGGAATGGACGGTACTTATATCGCAAGTTGATCTTTTTCCATAATTTCGGGTACCCTTGGGCCACTTCTCGGAATCGCCTTGACACCTGGATTATGGAGAGGACAATATGCGGCTCGACTTCCTGCGCCATGAGGAAAATCTCGCACAGCGTTTCGATAGGGAGGGTATAGATAGGCTGAACGCGTGAGGCCATGGAATGGATAGAGGTTGATGATAGTGCGCTGCAAACTGTACTCAGAACTGGGTGGCAGATAGTGCGCAGAAAAAACATACCTGGGTGGTTGTTCAAGAGCAAGGGGGTGGGGGCAAGATGATGGGAGAACAGAAACTATTTATTCGGCGCGCGACGCGTTGGACTGATCGAGCAGCGCCCACAAAGACCGGACGGGGCCAAACCCGGACAATGAACAAAGGAAGGTTTGACCAAACATTGACCACGCCGAGATCTGCTTTTGACGCGAGATGTGAGTCAAATTCCCAGGAGACGCGTGTCTAGATAATCCGACGTCGCGTCCGACGCGTCGCGCTGTATGAAGTCCCGTGATCGTTGGGCCAGCTGCGTCCGACCCCCGAGTCGCGTACAGGTGTTATACTTTTTACGCCAGCGCCATATTAGTTCCTGGACGTCGACAAGACCGTCGTCAGCTTGTTCTGTATAGGCTGAGAAGTACCTCGTTGAATTGTGCCCCGACGAAGTTTATCGTCATGCTCGGACACGTCTGGCCCCTGGGGGCCAGCACTCGGACGTTTTGTAGGATTCTTGAGCACGTGCATTTCCCGATCAGAACAAGTCTTTCCGTATATGGCAACAGCTTTAAGTCGAGATGCGTACGCCGCCTCGCCGCCAAGTCATCTCGATCGCCCACAAGACTTGCGGCACCCTTGCCACTACTGTGGACCGTGACAGTCTACTCCAAGTCTACGCAGGCTGAATACTGTTCTTGAAGCAGCTTGTCCACGTCTTGTTCTGTGCTGTAAACTACATCGTTTGCTATCCATCCTCAACCATGGTGCTCTTCCAAGTTCCCGCTCAGTACGGGCTGTGATTTTAGTATCAACACGCTGATGACTTGGGCCCTCAGACCATGGTCTTGAGAGCCTTTCTAAAACTTTTGTGGGAATCTATTGGGCATATATGTGGCGTGTTCTTCAAAGTCAACATACGATGGTTCCCTACTATGGCTCCTCAACATTTATATGCTTTGCCCTGTACATGGTGATGCACTGGCATGATGTTCTGTACCTGTGATAGCCAGGTTATACTCAAAAGCCGAAGCGAGCCATCCTCTCAAATCGGGTGCTACCTTTCTTGCCTGTGACGCATGGGGTCTCAATTCCAACGCCAAATGCAACAGAACAAACTAAACTGCTCTTCGGGACATCCAGCACTCGTATGCGCTAGGAATGTACACAATGTAGTGAGGAAATTAAAAATCCTTGTGCAAAACCTCACCACGATGTGAATGAGTATACAAGGAGGGCAGGGGTGAGGTGATGTATACAAGGTTGGAGCAAAAGTGTACATACGCAGCAGCCATGTACTGCGGGCACGTGAGAGGTCCCCGCTTGGTGGTAGGGTCTGTGTGCACATCTCAACTGCCATGTGAATGTTGCCGTGACCGTGTATACCTCACCTCTGTTACATAGTACATGCCATGTGTACTTCATATATGCACCCTGTATACAATGTAACTGCTGTAGTATACATAGTGATGGTTGTACACATGGGCAAGGCCAGATTGCAGAGCTGGAGTATACATTGTCTGGGCCATGTATACTTAGGACATACATGGCGACTGAGCCATTAGGGTGTTGGGAGCTGGAGAGTACACTTCCATACCA
>MU275190.1:0-17312 GCA_022160315.1 Panus rudis PR-1116 ss-1
CAAAGTCAGTTGACCGGTCAGAGACTGACCTCTGACTCTTGACCTGACCGCCTTGACTGACCAGTCAATTGACCGGTCAAGGTTATCTGGTCAATCAGATTACAAGTACTGATTGAACTCGCGATGAGGACTCTCAAGGCTTCCGGAGTTCTAAGCCACTAAGAAATGCAAAAAATGTAGAGAATAAAAACAAAGGGAACCTTGCGTCATACGCTATTACAGGAGTTATCACGAGAGCCCCTTTCTTGACCGGTCAGACCAAGGTCAGACCTTGACATGACCCTTTGACCTGTTAGACCGGTCAGAGGTCAGTGGCGGTCAGACTGACCGGTCAGTGACAACACTGCTGAATTTGAAGTGCACCAGGCATTGGAGTATGCTTTCAACACTCACACCACCACTGCGCACTCTGAGCCCCAAGACCTTTGCAGAGGCCATGACTCGCCCTGATGCCGATGAATGGTATGAAGCAGCACTAAAAGAAATCACTTTTCACCTCGAGAATGGCACTTCTGAGCTGGTCAAGCTTCCACCAGGGCGAAAAGCCATTGGCTGCAGATGGGTCTTCAGGATCAAGTACAATGCAGATGGGTCCATTGAGCGCTACAATGCCAGACAGACTTGTTGCAAAGGGATTCAGCCAGAGACCTGGCCTGGAATACACCGAGACCTTTGCTTCAACACTCAAATGGGCTACCCTGCGTACCATCCTGGCCATTGCTGCAAGTGAAGATCTCGAGGTCGAGTCTATGGACTTCTCCACTGCATACCTGAATGGAGAGCTTGACAAAGAGGTCTACATGAAGCAGCCAGAGGGCTTCACAGAGCAGGATCCAGACTTGGTCCTCAAACTGGTCAAGGGACTGTACAGGCTGAAGCAAGCTGGCAGACTCTGGTACAAGAAACTGGCTGCCACTCTGGTCGAGATGGGCTTCAGAATCTTGCGCTCAAACTCCAGTGTCTACATTCTGGAAAGAGATGGGGTGACAGTCATCATATCCGTCTCTGTGGATGATTGCACCCTGGTCTCCAAGTCAAAAGCTGCCATCCAGAAAATCAAGACTCAGCTCATGGAGAAGTTTAGACTCCGAGACCTTGGACCTACAGAGTTCCTACTAGGTGTGCCATTACCAGGAACAGATCTGCTCGCACCCTGCATCTCTCTCAGAAGCAATACATCCTTGACATTCTTGAGATATTCAGTATGACAGATTGCAAGCCTGTGTACACACCACAGCAGTGGCTCACTGCATGAGCCACTGATTAACCCTGATGATGTCAAGTGGCTAACCTTAGCAGTGGCTCAGTGACATGCTGTCCATCACACACACACTTTGACACACCGTTCTCCTTCCAGGCTTTCAGAACAGTCTGGACAATCGAAGTAGAGGAGGACTTGGGATCCACAGATTCGTTGAAGACTTTGCAGGTAGGCAAGATGAGAATTTGAAATGCACCACACATGTGGGTTCCAAAGGATGCCATTGCGATGACTGATGCTTCCTTTCCGTAATGAACAGTCCCATCCCAAAGTGCACGTGCGATAGATATTGCATTCTCAAATGTCAGCTGGTTGAGGAGGATGAGCCATGAGTGTTCACGACAGAGAGCCCCAACTGCATCAGCGTGCGGGAAATAACACGCAGTCTCCTCTTGGCTGATTTCGACCCAAAGCAATGACATACCCGCGACATGGCTGAGATTACGGTTGGCCTCCGCGTCCGACTTCGCAAAAACAGCTGCTTTTGGTGCAAATATCTCATGAATGTTATGGACAACCTCGTTTTTGGTAGGGGAGCCAAACGAAGGCATAAGTCTGGTGAAGGAGACATTGCGGCGTAAGGTTCGAAGCGATGGGATACCAACATATTTGCTGAAGGAGACGGCGCCCTCCTAAGCGAAGGGCAAGTAGAGACATAGCATGATCATGTTCACTATATCCTCGGACATGATAGTTGCCAGCGATTGCTTCTTCGCCGAGGCCAACAATCTTCGAAACACTAGTGCAGGATTTTTGTGCTTGATTGATGAGCTGCCTCAAGCGGGGAACATCGTCTGTTGCTACGGCCATCATGAAATGACTGTAATCACTGACTCATTGAAGTATGTTTGCACACTTGCACACAAGATTCAAACTCTAATAATGCAAGAATGGGTGAGTACATGAAGAAACTTGAATAGTAGTCTGTACTGAAAGAAACTGACCTGAAGCTTCCAATAGTTGATTGTCATGTTTCGATCTCGAAGCAATTCACGTAGTTGCTCATGGGAGAGATATTTGTAGCTGGTATGAGGTTGTGCATATCGGGCGATGTCGGCGAGCCTTTGGACAGTGCTGGTGACAGCGACGCAATTCGTGCATGGTGTACCATCATCGTTAGGTTCTCTAAGGCATTTCTTGGACCTGACATGGAATGTCTGACCATCTACTTCTACTGTGCAGAACTTGTAGCCAAGACTTGTTGCCTCGAAGCCATGACGTTGGAATGGGTATGTGGCAAAGATATCGTCCTTTGGCCATTCAAGGGGAATACCAGGGCAACGGGACTCCTCCTTGTTGGCAGATGAGGCGCTGGCCAATTCAGAGGACCGCAATGGAAGGGACAGTGCCGGACATGGAGTCGATGGTTCAGTTGTAATGCCGTCTGGATCATCGGGACCGTCACTGGAACTGCCCAAAAAAGCGTCAGCATGTCATCAGGGTTTATAGCAAGACTCGGAAGCAAGAAACATACCTGTCAGTCGTATAACATAATCCTTTAAACTTTGATGGTGTAGTAACCTCGAACGTGTGACGAAGGCCTACCAGGCGGTTTTGAACGGAGGTCAGCGGCGTTGGACTCTGGTGGATTGCCAATTGAGATGCCGAGGGCGTGAACAGCGGAATGTGCACCTGACATCCAAAGGGATCAGGAGATATGCAACTCCTAATACTCTTCATATGTTGTTCGAGGTTGCCAGTTGATTTTCGACAAGAATTCCCAGTGTTAACCCAATTTCCACACCGGGGACACTGCACCTGCCACCTATCATCACTAGCTCGTCGTGACCATACTAGAGAGTCCACATCGAGCAGAGGAGGCATAGACCGTGTATTTCTAGAAGAAGGGGAGGTTTTGGCATGGGGAACAGGGGTTGTCCAAGTCGGCATGGGGAACAGGGGTTGTCCGAGTCGGCGCGACAAAGTTCAGTCCGAGACCCAGAGGCACGGGGCCGCTGCCCGACGCTAAACCTGACAATTGCCCTGAAAGCAAAACACTGGGGACGCCGCTAGAGGACGTCGCAGACACTTGAAACGGGGATGATGCTAGGGATGTATACTCATGAGGTTTACCTAGCAAGATCACGAGTCAGCATTGGCACCAGATTATAACATTCAGGTAACTCATCTGTGCCTATCCAGTTAACTTGAACCGGCATGTCAGTTGGGTTGGACATTCCCGGTGTAGTGTAACCAGTCCAGTAATTAACAGACTGGCCACATCCATTATCTGGCAATGGGTGATGCACGAGCGGTGGGGGCTGACTATGTAGAGAGTATGCATGAGGTGAAGATTGTGCAGACCCGGAGTCTACACTGGGGGGTGAGTAGCCAGTAAATTGAGAAAATGAATATGGGTTAATATTAATTTCTTGAAGTAATGTGTCGAATTGAGCAATTGGTGTTTCAAGCAGGAAGGGAAGTTGCAATGAAGGGATTGTTTTCATCCTCGGCAGGCCAGTAATTCTGAGCCTGAGATGAAGGCTCGCCCTCATCTCAAGCAGCCATACTGGCCTATAAATAAGGGACAGTCGACAACGGTCGCACAATGTCTGCGACGCAGAGATTGAGCGATACCCGCGTCGCGACACGCGTTCAAGGGTGCAGGCACAAATGCGTGACATCATTGCCTGTGCGCAGATTCCCCGTGATCGAGGTACTTTGATTGTTATACTTAACTTTCTCGCTTGTTAGACTGTCTCTTGCCTAAGTAACTTCATCCATAGCTATTATACCTCGAGCAGAAAAGCGTCGTATAGAGAGAGCATAGGATTGCATCGGTAGGGGACAAATTTACAACACACACTGTCAAAAATCCGGCAGCACCCGCAGATGGAGGGGGGAGGGGGGTAGGCATCAAAGAGGTTGGTATCCCCGATTCAGATCTCACCCCCCTCTTAGCTACAAGCACCAGGCTGGATATAGCCTATTCTGTTTCTGTACTAAGCAGATACAACTTTAATTCTGGCTCTGAGCACTGGAAAGCGGTCAAGCACATGTTCAGATATCTCAAAGGCACTCTGGATTACTGCCTGACGTATGCACCAACAGAGTGTCCAGAGACCTTTGTGGCATACTCTGATGCTGACCATGGAGGAAATCCTGACAATGGAAAATCCACCAGTGCATATGTGCTCAAAGTGGATACTGGAGCTGTCTTCTGGAGCTCGAAGCTGCAATCCATCGTTGCCCTGTCTACTACAGAAGCAGAGTATGTCTCTGCTGTATCCTATCGGCAGAAAATAATCTGAATGCAAAATCTGCTGGGAGAGATGGGTTACAAACAACATGCACCATCCACTCTGAACATGGACAACCAGAGTGCGATTCAAGTTGTAAAGAACCCAGGACACCATGGCAGAATGAAGCAACTGGACTTGCACTTCTACTGGCTCCGAAATGAAGTAGAAAAGGGTACCCTGGATATCAAGTATGTACCTACAGCTGAAATGGCTGCAGACATTCTCACAAAGCCTCTGCCAAAGCCAAAGGTGGATGAATGCTGCACCATGCTCGGACTGCAGAGACATGCCTGATCAGGTGGGAGTGTTAAAGTGTGTGTGTGATGGACAGCATGTCACTGAGCCACTGTTAAGGTTAGCCACTCGACATCATCAAGCTTAATCAGTGACTCATGCAGTGAGCCACTGCTGTGGTTAGCCACTTGACATTATTAGGGTCAGCCACTTACAGAGTGGCTCTTATCAGATCTTATTGTTCTCAATCTTATTGTCTCTCAGTGGCAAGTAGCCACTGCTTCCTGTATTTAAGAACCTTGTATCTATAGTGGCAATACATTCTGTTTTCCCCCTTCCCAAGTCGAGTTCTTGTAAGTCTAATACCAGCAGGAAATGCAGAATGACAAGACAGAGTAGTTTAGTTCTTCAGTTTCCCTCTATTTTTAATTTTCAATTTCTCAGCAACCGTGACATCGAGGTCGGGTCCATCAGTTCAGAACAGCAGACAGTATCAGTGCAGAGTTTCCTTTCCTCATCAGTTTCATCATCTCCTACTCTCTACATCGAACCAGCATATATCCCACATCTCACAGCAAAAGCTCCAGAGTCTTTGATCCAACTGCAATCACTAACAGTATCAAATTGAAGTCACGTCTGCTATCGTTTGAGTCTCAAACATTGTCCCCTATCCCTTTTCCCCATTGTCCCGGCCTCGTCCTCCGTGACTTGGTCATTTTGCATCCATTGTCAGGACTAGACTCTCTTCTTTTGAATAGTCAGATGACAGTTCACTTGCTAGGACTATCCTTCGGATATTCCTGCCTTATTAAATTCAGAGTTTAGACCACAGGCTGATGAGCAGGACTTGGTGTTTTTGATGTCTTGATGCGCACCCAGAGGCAAGATCGATGAGAGGAAGAATCTGATTGACAGGAAGTTTTGACAAATCAAAATCAAAGCAACTCTGTCCTAATTTCAACTGCGGTTCATCTAACACAATTGAGATGCCGAGGTCTCTGAAGTGGTAACATCTTGATTTATACTTTGTGTGAATCATTTGACAGTGTACCATGGAGCAAATACAACTTCTGATGCAAGAATCCATCCTCACTGCACTTCTCGAAGCCCCAAAGAAAGAAAGTAAATGATTACTGTGGTCTTTCATCCTTTGCGCAAGGGAGGCACTGCATACAATGCCTGGTAGTATGTCGAAAGAAAGACTACTGATCTACTTTGATGCCTTAAACAACAATTTTGTAAATGTTGGCGTATCTTTCAGTTATTGGATTTCTAATGAATATGTTAGGCGGACACCATGAGCAAAGTCCAAAGGCTCAAGGGAGGTTTCCTTCCATTCAACAGATGCAACACTAACGCGGTAGAACAGGATCCAGCTGCATCACCCATCAGGGTCTCTATCACGGTCTATTGCTTCAATAAGCTCTTCAATGGCTCGCAACTATAGAATTCATCAGTCTCTGAGATATACAAAGGGATGCTTTACGACTTCAGTGAGCTACCTCCCTCTTTGTAGGTGGATTTTTTGCTGGAGACTTGGAGTACATTTGGACTGATCGGAAAAATATTTCTCATCATTAAATCTTCACTCTCTCAACCTTCAAAGTCCATGAAATAAATTGCACTCATGAGGAGAACAGCCAAGAATCTCTAATGATTGACATTGTAATCTATCCTAATTGCTTGCCCAGTCTGGAGACCAATCCTCAATACTAACATCTAGGTCTGAAGTTTTGCAACTAAGGCAAGTGCATTGCCTACTCACATATACTTTGTGTTTCACATTCATTACTTTCACAGAAAAAAGGAAAGCAAGAGAACAATCTCCCGCACTGTCAGACTCTTCTGCACCGATTTTGAAGACTTCACGTCCCAGAAAGAAGTCAAAGTCTGATCAAAAGGTGAGTGCTTGAAGTTCTCATTTAACTGATCATCAATGTCTGACTGCACACACAGGCTAACAATGAAAATGAAGAGCAGGCAAATAACAAGGCTGATTGAAGTTGCAGCAAGGGTGGAAAAAGCACTCTGTGCATTATAGATCTGGATTTTCTGGAGAAAATCCTTTGCATTCCCTTCCTGTGTGCTCTCCAACAGGCAGTAAGTGGAATACACTTAGTAAAGTGGGCCACTGTAAGCATGACAAGAACGATTTCTGCAATAATATTGTGTATCTCAATCAAAATACCATACCAGAATCATTTTGTAAATAGTATCCTGCTCTCGTTCCCACTACAAATCCTCTCGCAAGGATTCACAGGGAACAAGACCAGTGGGACATGGAACAATGGTAATTTCAAAATGCTCTCAATGCTAACTTGCACTAAAATATAAACTGACATTCTGAAAAGTAAAGGTCATCACAAAACAGAACATCACCAAATCTGTCATAAAAATGAAGCACATTGATCTATTACACCCATGTTACCCATACAAGGTTTCTCAAGCCTCCTCAAATTCCCTTAATCACTCCCACTGAAATAGTGTCACACAGTGGAGTTTATAGATATGCAATGCTCACATAAGGTTTCCAAAGCCTCCTCAGGTTCACACAGTCACTAGCATTGAGACCATATCAAAAATGGACTTCACCATCGAATCGCCTTGAATTATGGAGCTCATCGGCATATAACACACATAAGGTTTCCGAAGCCTTTTCAGATTTCCATAGCACTAAGACAGTATAGTTCTATAAAATTGCCTTATATAGCATACCCTCTAGATATACTGTACTGGGCATGTCTTTAAAACATATTGAAATCCTAAGCTCAAGGCAGTCAGAATGATACCAGAATCATTATATTTGGGGAATCCTTTATTTTGAATATATTTCTACAACAAATCAGTGCTTAAATAGTTATGGTTATGAGATTTTTGTGACCTTTGATGGCCTATCTGAAGAAACTGTATAACAAGGCCTTAGTCATAACTAGAGATATTGGAAATAGCTTCAAATATTTAATATACAAAAAATTAAAAATCATTAAACATATAATTTTCAGGATTTAGAAAATGACTCTTTTCATTTATCAGAAATCGTAAAATGTAACAATGCTTATCATTGATGCCTAGAATATTAAATATCTTTTCACCTAGAGAAAATTTAAAAATAAATATATTAATAATATTTTATTATATCTGAATTTTCTAAAATTAGTAAAAAAAATGAGGTTTTTTCTGATGGGGTCTTTGTGAGCGGTCAAATCTAGCCCAACGGCTGATCTAGATCTTTATGATGTGGGCATCTTGTCCTTTCCTCCTGTTAAGTAGATCTGAGGTAATGTTTTATAATTCTTTTATGTTTCAACCCCTTTCCCATCTTCTTGCTTTCTCATTCATTGTCTATAGGTGCTTTATATTGCTCTCCCACCGAATGCTTGCTTAGATATTACAACCTTTATCAGAAAATTATAAAGATACACTAATATTCCACTATTTTTATGTAAGAATGTCACTTTTTTGAAAGAATATATAAAATAATATAAGTACTTAATAATTTTCTGATGCTCTGCATGCTATCAAATAATGCTTCAGCTGACTATTATCATATATGTAATATACTGTATAATATTTGTTAATATTTGAAGCACTGGTAGTGTGGGCAATATTGTGCTCTGCAATGAGAATAACGTGAGATAGGACTTTCTTACTTTCCCATGACGATGTGTTAAATGTAAATCAATAGCACATGTTATTGGTGTCTATCCTTTTCTGAGTATAATCATGCTGAATGTTGATATGTGGTGTATGATAAATATAATATCAACATTGTCATCATTATGTCTGCATATACAGAGGTGATGGAATCTTCAATTCTATCACTATCAGTTCTGAATCTCACTGTTGAGGTTGTGGAGGAAGAATCAATGAAGGGCCATGCAAATGATGCCTGATACCAATTGCTTGAGCAAAGGCTGATCAAGTTGATCAGGATAAATGGAAAGACCTTGATAACAGTAAGTGGTATGTTTTACATATGTTTTACTACTTATTTCATTATATATGTTAAGTATTAATCTTTAAAAGCCCAAGCACTGGCTGACTTCAGAGACAAAACCTTAGATGCAAGTGGGTCTAGTCCTAGTTAACAACATGCAATATCTGTCAATAACATTCTACATGAAATAGATGATAGCACTGAAATCACATTTATCAATCTACCATTAAGTTAGTTTAAGAAGTAAAGCTTTGCATTCACTGTGAAGAACCTACTTGCAATGAGATTAGTACTATATACCTACATCACTTATGTTCAACTAATCCAATTATATGTAGTTTCTATTAAGTATGTATCTTCCGGAAGTCTCGGAGACCTCGATAAGACCTCGGAGGATACAGACTTGGTTGTATAGTGGGCTATGGCCTCAGCTTATGTGCTGTGCCCTGCTCGAGTTCGGGGCCCTATTTGAGTTGACCGTATCTCGCATGAAAGGGTCGGAAGAATTGGAGTCTCCGAAGTACCAAGGTACTCGAAGATGTCGGAGAACGGAGATACGCAAAGTACTAAGTCAATTACTACCTGCAGAGGCAAGTCTCGAGACGAGTCTAACGACAAGTCTGATTTGGAAGAACTCGAAGACGAGTTCGGAGGTTCGAACGGAGAGAGTCTGGAGACTAAGTTGATAATTTGACTGAAGAACAAAGTACAAAGTAACTACGCTTAAATACTGTTCTACAAGGATACTCGTGTAAAACATGAGACGTATGTGTCCATGTGGAAATACAATGTGTTCCGGGAAATCGGAGAATCGGAGATAGTAAAGACAATAAGAAAGTAACTCGTGTATCGATAAGAATGAAGATCATGTGGAGAGATGAGTCATACAATCATAGCCAAGAGAGATGTGACGGGTGACAGATAAGATATCGGAAACGTACTCGGAAGATATCAAAAGGAATCGGAGATCGGAGAAGGAAATCAAAGATAAAAGGAATAAATGCAGTCATGTGATTAGTCAAGGTCACGTGACGGGAACGGTACGTGACAGTATTACCCCCTTTAGGCTGAGCCCTAAGGCCTAGATCGTGGATTGGTTCGATTTGATGCGATCCGGCGCCTGCCGGAGGCTTCTGTGACTCGAAAGCGTGGTGGGCGCCTGAGACCTATATAATGAGGGACTTTGCAGAATTTTGAGAGCTCAACTTTCGCCCTTTGCTCCCTCATTTCCCCGAGTCAGACAATTGATTTTTTAACATGTCCACCCCTACTGTTGTCGACCCTCGCACCAAGTCTCAGGCGGACTTCCCGGATCCCGATGAGCCCGGAATTTCGAAGTCGGAGAAGATTCGGAGGAAGAAGGTGATCAATGCCTGGGAGGCCGAGAAGGATCTCATCAAGGCCGAAGAAGAAGAGCAACGGGATAGGGAAGAGGCCGAGAGGAGGGAGAGGGAGCGATTGGCAAAGGAGGAGGCTGATCGGAGGGCTCGGGAGGAGCAGAAGAAGAGGGAGGAGGAAGAGGCTCGGAGGAAGGCTGAGGAGGAGGCTCGAAAGAAGGCCGAAGAAGAGGCTCGGAAGAGAGCCGAAGAGGTAGCGCGGAAGAAGGCCGAAGAAAAGGCTCGGGAGGACGCTCGGAGGGCGAAGGAGGCCGAGAAGGGCAAGGGGAGGGCTACGGCTCCTTTGAAGGCATTGGAGGCTGGGCCTTCGGGGTCATGGGTTCCGGGGTTGAAGACCCCATGTTACAATTGTCATAAAAAGGATTACGACTGTATTCGGGGAAAGTAAGTTTCTTCAAGCATTCGGAGGACTTTTTATTAACAAACAGGACTTAGGACTGAAACGGGTAAGCCCTCCAAATCCTGCGCGAACTGCCTGGAGTCCAAGATCCAGTGCTCGAGAGATCCCACTTCGGGACCAAGTCGGAAGGCTCCTCGGAAACCCATTGACCCCGACTACATCGACGTCGACGAGGAGGAAGACGATGAAGAGGAGGTTCCCAAGAAGAAGAAGACGACGTCAAAGGCAGCATCGGAGGGAACCCGGAGGGCCGTTGGAGGGGACTTGGGTCCTCAAATTGAGCGAATGATGGACGTCCTCGAACGACAAGTCGCGGCTTCCGAACGGCAAGCCAACGCCCTCGAGAGGATCCTCGCAGGGCAAGCCGAACAGACCAAGTATCTAAATTACTTGGCTGTCTATACGAAGAACATCGGCAATACCCTGCACGAGGTCGGAGGGGCGACCTTGGCGCACGCTCGAGGGTACTTGACAAAAGAAGGGTTCCGGGACTTCGACATTGGAGAAGGGTTGCCGGGAACCCTCAATCGAGGGCCTACGGGTGGAGGAAAGAGGATGAGGGTGGATGATTCGGAGCAGTCGGAGGAACCTTCGAAGAAGAGGAAGAGGAAATCTTGCGCTGAGAAGAGGAAGGAGCAGGAGCAGGATGAGGGGGAGAAAGATGGAGAAGGGGAACCTGACGTCGGAGATGCCGGTGTAGACTCTAAGTCTGGTAAGGCGGGAATATCCAAAGGATAGTCCTAGCGAGTGAACTGTCGTCCGACTGTTCAAGAGGAGGGAGTCTAGTCCTGACGATGGATGAGGATAGCCAAGTCACAGAGGACGAGGCAGAGACAAGGGGGAAGGGGATAGGGGACGACGCTTGAGACTCAAGTGATAGTGGACGTGACCCTGATCTGATACTGCCAGCGACCGCAGTTGAATCGCTACTGCCTGTTAGCTGTAAGAGAAGAGGACGCGACCAGACTCAACAGGGCTCTGGAGCTTTTGCTGTGTGATGTGGGATGTATTCTGGTTCGATATAGAGAGTAGGAGACGATAAAACTGATGAGGAATGGAAAACTCTGTACTGATACTGTCTGCTGTTCTGAACTGGTGGATGCAACCTCGATGTCGCGGTCACTGAGAAACTGAAAATCGAAACTGAGGGAAAACTGAAAACTAAAACTACTCTGTCCTGTCGTCCTGCACCTCCTGCCGGCGCCTCCCACGTCCGATCACCTTTACAGTTCCATCGACCTCAAAGCGCCTGCCAGCGTCCGCCTCCGATCGCCAGCGACCACGCTTCCCGGTCGCTGCCGCCTGACCTTCCCAATCCAGCTGATCCTTTGTCCTTCTTACGACATGGCTGATCTCCTCGACGGCCTTAGCGAGGCCAGAAGGCACCTATTGTTTGAATTCCAGGCGCTGATTGGAGTATTCATCCGGGAGCTTGGGACTCTTCCATCTGATCCTGGTCATGAGCGCCTTCCTGTAGTCCAGGTGGAATCCTCTAGGTCCAGCGTCCACCACCACTTGCTGACCACTACCAGCTGCTGCTCCAGAGTGTGTACAATGGAGACGAGGGGTCTGTTGTTGCGCGGCAGTCGAGGGTCTGGTCGTGGAGGAAGGGGAGGGAACTGAAGGTTGCTGGGGAATATATGAATCGACCTGGTACATCGAACTGAGTGAGCGACCGCTGAGTTGGGGTGTGGCTGTAAGATCTATTGGTCACATCCAGATGAAGAGCGGAAGGTGATTTGAGCTCGGTCGCGTCCATGTTGTATGCAGACATTATGTAAGGCTGGATGTGATCCAGGCCTTACAACGTCGGAGAAATCGAAGAAATCGGAGACACAATAAAAGTAAGAGACTTAAGGAAATTCAGAGAGAGCTGAGGAGACCAGGGTATTGAGGGTGAGAAGCATGAAAGTCGGAGATTGCGTCGGGTGCATCTTCTTCAAGTTGATCAGCAGGTACCCAGGTATATTCTTCCGGAGTACCTTCGTAACCTAGCCAACGTACTTGGTAGAGAAGTTTGCATCGGTAGCGTTTATCAATTTTCGAAGAAACAACTTCGGCGATTTCGTATTGAAGATCACCATCGACGATTTCGGGAGGAGGTGGGGATTGAGTGCAATTCGGAATAGTGTTCGGAGTATGAGGTTCGAGCATCGAGACATGGAAGATGGGATGAACGGCTTTGAACTGATCTGGTAGTTGAATCGTATAGGACTGTGGACCAACTTTCGCAAGAACTCGGAAAGGACCTTCGTACTTGTTCGAGAGTTTCCGAGAAGGTCGATTGATTCGGACGAATTTCGCAAGTATGTAAACTTCATC
This sequence comes from Panus rudis PR-1116 ss-1, assembly GCA_022160315.1. NCBI lineage: Eukaryota > Fungi > Basidiomycota > Agaricomycetes > Polyporales > Panaceae > Panus > Panus rudis. Next base: position 12,794 of record MU275190.1, read on the forward strand.
GCCAACCTTGATGTCAGGAGGTTTAGTGCGTCGAGCATCCGCTGTACCTTGGTAGCGCTGCTGCGCATCCAAGATGTTACGACGCAATTCCTGGTGAAGTTCATCTAGGTTAACAACATAGTTACGGGCTGCGGCAGAAGCAATATTGCGTTCCGGGTGGACTGTGATGTTTGGATGATAGCCCTTGTTCGCAAAGAACGGAGAAATACCGGTAGTTGCGCTCGGAGCGTTATTGTAAGCGAATTCGGAGAGGGGTAAGAGTGTAGCCCAGTTGTCTTGTTGGTAGTTGCAGAAGATACGGAGATATTGTTCAAGTGTCTGGTTGGTGCGTTCGGTTTGACCATCTGCTTCAGGATGATAGCCAGAGGTGAAGTGAATACGCATGTCAAGAGCTTCTCCGAGTGCTCGGAAGAACCGGGATACGAACTCGGAGCCTCAATCACACGTTACGTGGTTGGGAACACCATGTTTCGAGAAGACGTGAATGAGGAAGAGATGGGCAAGTTGTTGGGCAGTGCACGTTGTATGGGTAGCAACGAAGATACCTTGCTTGGACATTCGATCGACGATAACGAGGATGGCATCGAAACCTTCGGATGTCGGTAATTGTTCGATAAAGTCGATAGAAATGGAGTCCCAAGGTCGGAGAGGAACCGGAAGCTGCTGAAGCGTTCCGTAAGGCTTGTGTCGCTGTGGTTTTGCCCTCATACAAGTGATGCAGGACTTGACGTAGTCTTTGACGAAGAGTCTTAGACCAGGCCAATCGTACTCGCGTCGAATGAGTTCGATGGTCTTATTCTGTCCAGGATGTCCGGAGAGAATGTGATCGTGCTTGTTTCGGAGAACTCGGAGCCTAAGATCTTTAGCATCGGGAACGTAGATACGGTCGTTGAATCGAAGAAGACCATCAGAGTCGAGTTTCCAGCGAGATGATTCGGGGTTGGAATGATGAATGACGTAGAGTGGGTCAGAGGGGAGAGCAGCACGAATGTCATTGTGAAGTTCTTCAGTGTCCATGATGGTGACACTTCGGAGCATCGGTTGGAATAGTGCTGTAGCTCGGAGAGACGCGGAGAGTTGTTTGGAAGTGAAAATAGGTTTGTAGTTGTGAGGATTAACGGATGCATAGTCCCTATTCCCCCCTTTTAGGTAGACGTCCCATCGTCTAGTGAGTGCGTCAGGTTTTGTTCCGAGTTTGCCGGGTCGGAAATGAATCGTGAGGTTGAACTGGGAGAGATATTCAGACCAACGCGCTTGTCGACAGGTAAGTACCTTAGTGGTGGAGAAATAGGTGAGATTCTTATAGTCGGTAATCACGTCGATAGGGTGGGGAGAGCCTTCGAGATAGTGTCGCCATACTCGGAAGGTTCAAAAATTACGAGGAGCTCCTTATCGTGAGTGTCATAATTGAGTTCAGGAGCTGTGAAGGTGCGAGAGTGAAAGGCAATAGGATGAATCTCGGAGTCTGGAGCAACGATCGAAAGAATCACGCCCAGAGCATAATCGGAAGCCTCAGTTTCGACAATGAGAGGTGCGTCGGGAATCCAGTGGGCAAGAACTGGAGCAGTCGTAAAAGCTTCCTTGAGTTCGTTGAAAGCTTTTTGACATTCCTCGGAGAAGTTCCAAGAAGCACCTTTACGGGTGAGTCGAGTGAGAGGCACGACGATATCGGAATATCGGAAGATGAATCGTCGATAGAAGTTGGCGAAACCTAAGAAAGACTGTATGTCCTTCACGTTATGAGGTTCTGGCCAATCGAGAATAGTCTTAACTTTGTCTTTCAACATTGTCAGACCTTCGGGGGAAAGGATGTAGCTGAGATATTCGACTGTGTCAGAATGAAATTCGCACTTATCGGCTCTGACATAAAGTCCATGCTTCCGAAGGCGTCGGAGGACTTCTTTGACGTGCTTTCGGTGTTCTTTGACGGAATCGGAGTAAATGAGGATGTCGTCGAGATAGACTATAACACAGACATCGATAAGGTCGGAGAAGATGTCATTCATGAATCGTTGGAAAGCGGCCAGCGCATTGGTAAGGCCAAATGGCATAACAAGCCACTCAAAAGAGCCATATCGAGTTCGAAAGGCTGTCTTCCATTCGTCACCCTCGGCAATTCTGACTAGGTGATATGCGTGTCGAAGGTCGATTTTCGTATATATTGAGGCTTTCCAAGGAGCATCGAGAAGATCGGAAAGAAGGGGTAGGGGGTAACGATCTTTTTTCGTGATCTTGTTAATTCCTTGATAATCGACACAAAGACATAGTGAACCATCCTTTTTCTTGACGAAGAGAACGGGTGCGCCATGAGGAGAGGTGGAAGGACGAATGAAGCCTATATTGACATGTTCGTCGATAAATTCTCGGAGCGCTTGAAGTTCGGAGTGGGACAATGAATAGATCGGACCTATCGGAGGCAAAGTGCCTTCTTCGAGGTTGATCTTAAGGTCGTAAGGGCGATGAGGAGCCAAAGTATCGACTCTCGACTTGCTGAAGACGTCGGCGAATTCGTGATATACTTCGGGGACGGTCGACAAGTTGATTGGTTCCTCAGAAAGAGGTTTTTCTGGCGGCGACAGAAGGATCGGAGAGTTGAATTTGGAATGTCTCGGAATTGATTAGGGAAATTGAAGGGACGGAGGACCCAGAAAGAGACTCGGAGGTCTGCGAAGGGAGTGAAGCTGCCCTGGCAGATGTCGACGATATTGATTCATTCAACAAGGCAGAACGGAAAATGATGCGGCCCAATACCCAGTCAATCAACGGATTGTAGCGGGTGAGCCAGCTGTGTCCAAGAACTGCAGAGTATTCGGAATTGAGCGGAGTGACGTAAAATGTCAAAGTCATAGATTCGCCAGCCGGAAAACGTACAGGAAGTTCGACCAATTGTGTTATGTAGTTGTTAGAAGTCCCATCAAACAAATGAAGAGGAATAGGCGTTATGGATTTTTTCGGGAATGGTTCTGCGAATTTCGAGTCGATAAAACAATGAGTAGAGCCTGAGTCAATCAGAGCTCGGAAGGGTTCGGAAGGTGAGTTGGAAAGCATATGTTCGAGATTAACAGACGTGGAATTTGGATCTGAGAGAGCAGACGCGTTGAGTCTTAACTCCATGATGTCACGGTCGAGTCCAACGCAGTCCTCAGGCCGTGAGGAGTTCTGAGGACTGCCCTCTATTTTTTCGAGTTGGAACTCGAAGTAGAAGGCTTCGCGGAAGAGCCGGAGGCAGCGCCGGAGTTGCTGCCCAAAGAAGAGGCAGCAGACTCGTTCTTCAATGCAGCTCGAGCCTTCGCAGCAGAGGACGTAGACCTACGGCAATCCTTAGCCTGATGACCACCTTTGCCACAGAAGAGGCAGAGGTTATTATCAAGGCGACGCTTTCGTTCGGCTGGAAGGAGTTTGCCATTTTTATCCGGAGCATTCGAAGAGGATCTTGGAGTAGAAGACAAAGAGTTGGAGCGATTGTTGGACGAAGAGGAAGTAGAACTGGAATGGGACGTATTGGTGTTGCTAGATGTATTCTTCGAGGAAGATGAGGATTGGGACTTGTTACCGGATGAACCACCGGAGGACTTCGAGCTGTGAGAATGAGACTGTTTCTCACGCTGACATTCCCAGTAGCGGGCGTCGAAAACTTGGGCTCGGTCTCGGAGAGCGGCAAGAGTACCGGGTTTTCCGGAGTGAGACATCTCATCCTTGATGCGTTCGGCAAGACCTTTGTAGTATGCGTGTCGGAGAGCTCTGTCGTCCCAATGGACTTTAGCAGCGTATCGGTTGAATTCAATGTTGTACTTGAGAATACACTGATTCTCTCGCATCGTGAGGCGTTCTAGTTTGTCCTCAGCTTCGCCCTCTGGATCGATAGTCCCGAAGTTCTTCCGGAGTTCTCGGACGAAATCGTCCCAATTGAACATCCAGTCGTAATCCTCACCATTGACTAAGGGAGGCTCGAAGAACTCGAGAGCAGTACCACGAAGGTAGTTGAGAGCGAAGTTGATGCGATCGATGTCATCGGTAAAACCGGAGACAGATCGGAAGAAGAGTGCACATTGGAGGATGAATGAATTGAGTTTTCGAGGATCAGACCCATCGAAAGTATCGGGTTCGTGAGGCTTGATTTTCGGACGACGATTCTGGGTTCCGATGGCAGTAGTAATGGCGTTAAGGGCGTTGAGAATCCTATCGTCATCTTCATCATCACTTCCAGGATTGTTTCCGCCACCGCCATCACCATCTCCGGGGTCACTACCATCGTCATCATCATCTCCGGGGTCACCACCACCACCATCACCACGATTACCTCTGTTACCTCCGAAGAATGGGTTGTTGTCCCGATCTTCTTCGAACTGATTCGAACCACCATTATCAGGTTCGTCTCCAGGAGGGGATGTAGCCCTTCGGTAAGAGGGTATGTTCATCAGGAAAAACCTTATTTTCCTAATCTTGCCAATTGTAGATAATTTAGATATAATGAGATATAATTGGCATTTTTGTCTTGGTTTTCTCCAATAGGCTCCAA
>MU275190.1:18982-157897 GCA_022160315.1 Panus rudis PR-1116 ss-1
TGTATCGATAAGAATGAAGATCATGTGGAGAGATGAGTCATATAATCATAGCCAAGAGAGCTGTGACGGGTGACAGATAAGATATCGGAAACGTACTCGGAAGATATCGAAAGGAATCGGAGATCGGAGAAGGAAATCAAAGATAAAAGGAATAAACACGGTCATGTGATTAGTCAAGGTCACGTGACGGGAACGGTACGTGACAATCATCTACAATTGGCAAGATTTGGAAAATAAGGTTTTTCCTGATGCTGCCCGCCCGCCGGCTACCACAGGTGAAGAGGAGGCTGGGCTGGTATTCATTGTGCTCAGAAATACTTGGACTAGCAGTATATATTCAGAGTGTGTGGAGATCTCTCTAATTAGTAGGGGCAACTAAGTGATCAGGTATCTGCCCCTAATAAGGTGCTTTGCTTGTGATGTCGAGATGACATTGACAAAGATCATCCTGATTTTCCAGGATCTTGTTGAGTCCTCCAAAACTTCTCTATTCAAGAGAGAGCAATGAAATTTATGAATATGTATTATGGGATATGACATATATATTATGCAAATTTGTGTATATAGGGTATCATACAATTGGGCATTCATAGGGCACACAGACAGGTGGATGATATGTAAAATGGCCTGCATGTAATCTTCAAAATCAGTAAAACCCAATTCCTTTTCACATGCCCTTCAAATGTTCTCACGAACAACAGTTTTCCGCTCTCAGGATTTTCCAATTTTCTGAAGATACATGTATTTCACATAGTGTGAAGTTCGTCTTCGAGCCCAGTTGAGTCACCAAGCGAGGTTGAAACTGTTATTATACTCAAGATAATACAATCATGACTGAGACTGTTGTCTACTATGTCAATTACTATGGAATTGACTTATCTCTGAAGCTCAGAAGATCATATAATGAGGCAATCTGGTCTCCCTATGCCATATAGTTAGTAAAGTCAAACACACGGACTTGACATGACCAACCTTGCGCTCGAGCTCATCAATCACATCTCGAAGATGTTCCGCTATAACGTTACGCTTTGCCACGTTAGAAGCAGCATCAATGGTCTTGTACTGATCAGCAAGCTCAGAGTAGATGCTGTCAGAGTAATCAGCCCCCGCACGAGACAGGACATAAGAAACACATACAATTTGTAATGCGTGAAGTCATCTTCAAGCTCCTTCAGTACCTTCACCAGTACAGTTTGAGGAGGTATCCTGTCATCCTCCGCTTGATGATCCTGATCTCGACGTTCTGAGCCCTCAACAAATCCCTCATCATCGCTTGAACTACCCGTTGGAGCGTGGTCTTTACTCGTCCGATTTCGGAGCCATTCGGGAACGGTGTCTGTCCCATTCGGCTTACGGTCTCGAGTACGGGGTCGGTGGCAAACGGCGCAGCTGCGTTCATTGTGGACAGGCGCAGCATAGAACAATCGCTCCAAATGAGTTCCGCGGATGTTAGGAACGGGGACCTCCTCGTCATCTTCTGTGTGCACCGCGCGATGAACTTTGGATGCAGTTGCACGGGAAGGTTTTGGTGGTGCTTCGCCCCCGGTCGAAGACGGTTTCAATGCAGGTTCTGTGGGTGGAGGTGGCTGGTCAATCGGAACAGCGCGTGGCGATGATGCTCGGACAGGGGAAGCATTGGAAACGAAAGAGGCAGAACTATCTTTGCTGCGAGAGAAGCTCGTACGACTATGCTCAGACCGCGATGAAGAGCTTGATGACAAGGAGCGTTCGGACCTACGGCCTTCAACCTCCTGCGATATTCGACTAATTTCTCGTTCGCTGATGAAAGGCGCATACGACTCTTCTTCACGGTCGGGTATCCGTTCCGCAGGAGGAGGAGGCGGCGATTGTGGGCGGGACTGGGCTGGCGGTGCTTGCGACGAACGCACACTAGAGCGAGATGAAGCTCGAGATATATCCGGCTGGTCGTCCTCAGACTGATCCTGAGACTCCACCTCGCTTTCATCAGAATGTGTATCAAGGGCAGTGCGCCGCCGAGCAGATGGCTCTTGTGGTTCGTGCTCCCGTATCTCTCGTCGTTCCTTCAAGCCCTCTTCGACGACGCCTCGAAGGACCTCCACTTCGCCAGAAAGTCTTTCAACCTCTTGGCGAAGCTTCTCAACTTCTCGACACTTTTCCCTGAACGTGCGACTATCACGATTTTGCAGAGCTCGCAGGTCCTCAAGAAGTTGGTGGTGACTAGACAATTCGGAAGTGAGCCGGGATAAATGACTGCGAAGGGTCGAAATCAGTGCTTCGAGGGCTGATGAAGAATGAGTTCAACCACGTCCATGATACTATAGCAAGACAAGCCTACCTTTCTTCTCTTCCACAACTTCCTTGTACCGACTCTGGTTGGCTTCGTGAGTGCTGTGTCCCGTATTTACAGGAGGATGATTGATTGCATCCTGCTCAAGGATCTTGGTGCGTTCCTTCAAAACATCCTTCTTACATTCCTCAAGCTCAGCTTCCAGCTCCCTCACGCGGCGCCGTGAGATACTGTTTTCTGCTTCGAGATACGCAAGCTTTGCCTGAACAGCGCTCAACGTGGCTGCGATCCGAGCTGAGAAGCACTCAGCATCACATATTGAAGATCACGAGCAACAAAAACTTACCGTCATGCTCGCCGTCAGCGATACCATCCAAACCAAGATATCTGAGCGAGAGCCTCGCCGGAGATTCAACCACGCTCGTCAAGCCGGTAATGTCGGGAAGATGAAGTTTCGACTTGAACTGGTGCTTATTCGGAGTATACTTTGAGGGCTTGGGAGTAGACCCGAGGTTTACGGAGATATCTTTCGCTGTATGCTCAGCAGGAGCATGTCCACGTTGACGGACAGTGCTGTGAGCATATGGTTGTCCATCACGCGCATGTGCCCCCCTTTGTGTCTTTCGGGCAGCCTCGATCTCCTTCGTGATACCCTTGGCGAGGCGAGGGAATGTAGAGTGTTCGCTGACCTGCTCTGGAGTGGGTGGTCGCACATTGACAACCGGCTCATCCGTGTTGCGCTTACGTGGTGAGGGAATGGCAGCGTAGGATAATGACTGTTGGCTTTTGTTCCTAACTGTACACGATTGCGCGCTATTAGTGGTTTCTTGGGAAAACCGTGAGAACCAACGTACCAGCACCTGAGGAATGCGGTCTGGCTAATGGCGATTCTGGACGCGTTTCGCTGCGGTGAGTACGCGTAGATCGCGTCGACTGTGCACTTCGCGGTCGTTTCGGAGAGAACACGGCGTGTTGAAGCGCGTCAGACAACTTGGGCCGAGGAGAAGACACGGGTGAAGCGTCAGAAGTTGTACCAGAGCTAATAGAAGATTGAGGGGAACGCGAGAGAGCTGCCCTAATATCAGTACGAGGCTGAAGAATCCGATCAAGCTCCTCGGTATCATCCACGACCAGCGGGTCAAAATCAATCACACTATGAGTCTGCAGAGAATTGTCATCACTGACACGCGACGACACCATGTCCTAGGGAAAACGCACAATTTGTTTGGATCCAGTTCGGTCCTGGTCTACGTAACGCCTTGAAGCCATGCCCGCCACGACGCCCCTGACTGGTCTGTCAGGGTCGTACTCTGCCCCGCTCACGCTGGTGTCCCTGCGAGTCCCGCGCCCGCCAAGGCCAGCACTGATAGTGAGTGCACTGGCATGGTGTGCAGCAGTCGACATGGTGGCACCGGCATAGGGGCTGATCCCCTCTTCATCGTCGTCCGTGCGAAGGGACCATGGTTGGTAGTGACTTGGCTCGTCTCTCGAGTGATGGTCGAACGAAGCAAAGCCAGCAGAGAAGGAAGCTGGGTCAGAATAGTGTCGCGGATATTCTATTTCAGAATGATCAGGTTCAGATGAGAGGTGGAGGGAGAGGTCTGTATGTTGGAGGTTTTGCTCGAGTTGGATGCGGTGTTGTTCCTGCTCGTCGCCCACGATACTGAGGTCAAACGCAGTCCGACGAGAAGGCATTGTGCGCGAGGTGTCGCAAAGGTGCTCGTATCTGTATACGATGAGGGAGTGTGGGAGAAAGGAGCGACGAGACAAGACAGAGCCTGTTAGCCGATGGCCAATGCCGCCCGTCCGAAACTCAACCAGACGCGTATCACATGACCGTGAAACGCACGTGGACCCCGACGCGTCACACACCGTGTTTTCTGAATCGCGCCGAGTCAAACCACAACGGCCATGGAGGAAGAGGAAGAGTACTCGAGCTCCAGCGAGCACAATGACGAGCCCGGTTTCTCAGACATATCAGGGAGTACCTTTGCAGCCACATCCTTCGACCAATACTTTCTCCTAGCATCCAAAGCATCGCGGACTTCATCCAACGTCTATTCCAGTCGAGTAGAGCCCATATCACCCGAGGAATATACAGCAGCCGTCTCCTCCACCTCCTCACCCGTTCAGCTGCCCAAACTCAATTACCGCGCAGCGTTCCCTAGCTTCTTGCTCCAATTGGAACAAGGTTTCAACCTGCTCTTTTACGGAGCAGGGTCAAAACGCAGTGTCTTGAACGCATTCATCGAATACATGCATTCGAGACGAAACGTCTGTGTAGTCGTCGCGAACGCGTTCAATCCAGCATTCGCGTATAAAGACCTAGTCAACTCCATCGAACGTATGATGGAAGAATCTTCCCTGCCCCAAACGCAGCGAGGCATCGAAGGCCAAGTCCAACGAATCAATCGCTACTTTACTACCCAGGCTAAACAGCGCCTACTTCTAGTCGTGCATAACATCGAGAACCCATCGCTTCTTGGTAGCAAGACGCGGTCCTTACTCTCGAGCCTATGTAGTAACCCTCGAATCCATGTCATAGCCTCCGTCGACCATATCGCCTCCCCTCTACTCTGGTCTCTCAACGAGATATTCTCCCGCAAGTCCTCGGCTTCGCACAACAAAGGACAAGCCACTTCCGGCTACTCATGGCTCTATCACGACATCACGACGCTAGAGAACTACGACTTTGAACTATCCTCCGCAGACCGAACCTCCCTCTCCGGAGCCTCCCAAAGCACCTCCCGCGCCGCCCGCGCACGTGCAGATCGACCACTAACAGGACCCATGTCATCCATGACCGAAGTAGCAGCCCGACACATCCTTCTATCCGTAACAGAAAAAGCAAAGAAGCTATTCGTCCTCCTCGCGTCGAAACAATTAGAATCCACGGCCGACACGGAAACTGCGCCGCAGAACATGCAAGAAGTCGCAGTTGAATACAGTACGCTGTTCAATCTCGCACGAGAGAACTTTATTGCTACGAACGACACTGCCTTCCGTGCACTCATGAGCGAGTTCAAGGATCACGGCTTGATGATGACTGCGGCGCAGGGAGCCGGAGAAGTCGTCTGGATCCCCTTGCGCAAATCCGTGCTTACCACGTTGATGAACGACCTTCGGGACAGCCGTCTATGACACGCAATTACAGAATGTCCAATTAAACAGGCCCAAGCAGAATGACAGCAGGATACATGGCAAACTAGTAGATATAGGGGATGATACGGTACGGCACAATCTCACAGTACTTTTTCCAATCCTTTCCGTATCTAAGCAGAATGTCAGCAGACCCATCATGACAACCCAAACGACCGCACTCACTTTATCTCGCACTGCTCGTCGTCGCGTCTTTGCCTGTGAATAAGAAGGACAGCAAAGTAGATGACGTAAAAGTAGGTGACGGGGGTTTCGAAGGCGGTTGGGAGAGACCAAGCCAGGGCCATGAGAAGGTCGCCCCTGGGTATAGGCGTCAGGACAGCTCGGCGAGAGGGTGCTCGAAATACTCACATGTAGTTGGGATGACGGGAACGTCCCCACCACCCCGAGGTGATCAACTTGGAGCCGCGCTCAGTAGTCATGTACTGCAAGTCTGATAGGAAGGGGTTAGTCAATGGGACGTTGCACGGAATGAGTATACATACTCTTGGGGTTCCTTCCATTGCGGAAATCATTCTTTTCGCCGTTGGCAGCACGGAAGATGTAGTAACCAATGAGGTTGACTGCAACGATTGCTACGGAGTAAATGGGACCCAAGTCCTTGGGCTTGAAGACGAGGTAGCGTGCTTGGAGAGAGTACACAAAGGGCACCCAGGCAAGGTCGCCGACTGCAAGCATGAAGCCAAAGCCGTCGGTCGTGATGTCCATTGTGGTGAAGATGGCGGGCTGAAGCACGTCAGTCAAGTCACACATGTAAATTAGTGAAAGTGAATACCTCATTGTACAGCGCGTCCCCGACGTACCAGATCTGGAAAGCCAGGACGAGCCACATGGAATCGGTGACATAGCCCAAGAGAGTGTATTGCTTGCAGGCCATGCTGATATCAATGAGGGCCCAGAGCATGAGACCAGGACGGAGCTCATTGAACGACTTGAGGTCAAAGGAACCGATGGAGGGGTTCAAGTCACGGCCGATGTAGAACTGCCAGCGGTGTCAATCGAGACAGAGAGACTAAATATGCCTGCTTACATCGTAGATGGGGTTTCCGGAGTTGCCGCCGAGAGCAAGGAGTCTGCCTGGGCGGAAGGACCCGAGGTAACAGAAGAGGGCCTGAGCGACGGACATGAGGAGAGAAGCGGTCACGAAGCCGACCCATTTGTCGTAGATGAACGTGAAGGACTGGGGACCATAGCGATAGATGACACCGGTGACGATGCCCATCGTCAGCAGGAACGTCGGGAAAGCTACAATTGTTCAGCACAGTGTATCAATGTAAGCAACCGTGCGCGTACCATTAATCTTGTACTTTTTGCGCTCGCCATTGCGCATGACGGTGCCCTCGATCCAGTCTCCAGGGAGGATGAACCAGGCGAGGACGGTGTACGCGTACCAGATCAGGTAGTAGAGCGTGGCCTGGGGGTCGTAGAGGGAGAGCCACCAGTCCTTGGACGTGACGGCGTCGACGAGACGCGGGTAGAGCGTGTCGAGGGGCGGGGGGCACCCTGCGGATTCTGAGCAGCCAAAGTAGAGGGCATAGGTGAGGAAGGGGACGCCAAGCGTAATAGCGAGTGCGCCGGGGGGACCGAGGAACTCGTAGTGTTTTGTGCGCGGGTTGAGCTCCATGTTGACGCGACGCGTTGAGTAGAGGCGTCCTGGCTTTATAGTTCGCGAGTGTGGTACGAGTGCACTCGACATTTACGACGCGGGGCACGTGCCTGCTTACATCAGCGCGTAGAAAGACGAATGTTTTGAAGTCTAAGAGCGGACGGCGAACATGCACTGATGGGTTTCTTTTCTGCGCGGCGGGGAGAGGGGGATGCGACGCAGCTGCCCGGGGAACGCTCTGTCGCACAGGTCATCCGCTCCCGATTTGTATGTCTTTTATTCTTTATTTCGCTTCAGAGTCTAAAGGCTATCGCAGTATGGCAAGCAGGCTGGCAAGACACCGCACCGCGAAGGGTCATCGACACCGTACGCTTCGCAGCATGCCTCACGTTCGCAGGTGTCTGTGCAAGTACAGCCGTCTGTCAAGGGGCAGCCATCTGTGCAGCGGTCTGTGCACGAGCAGCACGAGCACACCGGCAATCCGCGCTCCCCCTCTGGCCAGTCTCGCACCCTCCCCCGCGCTCAACACAAGATGGCTCACACCCGCACGTCCACTGACGCGATCACGTAGGTCTACTCGCTTCATCCCAGATGCCTCTCTCACCGCTGCTGCACAGGATAACCCTCGCTCAACGACTCCAGGAGCTCGCAACGGCCAACGCCGAGGGCCTTCTCAAGTGCGCCGCCCCCAGTCCCTCTTGTCATTCACTGCTGATCATTACCTCCAGCGACGACGAGTACCGGCTCCTCCGCCAAGATCTCTTTGACCGTCTCGCAGGCGGGTCCACCGTCCCCGCAGAGGCCCCGCTCGTCCCCATCGCCGCACGAAACGACCGTAAGCAGCGCAATGTGTGTTCATAGTTCTCCACTGACCCCGCACAGACCCTCCAAGACATTCACGACAATCATCCCAATTCGACACCCAATCCTCCCTCGCCCCCTCCATCCAGTCCAAACGCTCCATCTCCTCCAGCGTCACCGGCCTCCTCAAACGAGCGACCAGCAAACGCCGCACGTCTTCCGGCGCAGATTCTCAGCGGAGCGAAACCGCGAGCGTATACTCCACCAGTTCCCATTCAAGGGGCCTCTTCCCCCGTCTACTCTCCCGCCAACCGAGCAACGTTTCGCTGCAGCCTGAAAATCACCGGCTGTCCCGCGCAGACCCGTCCACGTCCACCCTCGTCGATCCCGGCGTGAGCCATTCGCCTAAACAGCGCACAAGCTCTCTCGCCCGCTCTTCCGCCCGCAGTCTGCGCAATGCCCCTCCTCCCTCCGCGTTCCAAGGTAAATTCGCGGCGGCCGAACAGAGCTACACCGCAACAGCGCCGATTGATGGCTCACAGGACGACGAGATGTTGCTCACTTCTGCAGACATTCGGCGGGAAATCGAGGCGGTGGAAGCGGAAAGCAAACGTTTATTGGACGCGTTCAATGGGCTGGAACTCAGTACGCTCGTCCGGCGACAAAAGCGGGGGCCGACGAGTCCGCTATCGGTGACTCCGTCAGAAACAGGCAGTCAAAGCCGACTTGCGCCCGACGACCGAATGCCAAGAAGAATGGCGAGCGACATGGACGCAATATCCATACACTCGAACAACTCACGGCGGACGACAGTATCTACACATCGACCGACCGACAACCGAAACCGACGAACGGCCTCGCACACGGGGACAGTCTCCCAAACCTCATCTCTATACCGACAAAACTCGGTCTCAACCATGTCAATACACAGCAGAGCGGGGCCGACGCTTCCCCCTCCCTCGCCGTTGGTCTCACGGTCGTTTGGGCGACTGAAAGCGGGGAGTTCGTCGAGTGTGAACCTGGCGCGGAGTGTGGGGCACCTTCCGCTCGCGACGGTGGCGGAGGGCCCGGACAAGGCACGGACGAGCACGAGCTATGAGACGGAAGGTGTGGGGGAGGATGAGATGAACGATATCCGACGACGCAAGGCGGAGGTGACTGCGCGGTATGAGGCGAGGATCGAGTACCTGCGTGCGCGGCTGAAGGGGGCGGAGCTGAGGGAGAAGTTGCTGAAGCACTAGGGTGGCATTGAAGGTGATGAATGATCACACTTGGACTGCACGAGGTGAATACTAGGATTGCACTAGGAAGATGGCTGCTAGAGTACATACCCGACCTACGATATACCCGGGGCTAATACCCTTGCGATACTTTGTTACATCACTCAATAATCATCACGATCGTTTCTCGCTTGATGGCCGTTCTGGCGCCGGTTGTGTTGCAGTTGCGGTTTACCAAGTTCAAAGTTGGCCTCTCACTGAGACTCTCACTGTCATATATACCCTCGACGGACGCCTCAAGTTCATCTTTCTCTGTCAGCGATTGTGAGTGCGACTGATATAGACAGCTGAGGCCGTCGAGGGATTCACGCGCCCATGTCCGTGCCGTCCACCACGGGAGATGATCTTCGAGACGAGGTAGGCCCTCCTCCATCCCCCGGCACAACGCCAACGAGGAGGAATTTCAACGCTCGTCTCCCCCTTCACCGCTCTCTCAGCCAGAGCTCTCGCTGGTCCCCCAGCGACACGCCCCAGCACCACCACCAGGGCACATCGTACTTTACGCTCTCGACCAGCCCCTCGACCCCGGCACCGCGCAGGCCCTCGCACCAGCAGCAGCGCGTCATGTCCAGCACCAACACAAAGCGTCGCGGCGCACGCAGCACTAGCGTCACCAGCTCCCATGCCACCGGTCGCGCCTACCGCGACGATGACGATCAGTTCGCCGAGGGTGGCAGCTCGGACGATTCTCCCAACGCCACAAGAGACGACACTCCCAACGCAGACAACATCCCCGAATCAGACGAGTCCTCCGAGCACGAGGAGGACCCCATCACCCTCAAGGACCGCCAGTCCCTCATCAACGTCGAGCACCCCTTCGGTCTCCCCATCTGGAAGCCCGCACTGTACAAAAAGTCTCGCTCCGTCACGCGCTATGCAGACGAGGCCCTGCACTCGGTCCCCTCTGCCCAGGCAGAACGCCATCTCCTCCCCGGAAATATCTTCTGGGCCGTCCTCTTTGGCTGGTGGCTCGCTCTAACCTGTCTTGCCATTTCCGGACTTTTGTACGTCATTCCTATGGGTGGCAAACGCTACTCAACCCTCATATTCGGCTTGGGCTGGTATCTCTTCTGGCCGTTTGGAAAATATGTCGAGGGTGAGCTCGGTGAGGGTTCTGTCCACGAGGATGAAGAGCAGCCTCGCCCGCAGACATCACATTCGATGGCGTCAGTGCAGGAGGACGAGGAACCAGAGGAAGAAGTCCCGTCCTCTAATCAGTCGACCATCACTCCCCGGCACACTCCCCAGCATCCCCAGTCGACGTCTTGGGACTCGTCACTGCCTAATGAGACCACGGCGCTGCTTGGGAACGGACGTCCGCAACCTCTGAAGCCCTCCAAGTCGTACGGCGCCGCACCACTAACACAGGCAACCTATGCAATCGGTGTAGGCCACGGCAAGTCTTCCGACGTCCTTGGTCGCATCTGCTTCTGGCTATTCCTCGCGAGCATCATCGCCCCTCTCATGTTCCTCGTCTGCCTCATGTGCTGGGCTCTCGTCTTTACCGTCCCCATGGCGCGTCTGAACTGGGCTCTGATCAAGCACCTCTTCCAACACCCCACCGACATTCGTTTCTGCGCTGCCCCAGCAGTCGTTGCGGTCCCCACAAGCCAGAATGACGAAGCCCCCCATTCGGCATCGAATACCGAGCCTCCGACCGCCTTCAAGCGTGCTCGTCTCTCTGCTGGACAAATCGCACCGTCAGGATCTCCAACCTCGACAGTGCTCCTGTGTACATACAGCGCGTTCGGCTGGAAGTACTACAAGTACACCATCGGCGGTGTCAACATCCTCATCATCAACTTGCTCCCCGTTGTCTTGTTCGTGATGCTCGACGGATTCCTCTTGTGGCCTCTTGCCGAACGGAGAGAGCATGCTGGAAAGCACGTACCAGCCCTTCTCGCTCTACTCACCTCCCGACCACTCATCTTCGCACTGAGTTTAACAAGCGTCATCCCCCTCTCCTACTTCATCGGTATGGCCGTCGCCTCCATCTCCGCCCAATCCTCCATCGGCATGGGCGCAGTGATCAACGCCACATTCGGCTCCATCATCGAAATCATCCTGTACGGCATCGCCCTAACACAAGGGAAAGGCCACCTCGTCGAAGGATCCATCGTCGGTAGTTTACTAGCCGGTGTACTCCTCATGCCTGGTGTTAGTATGTGTAGCGGTGCCATTCGGCGGAAAGAACAAAAGTTCAATGCGAAGAGTGCGGGTGTGACGAGTATGATGTTGATCATGGCTTTCATTGGTACACTTGCCCCGACATTGTTCTACCAGACGTATGGCAGCGTACGTCGATATCACATTTTGGTTGTTCTTCACAGGCTGATGTGTGAATTTGTTTTTAGTTCCAACTTATTTGTGACGGGTGCCCAGACGATGTTGCGTTAGCGGACCGGCCGTGGGTGTGCCAGCACTGCTACTACGAGCATCCCGACCCAGTCGACGACCCGTTCTACCAATCAACGGTGAAGAGTCTCATGTACTTCTGCGCGGTTATCCTCGTATTCGTAAGTGCCCACCCCCTAAATGTTACAATTCACCCAAGCTCATCCATCACCAGTCATACCTCATTGGTCTCTGGTTCTCCCTACGCACGCACGCCTCCCAAATCTGGCAGAACCCCCAACAGCTCCTTCACGCCGAAACACCAGTCCACCACCGTTTCTCGCTCTACAACCGATTCGTCCCCGGCACCCAAGGTCACGCCAACCAGAAACAACCCTCGCTGAGACACAGACCTAGTACAATCGCCAGCACCATTCCTTCCCGGAGTCAAACTCCTACCCCGCGTCCTGCAGATGTAGCTGTCCCATCCGTAGTCGTCGAGCCTCACTCCGCAACGACAGAGAGCAGCGGCGCACCTCCAAGCTCCGGAAAACGAATCTCCTACGCTCCCGCGCCAATCATCAATCCCCCAGTTCCCTACACTCCTCTTCTTGAAACCGTCGACCACGCAATCAAGGATACAGGTCTTCACCCGATGCAACTCCCCGAGAATATCACCACGGACGACTTCACGCGTGCTGTGGCGGTTGCAACTGTTAGTGCGTTGAGGCATCAGCAGAACCAGGCTTTACCGAGGGTGAGGAATTCTTCTGCGCCGGAGGACGAGGTTGGTGGGGGTGGGCATGGTGGGCATGAGGCCCCTTCTTGGAGTCGCATGACAAGTGCGAGTGTTTTGCTTGCTTGTACTTTCACTTATGCTCTCATCGCTGGTGAGTCTCTCTGTCCGGAATCAATCGAATAGATGCTGAATGACTCTTCACAGAGTTGCTCATTGATGTGGTCGATGTTGTGCTGGAAGGCTCGGGCATTGACGAGAAGTTCCTCGGTATCACCCTCTTCGCGCTCGTTCCCAACACCACAGAGTTCATGAACGCCATGTCCTTCGCCATGAACGGCAATATCGCACTCAGGTGAGCATCATTACATTCTTCGATTTATACCGGCCGCTAACAATTGTCATAGTATGGAGATCGGCTCTGCATACGCTCTACAAGTCTGTCTGTTACAGATTCCGGCAATGGTCGCGTTCTCGGCATGGTACGCCCCGGACAAGATGGGTTCTGTTGCAGATACATTTACGTGAGTACATCCTTTGTCACCTGGACTTTCAGACATTGACCATGAGATTAGACTGATTTTCCCCCGATGGGATGTTGTCGTCATTATCCTCTCCGTCTTTTTGATGACTTATACCTACATTGAGGCCAAGAGCAACTACCATCGTGGCAGTATCCTTATTCTCAGGTAAGAGTCCTTATTGCGCTTTCATGCCAGGACGCGCACTGATGCTTCCAACAGTTACATTGTTCTCACTTCCGGCTTCTACTTTGCTCCTCAACGAGGACCCGAGAACGAAGCCATTCACTCCCTAACCAGCAGAGTATTCAAACAGCTTTTCCTCGGAACCTCCTAACATGTTCTCCATTCTCTTTCTGTCATGATACTTTCGGACTAGTAGTACATACATACAATACCTGTTGTCGGACCTACATACAAATGGGTGCACTGTTTGTCTGTTTGATGGATTGCAATACATTTTTTCATATACCTCAGTGCAGACTCTGAAGACTCTCGAGAATACTTTGAATTTCGGAACGACTTGCGGTGATGCGTTCGACTTCATGTTCACCCCGTAGGATCTTGCTTTGATCTGTTCGCGAGAGGAATTGCTCGAGGAAGTCGCCGTCGAGGAAACCGATTGCGGTATCTGCGTCGGATCGACCTCGCGTCATTGCAGGTGTACGATACCTTGGTACAAAGTGATCAGTGTAGCACGAAAGAATAACGGACGTCTTCGGTACTTACTTCGAATGACGTATATCGCCAGCCCCACTGATATACTTGCCCAGATTGCGTTGTAGACCCGTCAAGGTCAACGACACATTCTCGTCGTTCACATGAATGATTTGACCGATACGACCTGATGAGGTGAAGAAGATATGTTCCGGTTCGAATACGCTCCGTTCTGCGGCATCGCGAGATGTCACGCTGCCTGTTACGCCCGCTCTTGTAAGTACTGAGAAGTAGATCATGCGATGAAGTTGAGCGTACCTTGGATCAACTTGTTTACCATCTCCCCGAGGTAATAGAACCCATCTCTACTCAGCTTCGCCCGTCTATCGCCGTCTCTCTCCAGGGAAAATGTGAACAAATTACAGTCGGCCTAAACAATCCAAGGTCGCGTCAGCTATGAATCCAGCATAAAGAGATCCGACCTACGTTCGCTCCAATCACACCGTTATCAGGCAACGCCCCGACGACACTTGGCCAGAGCGGTCCATAATCTCTAGCCACCACGCGCAATTCGGTACCCACCAACTCCAGGATAGATACTGAGCTAATGGAGTCGCCGACGGTAATGTAATCTCCACGAACCGCCAGAGTGGTTACAAAGTAGTTGTGGTTCCAGACGTGGTGTTCATGCAAGATGATCTCTCCGGTAACCGGCGCTTTGGACAGCTCGTACAAGATGACCTAGGGATTATATCAGCATGCGGGTTCCTTCGCAGAGGATTGAGAATGCGTACGGAGGAATTGACTGCTGCAACAATGAACCTGTCCCGTATAACGTTCATCGCCCATACACATCCGTTCACTTCCTTCTCGGTAAGTATGTGTAGGGTAGATGCGAAAGGTGCTGTTGGTTCCAGAGAAAATACGACAATTCGTCCTTTGGACGGTTCACGTTCTCCAAGAAGGTGCTGGAAAGTCCCAATAGCCATGAAGGGAGGACCAAAGGGCGACTGTGTAGGCTCTAGATCGGACAAATCGACGATAGCTGATATTTCTTCCTCCGGCTCGCAACCAAACTGGGCGGTACCTACTCCCAAATCGCAGCGTTTAACAACGGTGCGAAGAAAGAGGTATCAGCGTTGCACTTACGGTTGTATGAAGTCGCGTCATAGATATTTAGGAGACTCCGTGCGGCGTCCGCATCGCCAATGCGGCTAGGCTGAAGGTGTGCGCAAGCAACCCCAAATGCATTGTATGAGGGATTATATGCGATGCGTCGGGGATTTTCGAACCCGAGAGGCACCTGCGTATCCTGTGAGCAGCCACCCTCCTGGAAGAACAAGAAATCATACCTGTCGGACTTGCATCTTAGCCACACCTCGAACCTTGCCAATGATCAGAGAGGATTCCGTTGCCACGATGACAGAGGACGGGAACTGGGGATGGTTGAAGTGCGACACGGCCGCCAGGTCCTATAATGGGTGATACTGCGTTAACAAAAGACCAAAACGGGAGTGAAAGGGTAACACACCTTCAGCGCGATGGGAGATGGGCGTAGCCTCTGCTTATCCAAGTAAAATGCCGCTGACCTACTTCCACAAGCGAAGATACCCCTCTGTCCATCAACCTCGCAGGTAGACAATGAAACAGGAGAAGAACCGAGCGAAAAGACCTTCTTGTCCTGTAGACCATTCTTGGTGAAGCTGAAGGAGGCAACAGTACCGTTCGTGAGACCAGCAATAACGTAAGGTCTGCAATCTGCATCCTTGGCTTTTCTGCTAGTACCAAAGTTATGCAATATAATAGATTGAGGTAGGGATGGCAAAGGCTCGGTTTCGCAGACGACCTTAATCGTAGTGGCTTCAAGCGCAAGTACAGCGATGGTACGGGACTCCCAAAATGATACTGCGACGTTGAGCGTGAATGCCTTCGTCGGATCGAAGGGTTGACATGATATTGCGCGTATCTCCCGTAGTCTGTTATCGGGGTCTCGGAAGTCATGCACTCTAAGGTAGATACGTACGTTAGAACATTAAATCCCATGTATGCGAAGACACACACCGTTGAACTTTGAACTGGCCACTCTCATCAGAATTCAATAAAGCGAGTCGTCCCCCGGTTAAACCAAGCACGACCTGGCTCGGATTGATATCCGCAGCAACGATCCCTCTGTCATTCCAAAAGTGATCCAGCTTCTTGGGCACCCAACCGTCTCCAACGTTATGGAACAAGCCGGTCGCTTCAACATACTCTAGGAGCCGCACTTCCTGTGCAGTGACTTGTACCACCCACGCACTGTCGGTGTACGACGACTTGCCATTGTTCAATACCCGCCGAGAAAAATTTGAAACTGCAAGTGTAGGGGATGATGTGACAAAGTCCGTCGTTTTAGGGTCGAGACGCTGCAAAGCATTTACGCCGTCCAGGCGGAAGACGTAAGTCTCATGGTAAGTCGACGCGAGCAGGTGAGAATCATGTCTAGTGCACAGTTATGATCAGTAAGTACCCATTGCAATCATAGCTTAACTTACGTGCTCTCGAAGCGAGGGCGAATGGGCCAAATGTTGGTGATTTCGGTGATTCCTCGAACGACTGCGAGCTCTGCAAAGTCGGCACCCGTTTGAATAACGTTCAATGACCCGGCACTGTTCCCGCCCGAACAAGTGACAATTTGAGGCTCCAGTACAGTATTAGAAACAACACACATAAGTGGCCTCGGTTCAGCTCACCTGTCCACTCTTGTCCACGTCAGCGAGAACAGCATCCATTATCGGAGCAATATTGCGGAACTTCTCAAGGATCTCAATATGTACGCCTTTCAACTTGACGACCGTTCCCTTATGTCTTTGCTTGCCATTGATCACATTGTCATCGGCCTCTCCTCGGGTCAGTAGAGCGGAAGGATCCACAGCGTGGATCTCGGAAGGTATGGGGATCGTGTCGTCTTCCGGAGCAGAAAGCGGTGCTGGGTGAATGCGAACAAGTTGGCTGTCTCCGAGATGTGAGCCTACGTATATTATTTGTGAAGTGAGATACGTGAGGGAGGTCGGTGGTGACACCTGCGGGCGTAGATTGTCTTCTCAGTACACCCGACTCCATGAGAGATAGAGTATACATACCTCGCCGATTGGCAGCAAGATAAGCGACGGTTTCGAATCCAGGGTCAGAAGACTGAGACGACCATATTTATCGCCTATCAAGTACTTTCTGGCATCAGCATCCACTGTACACCACCTAGATATATACTGCATGAGCGACATTGTGGCAAATTTGTAGGAAGGAGCCTACGCAGTGACTTCACTCCAAGGCCATTTCACAGTGCATCTAGGTATTGCTTTCCTCTTCTCCCTTTCTTTCTCTTTCTCCACGGCTTTGGTACTCTCCTCCTCGTTCATGCTCGCCTTCCGCTTTTCTAATCTACGGTGCTTCCCTTGGCGAATGCGTTGTTGCTGAGGATCGGAAAGTTCATAGAAAAGTATCTCTCTGCCACCAAGGAGGATGACACCACCTGGACAGACTTGCTCCTCTTCATCTTCATCTTCATCTTCAGTATAGGGCGATAATGGGAAAGACGGGACAGAAACCAATATTGGCGGAGTTTGCAGCTGAGGAAAGATACTACCGGACAAAGCGGTACTACGTACGACTTCTGTCGGTGCAGCCGAAATCTCTTTCTCGTCAAGGATTATCTCACGAGATAAGAGTTGAATACGCCGCTTGTGATCCAAATGCAGCATAGCTAGATCTCGACCTCCGTTATCAACAAAGGCCAAGGACAATAGGTTTAGTTCTGGGATTCTGAGATACTAAGAGTTTAGTTCGTTCGAATGAATAGAACTGGAGTAAAGGACGCGCACGCGATATCAAAGTGGTCGCCGAAGTCTCCATCATCAAAGTGGACTATCTTGAGCTTGCCGACATAGCAGCTAACAACAGCCAATGACCCGTCTGGATGAATGAATACATCATTGAGAAACTCGGCGGAACGAGCATTGCGATCAAAGAGGGACAAGGAGGCTTTCGTTTCGAGCACAACGGAGTCTTCTGCTTCCTCCTTTGCGCTTAGGATGATGAGCTGCGGGTCTGGGTGGTCTGTAAGAACGAGGATGTTCGAGTATTGCGCTTCGGACTACGTAAAAATGAGTACGACGCGATGCGAAGCGCAAGCGTAGCACTCACGTCGGCAGGTATTGCACGCAGCGAGAGAACGCGGCCCCAAATCTCAAGCTCCGAGTCATTACGCAAGCCTTCCGGTGTCAAAGAGTGTATCTCTATGCGGTTGGTCCTCGCGATCACTAGTTGTTGAAATGGAGAAGAAGGAGAGAGATCACATCGAAGGGAGGCAATTACAGATGAAGGGGGGTGGAATGTTGTCACGACCTTCATATTTTTCCTCTTTGCTTTATGAGAGTGATATGTTGTCAAATATCCAAGCCCCTTCGACTTCGCCCGAGCTGTCTATAACGTGCTGAGAGCCAAGAGTGCAGTGAACATCTATGCTGCGTTGCTTGAAGGTTGCCGTTACTAAAGTCAGCGTGGTTGTATAGCGAGCGTCTAGCATGATGTCAGACCTCGGACATAAGCAACTTCCACCTAGTTAACTTATTGCAGTCCTTTCCATCTGCATGAAGCCTCTCATCAGCTATTGTGAGCTCCTCAAAATACATTCGTACGTATATGAGGCGAATATCTACTAGAGAGAGACCGCATTTTCAGCACATTGAATAGCAACTCATGACGTCATGCGATTTGCTACTTCGGTCTTCAAACGATCCTATCTCCGTTTTGAACGCCGGCCTCTCGACCTGACCCGGCCGTCGTTGGCCAAGACGGTTATCGACTTCCAGCCATCTTCATACTCAGTAGTTGAGTGCCCTTGCACCTCTGTGCAGGTTTTTATTGGGTTTTTGCTGCACAATCCACCGTGGTCTCGTATCCGTCTCTCGCACTCAATGGCTTCCGTACTACAGCTCCGCACCGGTCTGTTCAACGTACTACGCTATACCTCCCATCCTCGAACATATGGCAGAATAATTTTCTCAAACAAACTATACTCAACCAGTGTTTCTAACAAAGGCACGCTGAAGCGCTCCTGGTTATATGGTCGGTCACTGGCATAGCCTTTTCCTTCATTCTGCAATCAAGTCTTATCCCATCACAGTACCTTGCTCTTCTGACCGGATGTTGCAGAAGTCTTTAACCAACTCTTCTGATGTGATCATTTACGACTTGGAAGACAGTGTTCCTCCATCTGCTGCTGACAAGGATGGTGCGCGCAACAGGTTGACCGGATTTTTGTCTGTTCGTCGTCATATACATTCTCCCTGTTCATTCCGTGCCTGAATTCCGAGATTCAGAGCTATGCAGAGTCAGAACTACCCCACCCCAGTAGGTCAGCAGTGCGGTTGAACGCAATTAATACCCCGCACTTCCGCAAGGACGTTGCACAGGCAGTATGTCACGCTCCTTTGCTACAAAGGGACCACAGTCGTAATGCTTCGTAGTTCCGTCTACCCCACATACGAACCTTCGTTCTGCCGAAGATACACTCCCCTCAAGACCTACACCACGTTTCACGCGAACTATATACCCACTCACAGCTTCAAAATGACACCTCAAGGAACGATGCCCCCATCGAATTCGTGGCAAGCATTGAAAGCGCGCGAGCCATGTACAATCTCGGTGCCATCGCTAGCTGGCAATCTGAATATGGTCCACAGATAGGCGGAAAGCTGTCTGCGCTTCTTGTACGCATTTATGCGCTTATGATACTCGTCCATTGAGGTTGACTGTATGAAACTGATAGTTTGCGGCTGAAGATTGTGAGTCTTTGTGTTACTTGCATATTCACAATGCCGACAGCACAAACATATATAGATTGCGCTGACACATCTGTCATCCGTACCCCGTCGCG
The DNA here is from genome assembly GCA_022160315.1 of Panus rudis PR-1116 ss-1. Classification (NCBI taxonomy): domain Eukaryota; kingdom Fungi; phylum Basidiomycota; class Agaricomycetes; order Polyporales; family Panaceae; genus Panus; species Panus rudis. The sequence continues at coordinate 38,260 of MU275190.1, forward strand.
TCGCGAGCTTCTATATACTCGCTCCCAGATCGCGATTACGGCTCGGGCATTCGGGTTGCAGGCGATTGACATGGTGCGTTCTCTGTAGTGAAGACCACTCGTCGATAAATCTTCATTCGAAACACAAGGTATGCGTGAACTACAAGGACCTCGACTATCTCCGAGAGGAGTGCCAAGATGGGCGTGAACTGGGCTTTACCGGAAAGGTATTTATTTCAGTGTATGGAAAGAAAGAGCCACTTATTCTGACTGTCGCTGTAGCAAGCAATTCACCCAACACAGGTTGATATCATCCAGAATACCTTTGTTCCCACCGCAAAAGGCATGTTCACGAATAGCGGCATGATGCAGAGGTGCCAATAATTTCCATATCACTCTAGAGATCAGTCGAGCAGCAAAGATCCTCGAGCAGATGGAGAAGGCGCATGCCAGCCAACGAGGTGCCATAGGTCTTGCAACCGAAGGCGGACCCACCGAAATGATCGACGCCCCCATGATCAAACAGGTAAGATCCCTTAAGTGGCGACTGCTTGCACAGACTCACCGAGACTTCATCTGCTGCAGGCTGAGAACATTATTCGGATTGCGAAGGCTGCAGGACTCCCCATCCCATCTTAAGTAGTACGGAGAAGACTGAGAATAGTGAGAAGAACTTTTTAGGACGTGTATAAGAAACAGGTTATAGCTTATAGCGCCTTGGTTGGCTTCAAGTTTTCGAGCATCCAGCACAGGAGTCTAGTGTCTGCGTTACATGCTGACCTTCAAGCTGCAACGCTCAGGCCTCCGTAGGATGTCATCAGTGTGCTCTATTGTCGGTTGTATACCAACATCTATGTTACTCTGGAAGAGCAGTTTTGATCCAAAACTATCTCAAATATCCTTGGCAGCTGTCAGAAATCGTTCGATAACAGCTTTCCCTCTTTGCAAGTTCGGCAAACACATCCTTTCATTCGGCAGATGCGCTTGATCCTGTTGAATTATGAGTACAATTTGTTATATCGAGAGAAGAACACAAACCGTGCTTTGACCCATGGGTAAATGCAGCGCATGACAGCCGAATTCTTTCTCGAGGTATGGGATGGATGGGATAGACTGCACGCCGACGGTGAGGTAGGGCTTACGCGCCGCAAAAGAAGTAAAACTCACCCCGCCTTCTCTGATTCTCAAAGGTTCTACGCCCCATTCTTCTCTGATTGCGTTCTCGAGGGCAGTAAACCATGGATCATCAAGGCTTCCGAGCCACCAGTCGGCGGTATGAGAAACAGATACCTGTAAACCGGTTCAAGACAAGGTTGGAGCCGAGCGGTTATATGCTGCTTACCTCCAAGAGGTTTGATGACTGGAACGTGTTGAATTGGGTACGTATAAAGTCTTGCAGAGCGGTGGAGACTTGGGTAAGACTCTGGTCTGGAACAATACGAAGAGACACGCGAGATTCCACAGAGGATGGTATGACGGTAGAGTCTGCACAGACAAGTCAGAATGATTATTCCCAATTCACCTTTGTGCTCACTGACTCTTGGGTCCCGAAACTTCCACGTCGTGTATTGTCAGCGACGGTTCACGCCACTTCGCAGATAAAGTCGAAGCAGGCGTCTGGGTTACTCCCGAGAGTACCTTGAATAACTGTCGTTCTTGTGCGGTGAGTGGCCGTACATCATCATCTAAGAACAAGACTGTGTAAGAGAGCAGGATTGTCGATAAATGAATCCACCTACAGAACCCAGGTATAGTCACTCTGCGGTCGTCGTCCGTCAGAGTACCGAGTAATTTGATCCTTCACGGCATAAAGTCGTCAGTGAAGGGGTTGATCGGGATGTAAAGCACAGGAGCTTACATGTCCATCATCGGCTCTCGTGCGACACCACCGTCAACGCCAGAATGCAGGTCAGGACCACCACTCGTTATCTATCACAGCAATCTGAGTGCATTGTGCGTTGAAGGGACATACTTGACAGACCTTTATGCGACAATGAATCACCCCTCGCAATCCATATGTGATACACGGTGTCCCTTCCGATATCCACGTCGAATTGCTGAGGAGAAACTGTTATTGATGTACACTATACGGAACACGAAGACCATACCTAACTAAAATAGAGTCAATTGGACCAATTTGCTCCTGCCAATGGTTAGTACCAGGTACCTCAAAGCCTATTATTACAGTACCTTATATCGTTGGACTGTCTCAGCGAACCCACCACTGCCTGACTCTTCTTCACCCTCTATAAGCATCACAAGGTCTACGTCGAGACAACGCCGTCGCAGCAGATCGGCAGCCGCACAAGCCACAGCCATCACCGGACCCTTGTTATCGGTGATACCGCGACCATAGAGGTATCCATTGAGGGCATAGAGGCTGAATGGATCTGAGAGCCAGCCCTCGGGAGGAGCTGGAATTACATCGTAATGTCTAAGACCCCGAATCAGCGAAGTCTGCAAGCGAAGGGCAGTCAGAGAACAAACCCGTAAAAGAGGATTCGCCGTGGTTTGCCTTTAGTCCGGTTTCCGCGGAAATGTGCGAGAACAAGAGGGTTGGTGTTGTCGCCTGTCGGTAGCTTAACGCAGCACTGTCAACGAGGGTTATCATTACAGAATTTTCAACATACCAAGGATGCTTCTGCTCCCAGTTGATTGAGGGACTTTCGAAGCCATATAGCAGCTTGTCGGCAATGCTCCCGATGTGAAGGAGAGCTGCTAACACTTGGTATGGATATGAACTTCGATAGTGCATATATCAAAGTTTCTACGGAGACGTATGAGACCCTATAGGGACGACTATATCATGACGGGATACTCACCATTCGAGGCGTCGGAGTCGTGCTGAGCACCAATCTCACGGAAATCGGCGACCTGAGGCTGTCGCACCTCTGGTGGATCAACCTCCCACACCTATGTTCAGACAGTCAGGCTATCAGAAGTGTGTCCAATACGAGAGGGATACTATCCTCTACCTTGATATAGTCGTCGTTACCTCCTGTTACGAGGACTGGCCTCCTGCTGCCTGGAGACCCACTGGATCCTCTAATGTATGTTATAACCGAAGAAAGCACAATTCCGTCGTGAGCTTGCCAGGACGCAGTGGGATCGAACATCGCAGAAAATCGCTGGGTAACCAGACGCGTTAGTGCCCCCATTGTATAGATTCGGAACAGGTCAGCAGGTACCTTCACTTGTCCGTTGGCAGAGCAAGTATATATATCCGAGTGCAACATAGACAATGACAAAACATCGACATTCTATCTCAGCATCAGCTAATGAACAAGTATAAGCAACCAGTCCTCCTTACCTCGCAAACAATGATGCTGCGAACAAGCGTCCTGGTTTCCAAGTCCCATACCTTGACATACCCATCCTGACAGCCAGCAAATACAGTGTCACCGCGTACAACGATTGAGAGGACAGCTCCCTCTCCACAATCAAAAGTATGTTGGTGTTCCGGGGTCGGCGAGTCCAATTTCCATACCTAGCAGCGCGATTAAGTCAGGAAGGAATCTACTGTAAAAGGTGCCAGACCGTCTCACCTTGACAGTAGCATCCCCGCTCCCAGTTACAAGGCGTGAAGGTTGTCGTCCAATTTCATTTTGAGGCAGATCGTCGGACCCTTCTCGGGTGCTCGGGGACAACGCCATACAGTAAACATAACCATAATGAGCAGACCATGCGACATTCCTTGCTGGTATTTGTATCACGGCTAGTGGATCCTGTGTATCCTGGGCGATCAAGCAAGTGCCGCTGGTTGAGGAAGGTGTGGACAGACCAGAGGAAGATAACGGGCATGTTGGATTGCGAGCTTGGAGATCCGCGGGTCGGCGGGTATATTGAGGATAAGAATCGAAGAATTTGTGGACTCTGCGCGGTGTGGAGGCTCCATGAGTCACACCCGCAGAACGCAACGCGCTATCCAGGCTATGCTGGTGTGCATTCTCTCGCTCTGGAGGAATACTGAGGTCTGGAGTAAATGTGAACCATTGCAGCGACGTGTTTTGGCAGCCAAAATATATGGTAGATAATGATGGAGACCACGCTAGGGAAAATAGATCGCCAGCGTCCGTATCGAAGTGGGGGATGAGAAGAAATAGTAACGTGAAGGTCTCTGTCGACCAAACCTATACCCCACATCAACATGGGCTGATTCGTGAACGGCAATCATACACGTACCCTGATAGTGCTGTCGCCTTGTAATTGTACTAGTTGGTGACAATATCTTCCAGCTCTACAAGCATTGACTCACCTGAGGCGCTGAAGAGCCACTTTCGGTCGGGTGCATACTCGAGAGCGAGCACACTTGCGGTATGTCCTCTCAGAGTGGTGTGTAAAGAGAATGTGCGTTTGTCCCAAACCTGGTAGGACACGACCCAATTCGAAACGCAGAGAGCAGCTTAATTGGATTGAGTGCTTACTAGAATGTCATCACGTTGGCTTCCACTATAAATGTAGTTCTCATCAGCTGCAACACTCAGAACTGAGTTCGTCTTCTGATAGAGCGAATGGAACAGTGTTGGACGGTTGTGACCATCGGGGATTGGCTTGTTCAGAGAAGCTGGGGACAGGAGAGGAGTTAGTATCCGCATTCCTGAAAGATGCGAGTACGTTGGGGTCACGCACGATGAGGCATCTGCAGGTTATTTCCCCCGTCAGCACTCCCCGGCTGTTCCCCAGCATGCCGTGAGGCCATTGTCGTGGCAGTCGATGTCAAGAAAGTTGATGCACTATGCCTTCCAAGTATGGACGCACACCGGCAGTGCGAGGTATGCGTGACCGTGACGGCAATGCGTGTGACGACCGCCGCGCTTTGGTCACGCCGCCGTCGGGGGATGGTGTCACGATGTGCGTGACTACTCGCGTACCACTACTCGCCGCGTCCGGCAAGCCAACCGAACACGCTCTCTTCGTCGAGTCGTCGACGAGTCCTCGTCGTGCTCTCCTCTCTGCTCATCGACTGACACAGCGGCGCAGGCACAATGGATCAGAGGCGGCACTGGCAGTCGCAGTCGAACGGCTACTACCAACCATCTCAGGCATCTGGCATGGCGGTGGACCCCCTGCAGGATGCTCAAGGCTTGCTCTCAATGTACCCTATGGCCTCTGCGACCCCCACGACGCATGGTGACTATCCATCATCTGTCGCGATTCCATTATACTAAGACGTTCGGGCATAGTGACTAGACATTTGAGTAATTTGTCCCTCACCGCTGCCCCGCCATCCTACTATGTTCAGCCCGTGATGCACCACATGAATCTGCCAATTTACCCTCAGTCATACCCACAGCAGTACTCGGACTATTCAAATGAGATTAACCTGCTTAACAGCTCATCTCAGTCTTCTCATGGCTCTGGTTTCTTCGACAACTCTAGGGCGAATGCCATTCGCTATTTGGATGACCGTGGATCGTTAGTCTCCTGCTTCTATTTACATATTCGTTCTAAAACGAACCTCTTGTAGTGGTTATTTACAGTACGAACCTTCGCATTTATGGCCAATGCAATCAAGCTCCTCGACGTACCAAACAAACGCTTTTGCCCAGTCAGTTTTCCAGCATGTTGCGCCTTCGAGTTCATATCCTACTCCCCCACCTCCCCCTGGCATCAGTATATCATCATCTTCGATCGCAGCAGCTTTGGGGACACCTCCAAAGCCGAAAACAACCCGGACGGTCTATCAGCCCTCTGAGTCGACGACATTCTTTAACGAGTTCCTAGCTCAGCAGACAGCAAAGCCTCGCCGTACAGATACTCCTCCCTCTCAACCACAACGAATGGACCGTGATAGCCCTGACCCAATAGGGATAAGTCCAGTTGCTGTGCGCACATCAACCGTTACACCTCGCAAACGGAAGGCACCTAGCATCTTAGATTCACCCTCAGTCAAGCGCATACATACACCGAATGGGGCTGCTACACCTCCCATTCCATCTACACTTCGAGATGTACAGACAACCCCGACATCCAAGCGGAAGGCGCAGGTTTATGTCGAGCTTCCACCGGTTAACAAACTTAATCTGAACTCTCAGTCGCATCCCCTTTCGCGTGCTACGCCGCGAAACACTGTCGATTCTGACTCTGATGACCTTGGTGGGTATGGCTCGGAAGGCTCACCGTCGAAGAAGACGCATACGCCCAATCACGTGAAGTCGCACAGCCGACGCGCTACAGGTGATAGGGACGATCGAGGTCAGTAACTACCATACTTGTTCGGTCCGGTAACCTTGCGTGAAATTGACACTCTCTTAGCACCGTTGGAGAAACTTTCTACGTTGCTGGAAGACATCTTCGAAGCGGAAGACTCACTAGCTCCAGACATGGCCGTTCAAGACTTGCCTACCGATTTTTTCTCTCCGCACACATCCGATTGTTCGCAACCACTGCTCAGCTTCAGTATGATGCGCAAGCTTCTAGGGTACCTAGCGAAGGTGGCACGGCCCAACAAGCGGCTGCGGTTCTCTGCTAGGGATCAAATATCTGGAGTTACAGCGACTCCGAAGTCTCGCGGTCGCATTACTGACATTGACTCTGCTGATTTGTCGCGAACATTGAGAGTCCTCGAACGTAGCGTGAAATTCGCTGAAGAGCTTGATCCTTTCAATACAAACTCAGCTTTTCATGACGGTGAGACAAAGCCGTCAAGTTCCAAGTCAACGAAGAAAAAGGCAGACCAGAAGCGTTCTAAGTCTACGACCCCCAAGCCATCGGATACTGACGGAGATGTGGACGTGCAGATGGGCGACGCTGCAAGCGACGGCGATGCGATCGACTTCGACACAGTCTCGGTCTCCTTGGAAATAGCCAAGGAAGGCGTCCTGGCTGCAGAATGCTGCATTGCGCTGCTAGCGAGCGATCGTCTGCCCAAACAGGTATGTGGAAAAGGAAAAGCTACCTGGTGTGCACGCTAACATGCCGCATATATGCAGCTATACTCAGAAGAATTGATCTCATCGTGTCTGAGTACGATCAAAAACCAGCTCAGCAGGGTCATTTACCCCTTCGTCGAAGCTTCCGCAGACATCTTTGGCAATACCCCTCCCATCCTACAGCATCTTGTCCGGGCTCCTTCTTCTGAACACGATTCTCATCGACGTCAAGTAACGGAGATATTCAATACCATATCGTCAGCTATACCTCGCATTAACGACTTAATATCCTCGGATTACATGGCCATGTCAGAGAGCATTATAATTCAGGCAGTATATATTGCGATTGGGCCGTTCTTCATGGGCGAAGCTGGAGGCAGTGGGAAGGAGAAATCCAATGTTGTGCTGAGCACACTCGGTTCGAGCGCGGCTATCCGAGGACTGAGACTCGATGCGCTTTCTCTCATTCGGAGCGTAAGTCGACAAGTGTATGCACTTCGTACACAAACTGATTCCCCCTAAAGATCTTTGCAAATCATGAAGATCAGCGCTCATGGATCATTGAAGAGATTTTGTCTTCACTAATCAAGCACTCGGAGAGTAAGCAGAGGATAGGGCAGTTCCGGTAAGTATTTCGTTCAATCTGCGTCCACTTTCCTATTCATCCATGATTAGACTTCGCGATGGCCGTACAATCCGAACCGTTTCTGCGTTACTCCTCCAACTCGTGCAGACTTCGGCTCATGGCGTACGATTGGAAGCGCAAGATTTCCGTAAAGCCCGTCTCCAAGCTGCCGCTCTCAGGCGAGAGAACAGTTCAAAGAATATTGGCGGCCCCTTCCTCGATGAGACAGACATGGAGGTAATTTTGAGTGCTCCACTTGCGTCCTGATCTGTTGTGATCTGAACTTCTTCTTACAGGAGATTAGATTGTACATGTCTGGTATCGAGTCCGCCACGAAGGCGGCAAAAACCATTATCTTGTTCCTCACGCAACGATCCGGCAAGACAAAGATTACGAAGAATTCGAATGAGGCCGAATATCGAGCCATTTTTGACAATTTAATCTCGGATTTGCTGACGGTGCTCTTTTGGCCTGAATGGCCCGCTGCGTCGCTGCTGCTGAGTATAGCGTGCAAATTTATGGTGAGTCAGGTATATTTTGGCGTCAACTCGTTCGTCAACTCCATTCATAGGTTGCTTCACTGGACGATATCAAGACTGCTCCCCAAAACGACAATAATGCTGCTAAGACCATTGCCTTGGATCATCTCGGTGTCATTGCTGCTCGCATACGCGCATGTATGCTCAAGACAACACACCCATCCGAGTCCCGCAAGCTGTTGCCCTTGGACGAGGTATGATCGTCATCCCCGCTATCATGGAACATCTTCTGACCGATATGAATACGCGCTAGATATCCACCTCCTTAGACATCTCCAATTTGGAAGCACTTTCATCAGCACACAAATCAATATCATCTTTCCTGTCGAAACGGTCCTCGGAGGACCAAGCTTGTGCTGTAAGTCCCTGTGTTTCCTCTCATCAAGCCTCTTCTGACTGGTTGTACACAGAGCGCTAGAGAACTAGCGGGTGTAGTCTGGGGACAGGAGTTGGCATTTTCTCTCAAACAGTGTGGCGGCCTTCTCGAGGAGGACGATGGCGAAAAGCCATCTGCTGGACTTGATAGGCAGCAATTGCTCACCTTTGGCAACAAGCTCAAGGACACATTCCGCGGACTTTGGCAAGAAGACTCTGGGGATGTCTTCGACGTGGGGTAGGCAGTTCCGTTGTCCCTCCGATGGCACATTTTCATATATTTGTTACCCAGTTCCCAAGATGATATCAGCCAAGCGGATCGACTCGCCGAACAAGTCGGGATAACGCAAAGTCTGCGTGGCTGTTTCAATCCCATACTGAATGTCGTGCTACTGGCTTTGGACGCGCCACCGGTCTTTATGCGTACCAAGGCGCTGAAGGCTCTCGGGCAGATTATTACCAGCGACCCTACCATCTTGTCCATGGTAAGTTCACGAGATCGCCAGTCTCGTTAAAGGCTAATTCTTACTGGGTGACTACAGCACAATGTTCGGAACGCTATCGAAGGGCATCTTCTTGACAGTTCACCGGCAGTCCGCGATGCGGCAGTTGAACTGATTGGCAAGTATATGATCGATTCTCCGGAAGTTGCGGCGGATTACTATCCGAAGATAGCGGAACGCATAGCGGTATGTTGTTTCATTTGAACTCTCCATAGTATAGTTCAGTTCATCAAATGTGCTTCATCAGGACACCGGCTTGAGTGTTAGGAAAAGAGTCATCAAATTGCTCAAGTCGTTCTATGCCGTCACGAAGGATACTCCTAGTCGGATTGATATATGCAATAAGTTGGTTTTGCGAATGCTCGACGAAGACGACGCAGTGAAAGATCTCGCCATCAAGACGTTGGAAGAGTTGTGGTTTGCGGAGGATAGCTCTTCACAAGTATCTAAGGGAAAAGGCTCATCTCACAATCAAGACAAGAGCGAGCATTTGGCGAGGGTTTCCGTTATTATGGGTGTCGCTTCCAGCTTCAAAGATCGCCAATCGCCAGTGGAAGAGCTTCTGCATCATATAATAGATGGGAAGGACGCCAATGAAACTAGTCGTCTGCATGCTCGGTACGCGGAGGTTTGTGAGACACTGATCGACGGCTTGGTCGATGCATCAGATCTGCCTGGTTTTGTGAGTTCCATCTTCCTGGTTCATTTCCTGTGCTTACTTTGGATTATATTTCAGACTGTGTTGAATTGTGTTCGGACTATATATTTCTTTGCGGCAGCGCATCCTGCGGTCCTCACGCCTAGTAATGTCACTACGCTATTGCCGTACTTGAAGAATCCTACCACAGTGAGTAGCATTCTCGTCATTAATCACTGCATGCTGAGCATTGTTGCAGTCCGAGGAGCATGTGATGACAGACTACCTTCTGCGGATCTTCCGTGCTTGTATTCCCCATCTTCCTAAGACCGCGGTCAAATTCGGACAAGAGCTTCAGTTGGCATTGCAACCGATGATCCTGAAACCAAATCAACAGGCTGGGATTGCTGTAAGTGCTTGTGGGGACACTTTTTCATGGGTCCTCGCTCATTTATCGTCAAGGCTTTACAGGAGACGGTAGCATGTATGTGTGCGATTGTCCAACACCTCACTCATGATTATGTACGGTTGACCGCTCTATTGAAATCATGCAACGGTACGAATTCCGTATGAGATCTCACTTTACTAGGGCTGATCCAGGTTCAACAGTGCGGCTGCGCCAAATCCTTGTCAAGCCCTCTCAGAAGTTAGAAGCCCCAGAGATGCGCGCCATGGTCATCTTGGTATCCATTGCGTCGCTGCTATGTCAGAATTGTAACTTTGATCAACTCCGTGTTACACAAGAAAGTAAGCCACCGCTGTTTTGTTATCTTTTTCTTTGATCCTTATGATTATGACACAGGTGTCAGGTCGGAGATAGATAGCATCAACTCGGTATGTTTGTGGTGACAATATGTGTTGGTATTGCATTTGACTCATACTTGCACGATAGGGTCCTATCATTGAACACATATACACCTTATTTCTTCGTCTCTATGAGAAATACAACGAGAAGACCATTCGTAGCCGTTTACTACAGTGCATGGGTTGGTGCTCATCATCATGTCGTGGCTCATTATTCTGATATATGCCTCATCAGGGTTCCTATTCCGAGCACAACCGACTCTTCTAACTGCGGAAGCATCAACCTCTATCATGGACAGCATCCTTGTCTCTTCCGACGATGACAGCCGTGCACGGTTGTTGAGAATCATACAAGACTTCCTGTCCTCGGAAGCCGAGAAACATTCCCAGCTAGAGAAAGGTATCCACCTTAGATGCTCCTCACTTGGCTTCTCTAACCTTGCAATCGTAGAGCGTAACAAATCCCAATCAGCAAACGACAGTGTGAACATGGAAGAACTCATCGGAAATACTGATGGTTTTGCAGACTCAGGGTCAGTTTCATGTACCTGTCGTCGTCGAATGCCGTACTCATTCTGTGTTTATAGTGTCAGCTCGGCCGTTGTCCAACGCTACTTGAACCCCATCCTTGCCTCTGCACTGTCACCCAATTCGGCGATACAGACACCCGCGGTCGACATTGTCGGCTTCACAGTCAAGCAGGGTCTTGCGCACCCGTTGCAGGTACGTTGGCGTAGGCGGAGACTTTCGTCGATCGCTCATCATGTTTTGCATAGCTGTTCCCTGTGATTGTTGCATTGGAAACGAGCCCCAGTAACATCCTCAGTGCTCGTGCAACTGCTTTGCACACAATTCTCCATTCTAAACACACATCACTCCTCAATTCTCGTTTCGTTGTAAGCGCAAGGGCTTCGTTTGATTACCAGTTGACTATATCGCCTAATGTTCAAGGTAAGGCTGATTTTTACGGAACCATAGAGATATGCTCATGTATGGTTAGGTTATCGTATGACTCCTGCTCCCATGGCTCTTCTCCAGCGATGGTATAGTTTGGTGCGGGAGAAACGTACCCAACGTCAAGATTTCTTGAAGGCACTGGTGAAGGTATTTGATGTGGAGTTGAACAAGACAACCGAGGTCAGTATTGTCCATTAAACTTTGCAGCCCAGACTATTCAACCTCTTGTTATAGAGTGACGTCAATTTCGCCCGTTACATGGCAGAGAACTTTGCCACCTTCGAATATAAGACGCAAGAAGAGGTTCTTACGGTGATCAAGTATCTGACTGCTGTCTTGTCCACATCTGGAGCACAATTGGCCGAGGTCTTCTCTCCTTCCCCTCTGGCGCAATTGCGAGATGTCTCGGCTGAAGAGGGCCAAACAACGGTATGGCCATCATGTTGACTGTTTGAAACTTGCGCTTATTCGCCATATTCTGTGGGTTCAGGAATATGCCACGGCTTTCAACGCTCTAGACGATGATACGAAGATGACCTATGCAAGAAGCTCCATTGTCGTAGCTGTGATCATGATCCTCAAAGCCTACCTGAAAACATTATATGGACTTTCCGAGGAGTAAGTTCATTTTGGAATAGGCGAAGCTATTCACTAAACATTCTTTAGCAAATGTTCGAAATTCGTGCTTGGTAAGAAGAGTGCTGTAGGTGATCGACCTGCAGCACGACGTCACGAGAAGCCGATATCCTGGGAACGGGTCCCATTCGCGACTACCCGTCTACAAAGCCCGCAAGATCTACTTGTACAACACCAAACGGTACGTGCTTTTGCCCTACAAAGCCGCTACTTGCGGAAACTTACAGCTGCAATGTAGTTCCTCACGATCTGGCATGAGGATGGACTGACGACTGAACCCACGGACGATTAACTCTGCTCTGCCTTCTTGTTCATGCACTTATCATTATTGTCTTCTTTCTCTTGGGGCAACATTTCTCTAGAGTCTTCAACATAATTCTGTAACCCACGGCGTAATGTACATTATACCTCGATTAGACTATGTAGTCTCGCGTGCATCTGTCTCTGAGGGGGGCTGTGGTCTTACTACCTTCCCATCTTCGAAGACCACAGGACCTTTGGGCATCTCCCCAATCATTTCTCGCGCCGCATCATCTAGGGCTGGCTCATCTTCAAACTTCCAATCCAGCTCGCCGCCATACGACTTGGGAAGGTCGCTAGGCTCTATCAGTGTACGGAGGGTGGGTCCCGGGTCTTTGCCTAGGATATGTATCTTGCGACGAGTGCCCTCGTCAAACCAGCCCTGAATGATACAATCAGTTACTCTGTTAGAACCTATCGAGATTGTGTCCTCGGGAAAACACCCGCCTTAATCCAATTCCAAATCGTAGGGAAGAACGAGGGTGAATTGACAACCGCAATGGTGTTCAGGGTCTCAGGGTAATTTGCTGTCGCAAGTGTGGATGCCTCCTGGAGGTGGTTACGAAGATTCCACATAGATGTAAACGAGACTTGCTCGAGGTCAATTATGGTGGTCACTGATGAGATGGGCGTAGGTGCGGATCGATGCGGTAGAGCTGTGCAAAGGTTGAGAACGAAACGGGTCATGAATTCATATAATGCCACTCTATAGGAAACGCAGTCAGATAGATATGAAAGCTATTCATTGAATTAAACGACTGACATTCTCTGATATCGTCTTTCCGGTGGGATTGTGTTCAGCTCCTTCTGCAAGGGTCCTTGCAGAGATGCCAGCCGATAGACATAAACCGGTAGGCCATTCTGCAACTGTTTGGTGAGAAAGTACTTCACTAGTCGTGAGATTCACCTTGTCTCGTCGCCCGGTCCAGCGAGGATAGAAGCGTTTTGCAGATTCAAATTCGTCTATTGGAAAGGTGGCATAGAGATGATTCACGGAGTGCTTCGAACGCCATGCCTCTGCATCAGAAAACTGTTTCTGAGCCTTTGCAGGATCAAAACGACGTGCACGGAGGAATCTCCTGCGAGGAGTCCGAGCTTGATCAGTCGGTTCATTCTCAATACCACGATGAGCAGGGAGTTTCCGTACAATAGCGTGGGTTCGTCATGAGAGGGGGCCCGACTGCTTAATTCATCTACGGGGGTATACAAGCCAGCTTTGAAAAGATTCTCCTTGAATACGGCGAAAGCTTTCTGCTGGTCCTCGGAAAGGTGTCCAAGATGTCCCGCAAGCACGTCTACCTGAATACGTTCAGAAGTTGTCGGCGTATCAGACATGAAAACTAGGAATATCAAACTAAATAATAGCCCAAACGCAGTTCGTTCTCGATAGAAGGGTTGGGAAGCAATGAAAGTGCGCGTGTAAGCGTTGAACGTTGAACGTTGAAGCTCTACTCATGACTGATCGATCAGGCTTCAGGTCTTCAGAGTCGATCACTCTCACGATGACGTCGGGCACAATGGTCGCTTTTACCAGAATGTTGAATACTGTAGTGTCTAGCCTTGTGTCTAGTCTTATACCTCGAGAGGTCAGATTAGTATTGTACAGATGGAGAGTATAACAGAGACCCGAAGGCATGGTGTATTTTACTCCTCAGAGTCCCCATAACGCTTTAATCTTCTCGTCCCCATCGCCTGTAGGGAGTTTCTCCCATATGCCAGCAATGACCTTACGCTCATCAGGACCAAGGAAAAGTAGTATAGTACTCCAGCGAGGGACGCGAGGAAGGTTGGTCATATATTCCTTGATGGTCTGAGCATCGTCATCGACATTGGGTGAGAGCTGCAATACGGCTTGGAACGTTTGCAACATTGACGTTAACGTAGTCGCTTCAAGAGACGACCGGAAGACCGCCGGGAGAGAGGTAGGTGATATTTGCTACGGTAGATGAGTTTCTGTCTGAAATGTGTCAAAAGCAACAGTAGGTAGCCCACTCACTTGGATGAATGCCCATCTTTGTTCGGGTAAAGAAAGAGACTCCCATATCCGCAGGAAAGTGAATAATGTTGTGGGCGTATTCTTCTTTTCTGACGACGCCTTGGACGACGTGCCCACAGAAGCTCCAGAGCTAGCCTCATTAGGCTTCGTCGTGATGATAGTATGATTACCATTTGGCCTGAAGATACCCCCTCCAACAGCTGGCAAAGGTGCAGTGACCGGTTCTCGTTTAGAACGTTGAGGCGAAGAAGACCGAGGTTCTGTAGACGGAACGGCTGGTTGTGCATCGCGCTGTATTTTCTCTGCGGGCGATGATGAAGTCAATGGCCGCGAGCTGATAGGCTTCATGAGCTCATCCCCTTCCGGCTGTGAACGGGAGGCAGCTCGAGATGATGCTGCGGGTTTAGGTTCTGCGCTCTTCGCAGTAGTCGTCTTCGAAGATGACGGCCCAGCGGACGACGTTGACGGCTTCACATCACGGGAGCTGGAGGGCTCAGACGGAGCATTAGGGAGCTTCGGCGGCGAGATCTCGATTTTGTGTGACGCCTTCTGCATATTGAACACATTAATGACGAGACTTGCGTTGCCGGTTAAAGCCATACCTCGCGAACGCGAGCTTCTTTGGCGCGTAGAGCACCTTCAGTCTTTGATATTTCACGCCGGACATCTTGATTAGAGGCTTCTAACTTCGCCGCCTCTCTAAGATCTCCATAGCGGTCACCCTGTTGGATCTGAACCCGAGGACGCGTGCAAAAATAAGTAACTAGCTTACCAGCTAGTGCCTCCTGATACTTCTCCATCCCAATTCTAGCTTGCGCACGACGGAACCAAGCTTTCACGTTCTTCGCGTCAAGGCCGATCACCTTGGAACAATCTCGCTCTGCATCTTCGTGTCTAATTGAGAGTAAGTGGTAGAACGGCGAAGGTCACGACAAATACCGCGTACTTCTGAAGCTTCAAGTACGCTGCAGCTCGATTCAGAGGATATGTGGCATTTTGAGGGTCTGCGACAATCGCTGCGGAATAGTGGCCAATTGCTGTCGGATAGTCTCCGGCTTTGAATGCAGCATTCCCCTGAAAAGCACGTTAGACGCAGTCTGTGTCGCTATACCAGTATGACACACCTTTTCTTTCGCGACTTGCGCGGACTCCATACTAGCACAGATTCAATGAGCGAGGCCGATTCTGTTACCCGGCGATGTAGAAGCAAAGTAGCAGAGTGGCAGGAAGAGGCAGATGTCCGACGCGCGTCGGCAACGAGGGTACATGAGCAGAATTGCCTTTTATGTGTGAATATGCCCATATCAAGCAAAGGCTTCCGCGGCCGAAGTAAATCGAAGTAAACAGAGCTGATAATTCATGACTGCGGGCTATACTCAGCAGCATCTTCCCAATCTTGAATCATACCCTACAGCGCGAAGCGGTGGAATGTCGCAAAGTGCACCTGCCTCACAAGTGATACGACTTTTTGATGACCATACTAGACTGGACGATGGAGGCTTGAACGCCACAGGCATGAGCATACGAACGGCAGAGAATTTGGCAAGCGCAGTGGCACAGTCCATCTCCGCTACTCATTCCAGTAATCCCAATAAACCATCCTTGGATACTAGTATGCCGAATGTTCATGATGTCGCTGAAGACAACTCGGATGTTGCTCTACTGATACCGCCTGCTATGTCGCCCTTCCTTTGGCCTTCAAGTAGCTCGACTCCCAAACGCAGCCCTTCAGAAGACTCACCCTTGCAAGGGACACAAAATTTGCACAGGGAGACTGACTCGTTCGGCTTCGCACTTCAGATAAAATGTGCATGCACAGACTTCCCTCCCACTTCCACTATAGCCGCTCCTGGTAATGCCCAAACAAGCGGTGTTGGCGAACGGTTCAACTTGACAGAGCAGTCTATTGAACTGACTATGTCAGAAGGAGCAAGAAGCTCAGGCAACGTCTATGGTTCTAGGAAAAGACAATGCTTGATCACGCACACATCTATTCCAGCTGCTTCCATCGTAGCCACGTCGGTACTCTCCAAAGCGTTACCAGACGAAGAGGTACGTAGTGCTCAATCTAATACTGGATACACATAGGTTCAGCCTCTGACATACATGGTTGTAATAGGTAGATGCTCTTCATGAACAATGGTGCCTTCCGATCCGGGTTGGTCCACGACAAGCATCGATGTACCAACTCGGAGGTAACACCTTATACCGTCAGTGAATTGCTTCAGAAATCTATGTTATACATACTAAAACGCTGAATAGTGCGAGGCGACTGGGCAGCAATGTTTGACAAACATAGCTGGACACTGGTACCAGATGAAAAGATTCTCTTAGAGATTATTCGTAAACTGATCAACCTCAAGAAACATCGCAAGAACGTGGCAGCGTATGAGGTATGCCTTTCCACCCTTTCAGACTGATCACCTTCATATTCGCTCTGCGAAGCAAATACCAATGCTTGTCTCACTTAACTAGGTCATCAATAAGGGCACGTACACCTACAACTTTGTAGCATTCGACCTTGAAGGCATCCCAATTACACGGCTTCCAGACGACAGCGGTTTTCCCAGCCCTGAGCGATGCATCACTTACCTCCCACCATACAATAGCTTTCCAACTCTCCTCCTTCCTCTACATCCATACCTAGCCATTCATCGCGCGATAAAAGCATTTGACCTCTACAATCCAGTTACGGATGAACATATCCAGATGCATAATCACCTACGGCGAATCAGGGACCTTTGGCTAGAGTTGGCAGAGTACACTGATTCTCAGCGCTCGAGCGTAATGGTGCCTAGGAGCAGCCCTGGCGCAAAACGGAAGAGCTCTCCTCCTGAGTCGATGCCCAAGAGAGCCAGAAGGTGAGCATATGTAAATCGAGAGCTCGAATCTTGACACTGAAACTAGATGATAGAGCGTGAACATTGCCTATTGTGAAATAATTCTCGTCGACATGTTTTCTTGCATGCCCCCCCAGGGCCGATATCTTGCTTCCTTACAATGCAACAACACTTAGGTATACGTTAGACACTTCTTGTAATGTATTCTACCTTTACATACTACACCCAGATAAACAACACGTTTTCTTGCAACATGTCAACTTTAATTCTCGGACCAAGCTCCCAGACTGAACTTCTTTGCAATCTCGTCCTGTACACCCTCCTGTAACCCTACCAAATTATGCGCACCCCAATGAGTCTCAACATACGTCACCTTATGACTCTTCACATAGAACTCTTCAACTATACCGAACTTCGGCACTTCTGTCTTTTGAACAAGTAAAGCTCTAGCCTCATGACGCTTCGCGAGTGCCTCGCGATAGGCAGTGAATTCTGCTTCGCTAAGCGGCTGCCCTGGGGCGGAGGAAAATTCGAGAGAAGGAGGCAAAATAGGATGCATGATGTGGTCTATGAGAGTACGAGAGTGGCGATGTGGTATTTCAGTGTCAGACGTTGCATGAGCGACGAACACTGGGAGTTCAATATCCTGGAATACAGCCAGTGAGTTATCAAGTAGAAAACCATGATATCATGTAAGGCAAACATACCTGGATGATGGAGAGCGTGTTGAACGTTTCACGAACGAAGCGTTTCATGAATGCTGGAAGGTAGACTGTTGTTGGTCACGAATGCTAACGGATAGCAATGAACGTACCTCGTCCGAGAGCAAAGCTTTGCAAGGGCTTGAAGATGGGGAATCCGAATGGAGGATAGTCCTCTATTACGACAGCGATACTAGTGAAAGGTGCGAGCAATGCCAACCCTCTGGGATTGTGCCCAGCACCCAGAACGTGTTTTGCCATTTTCGTTGCCACGGCGGTTCCAAGGCTATGGCCTGTAATTAGAATATTATCCTCTTTGGCACCAGCTTCGAGGAGCCATCTCCAAGCATTGACAGCATCCGCCTCTAGACCCGGCTCGGAAGGCACTCCTGAGCTATCGCCAAACCCGCGATAGTCGATAACCAAGACGTTGGCTTGAAGGCGATTTGTGAAGGCGGAATAGTATTGTACTCTGGAAGCTGACGCGCGGGTTCCTGCCGTGCCGTGAAAGTATAGTATAGTCGGCTGAGTCTGAAGAGCGTCTCGAATGGTCCCGTTGTCTAATGGCGGAATACCAGATTGCTGCACTCGAAGGTTTTGGTGGTAGTATCTGTCCGATAGAATGAACCACGCTCCCAGCGTGACATTATCGGTAGACGAGATTTGGAGGTTGATAGCCTTGCCCGCTATGTCGATAGCAAAATAGATATTCAGTCGAAAGGCTGCGAGGTATTAATAGGATTGTACGCACGCGCAAGACCATAGGTTTCGGGTGTGTCGAAGTTGGGATACAGTGGAAGTCTAAAATAGTGCTGATACATGACACTAGACGGCAGATGATGACGATGACACGTAAACAGCAATCAACGTTCAACTCACATTCTCTGCAAGCTCGGTACGCATACAAGACCGATGAAGGCGCAATAGGCAAGACCTAAGTAAAAGAACCCTTGGTGGGCCCTGGCCAAGAAACCCCCGTTTACTTGGGGCATAGTTGTGGTAGTACTATGTATACCAAGAGTAATGGTAGTCAGCTGATCAGGATTCAGGAAAGTAGACGTCGTCTAAGACTCGAATTGATGTTAGTTGACTCTAATAAACCTTCGAATGTTTAGAAGGAAAGTAAAGTAACACACGTCTAACTCAGTACCACGTAGTAAGTTATCCAAGCAAGCGTCCCGCCAGCGTTAGATACAGGATCCAAGCAAGTTGGTGCTTTTTATGGCTTTCGTCCGAGACGTTTGATGATGTCAAGTCGGGATGACGGGATCCGAACAGCTTCAGAGTCCATCAGACGCGCCGACCGCAACGCGATCACGTGGTTGACATCTGGTTCAGGGCAGGCCTTGTAACCTATATCCCGAGATGTCCACCACATCAGGTCCAGGGTTCCAGATTGCATACAAGCATCCTCAAACTCAGTATCTATCGACAGGAATTATTCCGTTTCAACCTGTTCCAAGTGTAGTTGTAGAAGTACTCACAATTTGAGCAATATTTGCATGAATTTGAAAAAAAAAATTGTTGGCGCTCACTTTCAAGACGCCTTGCAGACGCTGCTGGTACTTGGCCAATGATTTGCCAATTACAGTACGAACCACGTCTTGCCAATCCACCCCGTTCTGTTGAGTCACTTGAAACACTACTGCCAATGTCCATTTGAACGTCGAAACGTTGAAGTCTCTCAATAGGTATCTATGCTCGACTATCGTGAGAGCCCGCACATCCCCCGCTGCTGATATATCACACAGAACCAGGTTTTCCCAGACTCATGCCAATGAAGCGAAGGTTATCCGAATGTAAACTCTATCAAGGCATCCGCAAAGAAGCTCAAAGGTAACTTCATAAAGATACGCTGGCCGAAAAAATATATAGTCAGGGTCATACGAGGTACTTATACTGCAAGTGGATCTGCAACTGCTCATGTAGCGTTGCAGCATGCTAGCGGCAGCATCGCAGTACACTCGGCCTTGACTCGAGCGTTTGCTGGAATTATCCGACCTCCGATGACTGTACTGCTTTCTCTGCACTAGCCTATCGATATGACTTAGCTGAAAGTCGCGCGTGCCATGCCAGAACATGAACCGTTCGTCAACGTTCAAGAGTCATTTCCGAGCAACACGGGACGCAATTCTGGTGGAGCACGCAACTCTCCAGTATGCGTGCAAACCTCGTGAGGCATCTGTAAGACGATGGGCATCCGGATGCAAGACCTATAGAAGTTCTCATATCTTGAAGGGCCCATTGTATCGTGAGATGCAACCGCATGAGTTGCGCCCAGTTGTATGGCGATTGCGTGTCAACACGTACGTGCGCTCCAAGCAGTCGTATGCAATATATCCACTCATACTTGCCACAGGACATGCACTAGTGGGATAAGCGGACATTATTTATTCCCTCTCCTGCATACATGAATTGAATGTACCATCCCTCGGTGCTTCTGACGTCGCCCTTCCTACTATAAGCACCATGCCATTATATCACACACTAATTGCGCAGCTTTCCTGGAACCATCTCCTCCAAGGATCCTCGTGAACACCCCGAAGCCTTGCCAAGTACTCAAGACCTATGTAACTTCCTCGCGAGCAGTCGACGCAAATTCGACGAGCATCAGGCTTCGAAGCAGCAGCGAAACAGCAAGGTTGCTATACTTGGAAGTTAAGTCTCAACTCCGGCTGTGTGGGCCGGAACACGTGGGAGATGACCTTTTCTTTGGGCGACGTTTTGTCAAATCGCTGTCCTCGGCCG
Source organism: Panus rudis PR-1116 ss-1 (assembly GCA_022160315.1). Lineage (NCBI taxonomy): Eukaryota > Fungi > Basidiomycota > Agaricomycetes > Polyporales > Panaceae > Panus > Panus rudis. Next base: position 58,772 of record MU275190.1, read on the forward strand.
AGAAAAACCGTTGAGAAATGGATTCTCGACCTTGGAAATCAGACTTTTACCGGCAGCGCCACGACGGAACGGCCGTGTCGCGCACCATGCTGCAATACCTTAGAAGAGCTTTTATACCCTCGTATCAGCTATGGGGCCGAGTCATTAGTTCTCAGTACTTACCCTTACTGCATCTCAAGCAGTTAGTTCCCCTTGATAGAGCCTTTCTTTCCTAGCTTGTCTTGGATTATGGCCATCGTCAACAATCCCGGGGCTGAGCCTGTGCAATCTTCGGCCGGGTCTGTACGGGCTAATGCGGGCGACGACGTCCCTGTCGTCGTCGAAAAGCTCGATATTGAGCATGCCCTTGTAGAAGACGACCCACGCAAATGGTCTAGAGCTCGGAAGGTGCGCAGGCTGCCACTGTCTCTTGTTCATCCTTCTGAAGTGATATGTCCTCCAGGGTGCAATTCTCGTTGTTGTCTCAGCCGCTGGGGTGATTTGTGGTTTGGGTGCCAACCTGTATAATCGTGGGTTGATTCATTGTGTAAATCCGAGACAAGCAGATTTAATAGTCACACTCTTCAGCTGCTATTGCACAGATTGAGAATGACTTGAGGGCATCGAGCGGCGAGATAAGTTGGAGCATCTCCCTGTTCATCTTGATTCAAGGAGGTTTCCCTGTTTTCTGGTCTGCGTTTAGCGAAATCTATGGCCGTAAGGTGTGCTCTTTTTTACGTGAATTCCTTCATGACATTCTCAACGTGCATAGAAAATATACCTCGTGTCCTTCGCACTGGGTATCGTAGGTTGTATCGTCGCTGCGACTGCTAAAACAATTGGCGTTCTCATTGGTATGCGTTGCGTACAAGCCGCAGGGTGAGATAAGGCGAATGTTTTATGGGTTGTGGTTTATTGACGTAACCGCACTGCAGGTCAAGTGCTGTCTTCGCGATTGGGGCGGCGACGCTTGCAGACATCTTTGACCCACATGTTCGCGGCACGATGATGGGAATCTACTACGGGTAAGTATCTAGACTATTCCAACAAGGTTGCCCGCGTTCTAAGCGAATCTTTTGCAGAGCTCCTCTTCTCGGTCCCGCGCTCGGCCCAATCATTGGGGGCGCATTATCGCAAGCATGGAATTGGCGTGCTACATTTTGGTTCATCGTCGTATTCACCGCTCTTTGCCTCATCGCATTCACCTTCTTCCCGGACACATTCAGGAGAGAGCGTAGCCTGACCTACCAATCCGTGCTAAAGCGCCGTTTGCGCGAGCAGATGGCGAAGGAAACAGCAAACATGTCCTCCTCCTCAAGCATGACTCATGTACCGGCCACCGTGCCCGAAAGTAAAGCGACTGATAACGAGAAACTCCCGACTGAGGGTAGTACGTTGTCCGTCGATCCGAAAGAAGCTTGTACGCACGAAAAGACCCTTCAGAAGGACTTGGAGAGTCAGGTGGTTGCTTCAGGGAGTCAGATCGTATCGCAGGAGCTTAAAGAAATCAAACTCACGCTGAAGGATGTGAACCCTATTGCACCCTTCGCATCTGTTCTCTCTCGGCCGAACAATGTTGCTATCTTATGCACTTCAGGTCGGTGTTTAGGTGCATCTTATACTTGTACACGCGACTTGACTCCCCTTCTTTTGATAGCTCTCATCTTTTCTATCGGATACTGTATGACCTATACGTGCTCTCGCACATTATCCTCAAAGTACGGTTACAATGCACTGCAAATAGGCCTTGTGCTTCTGTCTTTTGGAATGGGTAGGCACGAGTCTCATTGCAAATCGGTGAAAGATACTCATTAGGTATACAGGTAGCATATCCGGTAGTGTACTAGGTGGTAGGCTGTCCGACCATGTGTTTGCACGGCTGAAGGAGAAGAATGGTGGTGTCAGTTACCCGGAGGTAAGCAATCACTAGATGTACTTGGGCCGTTTTAACTCAAAATCATGGACAGATGCGATTAGAAAGCACAAAATATTCTATGCTATTTCTGCCCCCTGTAGCCGCTGCGTACGGCTGGTGCGCTGAGAAGCATGTCCACGTCGCTGCTTTATGCGTCTTCTTGTTTTTCACGGGGTTCTTCGCTATGTATGAACTACTGTACTCTCACTCCCCGATAGCGCACTCATATTGCTCACCACAGCTCCATGTATGCCAGTACTCTCGCTTACATTGTTGACGCAAACACCGGTCGGTCTTCCTCTGCTGTCGCCACCAACAGCTGTTTCCGTGGGACCGCTGCCTTTGTTGCGACAGAGGTTGCAGTACCTCTAGAGGTAGGTCTTCTACCGAGCATGGCCTTGTTCAGGATTTACTAACAATTCACATAGTTGGCCATTGGTGATGGTGGACTTTACACATTATGGGCAGGACTGATGGTCATCGCTGAATTGTTAATCATCCTGGTTTGGTGGAAGGGTGGAGAATGGCGAGAAAAGAGCGAACGAAAAGAGGCGTCTCTCGATAGGTGATTGATGATTTTGCTCTAGTTCCGAGTTCCTATACCGTTATCCTAACACAATCCTGAATGATCATGACGATAGATGATATGGTACGATAGACATATATTACCCGCCTTTGGGCGATAATGTTAACATGTAAAACAGTGTTTCCCAGACTCAAACTCAGAATTTCCGTACATCTCGGCAGACGTCATTGTGACCTCCACAATACGAGAAGTTACAACTTTTCGCACAAGAATGGTGAGCTCTATTCCTCTGTTCAACGAACTATCCAATGACACTTTCAGCCCTCGACAGCTGGGCCTGTTCATCCCATATGTATCCTTTTCATGCACGTTGTGCGAGAATTGATGGCAAGAAGAATCGACGCGGTTTGCTCACTGTGCGTCGCATGAGGTTCATGCCCACGCTAGTGTCCGTGCATTCCTCCACCGACTCCGCCGATGGAACCAGCGGGCGCATTTTCAAGCGCGGTTGTGCCAAGGTCCCCACGATTGACCTTGACGAATAGAATCGGTGCTGAAGGTCGACTCGGAGGCTCGGCTATGGGATTCAGGGTAGCATATGTGCTCCCGGCGCAGGTGATTACTTCCTCTACACAAGTGAGGGCTAACTGTACTGCATTAGTATTGAGTTCCCCTGTTACTAGTGCTCCGCCTATAGGTTTCTTGTGATGGGCTCTTCTATGCCTCTACATCTACCAATCCATGGCACATGTATGCGTATCAATCGTACCTTCCGATATGCAGTTTTCAACGGGAAGGCCTCAAGCTTCAAGTCTCTGAGGTGTTCCCAACTGCAACGACTGCTAATTGAGGACCGTTCTCGGAAGCGCGTTGATACGGCAGACCTGTGCCTTTGCCTGTGCGTCGCGGTTTTCTCTTCACCTAGGAGTGACTCATGGCCCATGGCTAGAGCCTTAAATATGGATGACTCTAAGGAAGGCCCGGGTATGATGTGCGTCTCAGACTTGAAGCTTAAGATGAAATGTACGATTCGTGGAATGCATTATTTTGAGAGTTCAAGGAGGCCGCTACATTTTACTGAGTTCTCTATGCAGTAGGATCAGGTCCGACAAGGATAAAGGTGCCTCCGATTGGGTTGCCCAAACCGACTTCTTCGGCGAATTGACTAATGTTGAAGTTAGCAATCGATGTCGCCGGGGTGACAATCGTTTGCTGGTCGAAGCCGGCAGGTTGGTTGAACAACAAAAACACATATCTAGAACATATGAGTACTAATCCCATCGTTCGAGTAGCCCAATGAAGACGCACCGGTGAGGATCCGAGCCGGCAGGAGGCGTTGGCTGCCTGAACTCCGAGACTGCAGCAGTGGAGTTAACTAGAGGTTCCGTGTTAGTTCCCCGGGTGGGCACCAAGTGGAAGTCGCCGCCAAGGAAGTGGCGGATTTGGGCACTAGTTGGGTTCTGTGGGGTAGGTGCATCCAAATCTACGGCAGCGACTACAAATGGACGCGTAGTTGGGACTGCATTGCGAATTGCAAACTTGGGCGGACCCGCGGTTGCTGAACGACGAGTGAGCTACTACTCAAGAGAGTGTACATTAAACTCGACTGACCGTTTCGAGGAAGTTGTACACCAGCATGAGCTTGAATGGCAAGTCCGGAAGTTTGGGGAAACGTGAGTTCAAAGAGAACGGTCGGTTCAAATTTGATGTTTGCATTGGCCGGAATCTATTGCTTGTCGTCAGTAAACTTCGTTTGTAGGGTTCTGTTCGACTTACATTGGCTGAATCGAAGGCCCTCTTAACGGCAGCCAAGCTAACATCCTGGCTGGCGACAAGGGACACAAACAGCGCAGCAACGATAGTTAAACGCATTGCGACTCAGTGGAGGAAATCTACAGATTGGGAAGGGGTAGGTCCATGAGGAATGTGCAAGTACTTATAGGCTGTATACCGGATGTGCGGATAGCGGGTGTGCGGGATTCGGATGATGTCAACATCGCACTTGCTCATGGCGTTGTTCATCCCAATGGGATTTCTGTGGGAGATATCACATACAGAAGCCTGTATTGGTCTTGTCCGGAGTCCCGGGGAAGAAGCATCACGCACCAAAATGAGCCATTTTCTCATCCCACAGCAACTGTGCATACCGCCTTCCAATAAGTTTCAACTATAGCCACCATATGCCGACCGCGCCATGAGAACATTACGAGTATCCGACAACCGTGCCAAGCCTACCCGTCCCGCGCGCCGCGCGGTACCCGGAACTCATGTCGTAGTCACTTCAACGTAGCATGAGCCATCGCATGAAGCAGGGTCCATTCATCGATGAGAGTGTGTCAGCCAACATGCAGTAGTGTAGTTCAGACTTGGAATAACCTGTCTCACATCATGAGAAACGCAACCAATTTATTCCAATAAAGACATCTTTAGATTGTTTGTAACATTGAGACTTCCTCCATGGCTACGCCGTGGGATCTGGGCCAACAAGTATGAACGTGCCACCGATTGGATTACCCAAGCCAGTCTCTGCGGCGAAGCGGCTGATATTGAAATTGTTCACTGGAGTCGTAGCATTGACCAGAGTTTGCCTGTCGAATCCGGGAGGCTGGTTGAACAACAAGAACACGTAACTAGTAGTGCATAACGCGTCAGAAAATGTTCTTGCTGACAGCTTAGGCGTTGGGATTCTCACCGGTGCGGATCAGAGCCAGCTGGAGGTGTAGGTTGAAGGAAATCGGAGATCGCAGCGGTTGTATTTCTAAGACGCTCGGTTCGTTGTCCGAGGGAGGGTATCAACCTGAAGTCGCTGCCGAGGAAGTGCCTGATTTGTGCCAGAGAAGGATCCTGAGGCGTCGGTGGATCCAAATCAACCATAGCCACCACAAAGTCATTGCGAGCGGGGAGGATACGGTCGCGTATAGCAAAGGTGGGTGGGATTGCAGTAGCTAGAGCATTGAGATCAGTATTGTACAATTTACCGCAACGATTAGAATTTTTACCATTGCGGGGAAGTTGAATACCAGCATGAACTGGTACGGGAGACCCTGACGCTTGCGGGAAAGCAACTTCAAGTAAGACCGACGGGTTGAACGTGATGGTCGCATCTCGGGGAATCTAGACAATACTTGAGCACACAACATATGATTTATACAAGCCACAGCCTACGTTAGCAACATTGAATGCTCTCTTCACTGCGGCAAGGCTAACATCCTGTGCCGCAGCAACAGAGACAATGGTGAGAATGGCCAACGCGAGGGAGCGAAGAATCATCATGGTATGCCAGTGATATAGAGTACACCAGACATGTCCTCATCATGGACATTCCTCTTTTATATGACAGTGATGTCTTATGGGAAATACTCCCCTCGATCCGAACGCTGGGTTGCGAGAAGGTGAGCTGGAATAGACATGAGCAGGATGCTGGGAAACGTGGAACGTGGACGAATGCTTGCGACGCCATTCGTGTACGACTGTAGAACATTGCTGACCAAAACGGGAACGTCGGCAGTCTCAAGAATGAGAGCAGGCCTCAAGTTGAGAAACTAGCCGTGGGTGCATCTCTGCGTTTATGTTCGTTGTGTGCAGACGGGGCTTGCTCAAAGTAGTGACATATTCTTTGGGGCGACGGACTGCTATCATGGAATTCAAAAAAGGATGCGTGAGTCATAGGCGCAAACAGTACTAGCTGAAAACTAACCTCAAGTCGTCGTGTTCCTTCAGCAGCAGGCCTGGTGTGGCACATTGTTCTCAGCGGGATGAGAGCAATTGGAGCTTCCATGGGAGTGAACGCACGCTAAGGTTCCTCTGAGTACCCTTGCATGCCAGCAAAAATACATAAGTTCCACGGCAATGGAAGCTACGAGCGACTTATTTTTCCACTCGACGTTTCACGAGGGGGGTCAGTGGGAGGTCCTCTGAGGTCCTGGTCAGTGGTCACTGAGTTCTGGCCTTACGTCAGGCCTCGGATGTAAGTAGTGAGATCATGTGATGTACGCCAAGAGAGTGAAGTCTACTACAAGGTCTACTACTTCGCGAATTCGGCTTGCGTCAGGCCACCATAAGCCTGGCGTTTTTCAAGAGCTCTCCAGTCTTCTCCTTACATAGTACACCATAGGTTAGAATGGCATTATTATCACTGTTGTTATTTCAGATACCTGACACACATCTACGTACAATCTAGCGATAGGCTATAGCAGTAGGACAGGGTGTCGCGGTCGCGTCGGACTCGCATTGCCATTGTTAACAAGTGGTACATATTGGGTAATATGGCATTATATGCTCGGACAATCATCTCCAGTTCTCCCACAACTCTTCTACAACAGCTCTCCTTTCACGTTAAGCAATTTGCTGACTCACCTATAATCTACTCGATATCTCCTGCCCCGGGTCTGCCCCCCAAAGCGTTGTCGAAGATTGTATCCAGCTTCACCTCTCTCCACGATGCCGTAGGATGTCTTTCTGCTCCGTTCGTACTTCCCTCGGCGATCCAAAAGCCATCCCTTCATTCTTCAGGCGTGACCAGTTGTTCATTTGTTGTCTTTGATCCGAGTCGGGCTGTCACATTCCGGAGCACTCTACCAGGCAAAGAAACTGCGCAAGTAGGAAGATGGCATGCTGGCAGAAAAGCGTCGCAGCCACCCCGCACAGATGTTATTGATCCTGATGTGAGCAGTGACATATGGGAGCAACTAAAGAGTCGTTCGCACGAGTTACCCTTGGAATTGCAAAACTCCAGGTATGCCCATCCTATGGAAACTGATTCGTTGTCTCTCACCACTTGTTCAGTTCAGTTTTCGACACCGTATTATACATTTCAGATGGTGCACCAGAAGGCATCTCACAAGCACTCTCAACGCTTCGCTCAGCGACGAAGGTGTGTTGCGCATGATGGTGTCGTATCTGTGTCTCAGTCCGCTCCCTTCAGCTCGGATTCCTGGCTACTTCAACTCCTTTCATTACCGGCAGACCGTTCACACTCTTCCGAAACTCTGCCGTATACTCTTCCGGTGCCGTTGGTATATCGCTCCATGCCCCCGAGGTCCCGAAAGTCGATATTCAACTCCCCGCTCTGACCGCTCTTACTCCTGCAAGCAAAGTAACATCGTAAGCGCCTCAAATTACATCTGTGTTGTATCATCACCTCACGCGAGGCGGAAATATAGTTCGGGAGGGAATCTCATTCATACAATCGATAACTCCAACCCCTCGGCGATGCTTTTGCGGGCAATCAGTGAACATGAGCTGATGAAAGGAAAGGCCTTCAACGTGGAATTCCGGACAAGTCATTTCTACGTAGGTGAAGTATCCGGTAGCGCAAATGATATAGTAGGTTCTCCATGCACTTGATATTTATTACTTTGAACTAATTTATGTGCGCTTTGCGTCCTTGATTCGAAACTAGAAGCCACACCGGATTTATAGGATAACTTCTGGCGACCCTGGAAGAGGTACGATCTCGCTGGAAGGAAATGAAGCTCCTGCCGTAGGCTCGCTTGTACAGGTGAGTTACTTTGTCCTTGAAATTGACTCCAAGGATTATAATCTGATATTGTATAGATGTTCTATGTTGAGACCAACGACCCGTCGCGACCCCGCCCTGTCATAGCCTCAGCCAACGACACTATATCACTAAACTTCTTTACCGTTCCTTCTGAGACGGAAGAAGTATATGAAGCACCAGCCTCGTTCGACGCTGATCGCATTCTCCGTGTATCAGAGGATTGCATAGTGATCCGCGATGCATTCCTCGCAGCCTCTGAGCATGCGTGTATTGTCAGCAGATTAGATCATTCAGGCGAATCGGCTGAGACCCCTTGGAAGATGGCACTTCCAGAGGCTCATGTCAGATTGCACTGGTGACGTCGTTAGGGGATGCTTTCCATAGCCTCAAGCATTTGTTAGGATTCCTACTCAGAGCAGGTGCATCCCGTAGTGTAGCACCACTATTCACTTTTAAACACCACTCTTGTGTAGGGCTGTGTAAAATCTGCATTGATAACTTGCTAGGATAGCAAGCAATCAAGCTTTGAGCCTGATGCCTTTCTATACCCATTTCTCCATGCTGGTTCTCAGCATCGAGTAACGGCATTTGCCGACTGTGCGGTGTGAAACCCGTTCAGGAAACGTCCAGTGGCCGCGAAGGCGATTCAATCCTGTACTTTGACCTTTTCCGACTCCTTGGAGTCCTTGCCATCAAGACCACACATTTGCTGTTATAGTTCACCGTTCCGGTCCCAGCCCAAGGAACAACTGCATGGGTTGAGCTTTCATGAAGCGCACCGCACCGCTAGTAGCCTATGCCAGTTCGTCAGAAGACGACGACTACAAATCCCGGCACGAGGTAGCTGAACCTGCTCCAACGAACGTAGGCAAATCCCCACCCAAAAAGAAGAGGTATTCACATACCATTGTAAAATAACACAATGGTCATTGATGCAATTCATGCTTATGAAGAAAGTTACCCGGTCTATCGTCGACATTCTCGGCATCTGTCCCGAAAGACAACCCGGCTCTGCACCAGGGTCGCATCAGGACCACTCCGCACGTCGAAGGTCAATATGCTGCACACGTGTATGTACCCGTGTATATAGAGCAGGGATATCGGACGTCCGAAGTTCTCCAAAAAATATGGTGTCGTTCGAAGCAATTGCTGCCTCTGATACACTTCATCGGCGAACCCCAATCAGGTGCAGATTTTGGTATAATTGAGCTACACATCTCGATTTCTCGCCCGATATATCTTCGTGCACATCAGCGTGAAGAACTCAAACAGGCTGTCCGCTCCATTGCACGGTCAACGAACCCGTTAGTCCCCTTCTCTATATGCCCACCTATGGTCATGAACTGTTCTGACTTTGGATATGCTTATTCAGATTCCCGTTGTCTTTCGCTACATTCTCGGAATTACAGAATGACGAGAAGACGCGCACGTTCTTGACCTTGGAGGTGGGTGCCGGTCATGATCAAGTATGTTCTTAACTGCAAAGTTCCTCAAGCCTACTAACATGCCTACTAATTATATGTTCGTAGCTTCAGAAATTGAGTAATGCTCTCGTTCCAACTCTGCGCTCTTTTCGACAGAAAGAATTCTACTCCGAACCGCGGTTTCATGCTTCAATAGCTTGGGCGTTGATGAAATCAGGAGCACCATCCTCCGAGGGAAGACCAATATCTGCCGAATCTGCAATCAACAGGGAAACTCTCGCTGCCACTGAGGTTGCTGGAGGATCATTTCAGACTGTTGACAGTTTACCGGAAACAATGGTGCCTCTCCTGAAGCAAGAATTCAATACAGCGTTGGCGGAATCTAGTGCGTTCCAAGGTGAATACCTTTGCGTTAGGATTGGGAAGGAGGTTTCACGATGGAGGCTGGGCGGGACATGAGCCATGAACACGTCATGTACCATGTCGAAATGGCAGATGAACAACTACATCAACGACTCTAGCTGCGCGTTCTACGACACTAGAAGGCAAATTTTAATGAAGCAAACGCTATTGGGATACATATGTGAGACAACGACGTCTCGTCGATAAATACATATAGTCTACAATGTGCGTCCCCTGTACACAGATACCGGTACTTCAGCAACTTCATATTCGAAAACCCGCATTTATCCCGATACTCAACTCCATTTTCAACCTACAATGAGGCGATGTGAGTGATCATACCAGTAAAGCACGGTGCTAAATCGTACTCACCCATGGAAGTGAGGACTGAGGATCAGAAGAAAGCGGTATACTCCACGAACTCGATAGATATCAGACCCTTCTCATCCATCTCCGAGAATCTATCCTTTATAGCATGCACAATCCTATTCCCATATTCGTCAAAACGGAAAAGCGAGATGCGAAATGCGATTTTCTTCAAGCTCTTAAAGCGAGAAGAAGAGAGCACTTCCTGAACGCGGTCCCAATCAGAGGACGCTTCGACCGCCTTCAGATCGTGTCTCCATAGGGAGAACGTGACGGTATGGATCACTGAGGAGACCACCTGGGAGAGCATCGTTGCTACCCAGCCGAATGACGGCTGATCCATACTATGCGACGAGGCAAATGCAGATGGAGAGCCGAATTCCAGCACTTCCAGATTAGTCAACGGTGCGAGGCTGAAATTAGGACCGAGGCCGTCTGTACGAACATAAATGAACTTAACAGCTTGAATCGCATTCAAGTGGGCAAGCGCATACCGCTGAAGGTCCCGAATGCGAAAAGCGAGACAAGGACGAGCTTGAGATGCTTGAGAGACGGCCCCACGTAATTGAGCAATGATCCGATAGGTTGTAAAGCTAGCTTTTGAGCAGGAGCGATAGTGATGGACTCGATGCTGCTTTAAAGTGATTCGTGGCCGATCAGCCAGGGTATGAATAAGTACGGATCTATGCGAGTGTTGACGAATGCTAGCTTCCGCGGCGCCCAGCCAGCAGGTGGCTTTACGGATGTCACAACGCCACGACCAACATCGGACACGGTACAGTGGATAGCCTGCAGCTTGGGAAAACTATACATGATATCCGCAAAATCGCTTAGCTTGGATATAACGCATTCGTGCAGATGCAACTCCTTGACCCCCTTGAGCTCGACGATATAGTCAGCTCTGCCGCCAACATGCCCTCGGATGCGGAGAACCTCGACGTTAGTTAGCATAGGAGTGATCATGGCGAGTTGTCTCCGTATCTCCAGGTTTTCCTCTGCATCCACGTATGTGAGAAATAGCGATGCGAAGGGGTGGTTGATTGTCAGGTCGTGAACAACGCCTGCGATGAATGGTGAAGCCCCTATAATGGCCAAGAAAACGGGCAAATTTCGTGGGGAAAGAGTGATGGTGTGGAACAGCTGAAATCTGGTCCTAGGGAGAAAAGACCGGGAAACCTGCTTGCAGGCTCGGAGCGCGTCACCATCATCATGTAAATGGTCGATAATGAGCTCGATCAATTCTATTGGTAACCTGGGGCTGCCTTGTATCGCAGGTTCAGATGAGACACGTGCTTCTAGAAGCTGTTCCTGAGCTCGCTGGCGTTCGGAGTCGAACTGAAGAGCTCTGCGCACTACGAACATCTGAGAAGGTGGATAGATAAGTGTGAGATAATAAACCACCAGTACAGCTGGAAGATGCATACCGGCATAATATGACCAGTCTCAGGGTAATCTTACTCTGCCTCTATGGTCCTGGAGCATATGTTGTTTAGTACCAAGTCTGAGGCGTTCACTGTGATCGTTCGATACAGCGAAGACACCCATGGCGGTGAGTGCCGCGTGTCGGGCTCTTTTCCGCTTATGTGTGGGATACTACATAATACATCGCTAGGAGCATCAGTTGAGTATCATATATGTTTTGTCTCGGACTCACTAGGACTTACTCAGTGCATGCCAAATCGCCTGCCATCCTTGTTCCCGAGAAGGTCGGGATCTTCTCCGACTGCACTAGTACGCCATCCTTCACGTGATTTACTGAATTTGGGCTTGGGCCTCTTGGCATGAATATTTGTTCTCGCAGCAGTTGACTTGCCGTCATCCGTCGAACCATTCAGATGCAATGACGAACCAGGAGGACGCTACTCAACTTGACCAGCTTACTTTGTATCTCAATCGTGCCGACGTGAACTCATACTTCCAGATACACCCTAATCAACTCACAATTTCCTCTTTCTCACCTCCAGATCATTGGAAACCTTGGTGGGATTGGGCTGTTGACGAGGAGGATTTGAATTCTCCAACATTTCTGCGAAAATGGGAGGTAATATGGCTGTACTATATTCGAGATAACATCCCAGAATGGATGTCACACATTTCGAATGAGGTCGAGAAACTGGGCCTCTTTCGGACTGTTCCCCAAGAGGTCAAGGAGATCATAGACACCGCTCGAAGGCTTGCAATTCCGCGCAGGTATGAAATTTGCTAGCGCACCGCCTGCTCTGTCGAGAAGCTCCCTACCATGCAGCGTATTTCCAGAAACACTACACCTAACAACCATCTCCGAACAACCCAATCCACGCGGAATGTCGCCCAAGAAAGCCCATGAAGTACAGCGGATGACTGCTTACATCGCGGAGCTCATACGAAGGACCGCACCATCAGTCTCGCATGTCGTAGATGTTGGTGCAGGACAGGTTGGTTCATGTTTATAGTTCAGTCCGAGCATTTCATGAATGTTCTGCTGATACTTCTCTATAGGCTTACCTGTCTCGCGCGTTGCGCGATGAGCTTGGGTTACATGTTCTCGCATTAGACTGGAGCGAAGTGCAGTCCCACGGTGCAATGCGAAGAGACCAAACACCGACTGATAAAACAAGCGGAGGACAAAACAATATTTCGAAGGGACCTTCTTCAGGTTCTCTGCACTATGCTACTGTCAATATCACAGCCGAATCTTTGGCGGAGTCCGTGGACAAATGGATCCTCGATTGGTCCCACCATGACTGCGAAGCAACGTCGCCCACCTTTCCCGTCGGATTCGTGGCTCTGCATGCTTGTGGCTCCTTGACACTCGATATCGCACGGACCATTATCGATCACTGTAGGAAGGTTGACCGGTCATCATGGAAGCCTGGAATGGCTCTCATCGTTGGTTGTTGCTACAACCTATTACGGCCTGAGGGTGAGCTCATATATGTATTTCTTGAGGGTGTTATAAAACGGAAGTGTGGGCAGATCGAGTTCTTCTGGACAAGAAGAAATTGTCCCTGACAGCAAATCATCTACAACTTGCAGCGCAGGTGCCCAGCCAGTGGGGGTTTAGTCAGAAAAAATACGAAGAGACCAAACTATCCATACGCAAAATTGTGTGGAGAGCTCTCCTAGAAGGCTTGCTGGAGAGGTGTGACTTTGCCCGACCCGGGAAACGAGTCGGACGCATGAACGACGCATCCTATCTTGACTGGACGACATTTTTGACGATAGCAGTGAGAAAGCTAGGCTGTGAGAAGATTACGATGTTTGCGACCGACTTCTCTGAGAAAGAGAAAGAGAATTTGACCAGCCGGATTGAGGTATTCCATGTCCTTCGATGCATTCTCGGACCTGTGGTGGAAAGCCGCATTCTATTGGAACGGAAATTGTGGATAGGGGAGCGGCTAGAGGTAACTTGTTGTGCTCTCCTTCTGCGTCGTCATCCTGCGTTCTGACAGCCTTGCCTCAGGGATCTGGCTTACGAGTTGACTTGGTGAACTTGTTCCAACAAGAAAGTGGGAGTGGTAGGAACATTGCTCTTGTGTTAAGTCCTGAAGTGTCACAGTTTGGCTCGGGATAACTACCGCGTAGATAGACAATTGTAAGCGTGAGCCATGATTTGAGTCGTCAACGATATGTTGTAATTCTGCTTTCCGTTCTCTACCTTTTCTTTTGACAAAAACATGACGAACAATAGCCAAAAAGGGCAGTGCTTGCGCAGTGCTGTGGCGTGCGCTTAGACATCAGGCTGAGGCCACCTTTGGTCCCTCCCGTCATCCTTGCTCGTTCGTCTCAACCCTTGCGCCCATCGCTCTCGTCGTTCTTCCTGACGTTGCCGTCGTCTTAGCTGCCGGTCGCCAACATAACATTGTCTAAATCATCATATCATACTTTCACTACGCGTAATCACGAACTTATATGGGTCAGTCGAACTCCAGGGCGGGACCATCGCGGTCGACGCCATCTGTCGCAACCCCAGCTCCCGAAACAACCCCAGTGGAAGGAGGATCTTCTAGTACCAATGCAGAGTCGCATGCACACAACGCAAACGGAACCGTCAAACGATCTCGACGTGCGTCTTTGAGGCGTAGCGTCCTGGGTCTCGTTACACGATCGTCTCAGTCTCACTCCCTCCGTACAACGAAAGAGGACTCGTCGTCGGCTGGGCCATCTACTACCTCCTCAATGCGCAGAAGATGGAGGTCGTCGAAACGTTTCTCGCATACGCCCACCATCGCTCAATCTGAGCACGAGGATATCCACCCAACTGAGTCATCGTCTACACCTGTCTCCCAACCAGCTGAAACGTCTGCGGCGGCATCTCCCAAGCCTGCCTCGACGCCATCCACTTCAAACTCACAACCTCGACTTAGTCGCCCCTCCACTCCTTTTCCTGTATCTCCGCCATCTCCCCCTCCAGTCGAATCGCCTAGTGAAGCCTCTCCTGATGTTCTATCAGATCGCGAAAGACAGCTTAGCCAAAATATCGGTACTTGGCTCAGTGGTGCCCCTTCGCCATCCTCCTCACCCGTACTCCCCATCCCAGTTTCAGACGCAAACCTAGGTGACGACGGCCATTCGCGTACGGGTGATATCGAGCGAGAAATTAATGAATTCCTCGGCAACACCCCCGCTTCCACTGATGGATTGTCAACCTCACCTGAGCCTGCAAGTTCTACGCCAGCACAAACAGCGTCTTCAGTAGACGCCCCCTCCCAACAACCACCTCGACATTTTCCTCCACCAGGCACGCTTGTTGTCGTCCAGGGCGTAGTGAATACAACCGACGCTCCGCCTGCTACTCCCGCACCTCGACCCTTGAATTCTTCTTCATCATTTGATAACCATCATACCCGTCCTTCTGAGAATGCAGCCCAGCGACGATCTGCTTCGGTTCCACGCGCCCGGCCTTTGTCCAGTATTACTCGCAGCGAGGATAGACCGTCTGCAAGAACGGGTCTCTCATCCCTGCTTCCCAGACCCCATAGTATGATTTCTAGATGGCCATCCTCTGAAGGCACGACAGCGTCGACCTCCTCAACTGGTGACTCAGGAGAGTCCCCAGCCAGCGACGAATCTACTTCCGATGAGAGCGCAGCAACTACTCCCAACAGCGATTCGCATGACAGCACGGCAAACGCAACGGAGGCAGGTCACCGGGCCTTATCTCCCGGGAGCATTGACGTCCTTGGAACCTTACTTAGGTACGTACATTCATCATACTAAGTTTCAACCTTATTACCGAGCCTCAACTCATATTCCTTCTCCAGTGTTGCTGCAACTGCTACTGCGGCGTCATTGTTCTCGCCAGGCTTGGGTCAGACACCTCACCTTAACGCACCTGCGTCATCGCCTTCGGGTTCAGACCGGCCTACCTCGCCCACTCCTACCGCTGGACTCGGCGGTTTTGGTGGTTTAGGCAGTATACCGGGACTCAACTTGAATGCTCCGCCTTCATCTTCCGGCGACCGCGATGCCAGAGAACGCATACGAAACGTTTGGGAGAATTTCCGTGAGCGACTTGGGTTACACCCCAGAAGCGCAAGTGGAGCGACGAACGGCGAGACCTCAGACAATGAGAACAACGCGAGGATGCGTCCTGGAGAATTCATGCTGGCGGAGATGGCACGAGCCTTGAACGCTGGACTAGGGTTGGCCAACCAGAATGCCCAAAACGATAGGAGAACCAACAGCTCATCAACAGGCCAAACCACAACGACTTCTCCGTCTGGCGACAATGCGACAGCTGGCATCTCAAGACCTGTATCCCCCGAGGCCGGATTTGAGAGGTTCCTAGTGAATCTGCAAAACGATCTTCGGGCGGTGTTGTCCAGTGATGGTCCTCCCGTATCCCACGGACCCGAGACCGCTGGCCCTTCCAACGCAGCCACGACCGAATCTGGACACTCTCGGGATTCGACATCTACTACGGAAAGTTCCTCTGCAGACCCAGAGACAGAATCCATTCAGGATGACGAGGAACGACTTCCTTCATTAGTGGATTCTTCCGATGATGAAGACGAGGATGACGAGGATGCCGACGACACTGAAGAAGACACACAAGAAGTTCAGGTTACGCCTCCACCTCCACGTACACCTACGCCGATACCAAGTAGTCGTTTGCATCAACCCAGCCGACCAGTGACTGAGGAAGCTTGGGGTACAGATGATCGAGGTCGTCCCTCTATCAATCTATGGAGGATTTACAGATTCCAGCCCATACCCGCGCCCGGCTCATCTTCACATGGTGCATCGATAGCCACTCCTTCCACATCGCCGGGAGCCTCGTCCTCGAACCGCGATTCAACAGGATCGCAGGTTCGAACTTCCTTGGATGGTACTCAGGCATCAACTAGCGCAGGTGCATCAACGTCCACCGCGACACCGCTGCCCAATAACGTCGTTGTACCAGTAATCGTCGTTGGTCTTCAATCCGTAGACACAGGTTACGAGCACGATCACACTGGCGATGAAGACAGCGATGATACCCATCGACCCACCGCAAGTACCGAACCCGAGGACCACGAATCCGTTGCCAGCGCATTTGGAATCCCGCGTCCTTCAACGCCGAGAGGCAGGACATGGCAATCGCGGGCTGCAAATGCACTGCGTACGCTGAGACCTGGTCGTCGGAATGGCTCGAATACACGGAATAGTGCCGATCCCACTGGATCGAGAACGTTCTTGATCTATGTCATTGGCGGTTACTATCCACCGAACCACCATATGGTAACAGGCTCGGACAATTTAGACTCTTATGAAGCTTTATGGTTGGTCTTTTCTTGTAATGATCCTTCAACGTGCTTATGTGAATCGTTTGCAGGGAATTGGCTGAACTGCTTGGTCAAGTGAAGCCACCAGTTGCTACGAAAGAAGACATAGACAAGTCAGGCCTTGAGATCATCAAAGCGTCCACTCTTCGAGCTCATGAAGCAGAGGGCAAGGTATCATCGAATTGCACCGACAGAGTACGTTTCAATCACTGTTGCTTGTTGAAGTAGTCACGCTGACCGAATAACTTATGCAGTGTCTTATATGCTTGGACGAGTATTCCGATGACGATGATGTTCGTGTCATGCAGTGCAGACATGCGTTCCACAAGGATTGTGTCGACAAATGGCTCCAAGTCGGCCGGAATAACTGTCCTGCTTGTCGTTCAAAGGTACGTTCTCCATTGCACACCCCGTCATATGCTCCTACTTACCTATGATACCAGGGCGTGTCAACACCGGCAGATACCACGTCAGCTTCAATACCACAACGGTCATAGCTTCCATCAACTCTCTTTCTTTCTCCCTCTCGTCTACTATCTCACTGCTCTCTTTCTCGTTTTACCTCGTCATACTCGGACATACCATCGTGCTTAAGTCCTTCCGAAGTCTCATCTCACCCACTCCTTGTTTGCTGTAATGATTACTATTCTCCTTCAGTCACTATGTAGTCTTATCCGAGATCTCTCCCATCCGTCGTTATCATCCAATGCGATCCGTATTTCCTACATCCGCCCGTCTCTCAGGCCCTCCCTACAATTCCCTCTGTTATCGGCATCTCCAGTAGTATCTATAGTTGACGTTTTATTCTAACATGGATAGACTGGTACCCGTCGTGTGATATATTACTTTCAGTCTCTGAGAACTCTGGCATTACAAAATATATGCAATTGTTCTCCAAGGTTTCACAGATTTCTCTCGTAGAGGATGTCCATCGTGATTTATGTGACCATGAAATATTGGGGACGGGACGACAACCTCTTCTCCTGAGCTTGCATGTAGTCCGAAGTTTTGGTCGAAGGTTTCTGCAATTCCTTTGGTGATATGCCATGCAAAATAAAGCAATACATCATCATGCAATTCTCGAGTAACGCCGCGGAAGACCTCCGAAGAACAGTCACGGATTTAGAGTGCTACATAGTGAAGTTCTTTTAGCTTCGAAGTTCGCTTCAATCTTCAAGTTCGGTTGCGCTGGTGAAAAGGGTTTCAGATAAGTTGGTCCTCGAGTGCATTGAATCTAACCATACTCGACACGTAGTACACTATGCTACATTTCCTGTTAATTCTGCCCTTGGTCTCCTTCACACATCGTCTCCAACTGGGCCTGGTTTACCCGGGCTCCCAGCCGTTCGCCATGCCGCAAGGATGAGGTCGACTACATCATCGACACCCGTGTTCTGCTTCACGCTGGTGAACACAGTAGGGCCATCTCCTCGCATCAGCTTTGAATCTCGTTCCATGACTTCGAGGGATGCGCCAACGTAAGGGGCCAGATCGATCTGGAGGATCCGGTTAATGCAACACATAGAATGGTTAGCAGGATTTCCGCATACCTTGTTAATTACGAGAAGGTCAGATTGAGAGATTCCTGGGCCTCCCTTCCTCGGAATCTTGTCCCCGCCCTTCCCCCTCCATCAGCACGACGCATCATGGGCGAACAGAAGACGATGCAACCTACCGAGACGTCAATCACATAAATGATATAATCCGCCAACTCCCTCGAATAGTTAGCGGCGAGGTTATCACCTCCACTCTCCACGAATAGCAGTTGACATCCGTATTTGGCCTGAAGAGTCTCGAGTGCACCCATATTGGCACTGATATCCTCTCGAATAGCTGCATGAGGACACCCTCCTGTTTCGATCGCTAGGATGCGCGAAGGAGGCAGAGCCTTGTTGCGGATGAGGAACTCTTGATCTTCACGGGTGAAGATATCGTTCGTGACCGTCGCTAGCATACCCCATGTAAGAGCTATCCATCCAAACAATATAGGGGAATATACCAATGTTGTATTCTTTGCGGAGTCTCTGACACAAGGCAAGCGTTAGAGCTGTCTTGCCGGAGCCGACTGGTCTTTCTCGAAGCGAGTATGATCATCGAGCGACGATGTACAGTGTTCGAACAGCTCACCCTCCGATGCCTACTGTAAACCCTCGTTCTTCGAAGTTACGAGAGCTGTAATCAGGGAGATCCCTCTCCGCGTATTTACCTTGAGAATGAAGCAATCAACGAAGAATTGTCAATTATAACACGATGAATGAAGCACGTACCCGGATTCTCGAGATGTTCATGGGTATGTCCATGGTCACCGTGTTCGTGGGTATGGCTTCCATTCCCATGTGAGTGTGTCTGCGACGGCTGGTTCGCGACCGAGGCCGACAAGCTATTGATAAATTGCACTGTTTCTTTGCTCATGTTCGGTCAAGCAGTGTTCGTTCGCTATACTTGGGTCCCAACAGGCTCAGGCTCGAATGGGGGGACTGTTTGAGTTGAGAACTGTTGACCCAATCTATGTTTTGAGCAACCCACATGGGATCCATGCATGCCATTGCATCGGTTATTGACTTATCGCACCCGTGCTGATAGCTTCATTAAGGGGTGCGGACGATAAGATAAGATTGACGGCCGGACATTGTTACCGCGGTGAATTCGCGTTGTGACAAGCCCTGGACGCTTTGGAGGGAGAGACTGCTTTGGAAATTGCTCCATGTTTCCCGCACGCAATATACTGCAGATTTGCAGACACTAACACATCGCAAGGCGCAAAGCGACAATCCCAAGAGTTGAGTTGCGACCAAGATGCGGGGAGCGCGCGGGCATCAGATTAATTCGGGGGATTGGCGCTATCACGTGACCGTGCCTGTGCGGGCTTTTTATTTTCGCTTGTGGCGTCGAGGCTTTCTCCAGTTTCTGAATCTGAGCTTTTCGTTACATCCTACCACACTCGTCCATTTTCTCGTAAACATCGCCTGTTCTCATCGTTCTTTTCCTCATCTTTGCTCAGTAGTGGGCGAGGAACAAACACTAGAAGGTTGGCGTGACGTTTCCCAGTCAGTTTCCGAATAAGCAGCCGAGTGGGTACAAAGAAACCTCAGTAGGTATGTTTTCGGTCCTTTCTTCTTCGACACAAAGCTCAGAGTTACAACGCTATGCCCCTTCTTCTCGGTGTCATAAGACCCTGTAGAGCGGCGCGTTCCTTTCACAGAACTATCACCTTTCGTCATACAAAAGCTGGTCACGGCGTAGCTGCCCGCTTGGCGAACGGGCAAGCTTCTTTAACAACAGCTGAGGGGACCAGTGTCTTTCTCTTCTTGCCTTCGGGACACGTTCTCTCGTATTCGCAATTCCAAACGGCCTGTAAATTTTGACCTGCGCGAGTGGCTCAGTAAGTCAAGTCTTATGCATATACCCAGCCTTTTCACCGCTTCCAACTATGACATTCATAGAAATCGTCGTTCCATCATGCAAGCAACGAGTGCGCCTCCTCCAGCCAGGCATACGCCGTTCTTGCAGGAGCTGCACATACCCTCTGTGCCTATCCCAATACCAATGCGTAGGAAGACCACCGATCCACCGCCTCGCTCTCCCGACAGGCAACCATCATCATCAGATCTCCTGTTCGACATGTCTCCCGTCTCCCCGAAGGATACTACTTTGTCCCGGTTCCCTTTATTGCAGCACAAGCCTTCAGGGAATCTTTGTCCCCGCAAGGTGAAGGCCCTCTTGCCGTGTCCAAGTGAGAACGGAGCAAATCTCCCTACAGTCGAACAGCCCTACCGCCCTGATCCTTTCATGTATTCGATACCAAAAATGCCCCTCCGGATATCCCAGCTACATGACCGATCACATCAAGAACTGCGTAACACGATTGGAGCAAAGCTGCCATCTTCCAAAGCACAAAGTGCATATGGAGAGCAATGCCCTTCGCCGCCCGACTCTTGCTCCTCTATTGGAACCGCTATCTCGCATTTCGACGATTTGACAGCTGATGACAAGAAGCCCGTCCAGCTCACGGCTGCGTTTCAGGAGTCTGTGGCTTCAAGCATAACCTCATCGTGCTCCCTATCTATGCGCGGGAATGTTGGATCGTTGTCACCTAGTCATACTCGCGTGGACAGTGAACGTATACACAAGGCTGCACCCTCTTCCTCGAAGAAGCAACGGTGTTTCGGCAGTGGGCCGAGTAGTATTATGAGGACCACTGCAGCTGCTCCTGTGATATCCTTTGCGCATGTAGAGCTGAAGCATCCGGGAATGTACGTTCGAGATGCTCGCGCGAACAGGACAAAGGCCAAAAGCCCTCCCGGTACTTCCAGGGCTCGTTCTCCGTATCATGTCGTTCGAGGTAGGAGAAACTCCATCCGTCGCGATCGTGGTCTCCGCATCAGCGATGAAGATATCAGCGGGTCCCTGAAATACGACGAGATCAACTTCGGTCTTGAAAAATACCTGCCTACCGTGTTTCCTAGGCGTGCTGCGCAGGATGAAAACGCGGCCACGGCCCTTCTTGAGGAGAAGGAAAGGGGTCGGACGCGGAGCCGTACTCGAGGAGTACGCAGGTGAACGCCGTGGTACGACAGTCTGTACTATATTCATACCTGTGAGTATCACCCACTCCGTTCTTCAAGGAGTTTTTGCTCACCTCCGTTTCTCCCAGAGCAAAACCACGATTCCGCACGCAGCGTCACGATCTCCACTCTCTTCATTCCCTCACGGACATTACATCGCATCATATCACATCGCATCCTTCAGTATATCCAATCATTGTCGTTCACCATGTCTCTCTGGATTTGCATGCATATTTTCTTCGCCATTCTTTTCGTCGACTTGATCTTGACAACACTGTCCCTGCAGCATTTTCGTTCTGTGTACCATTCACACTTGGTCTTCATTGGCGTGCATCATGGACCCCTTAACGATTCTGTTCAGAGCATCTTGGCATTTTCCTTTACTTCTCTTTGTCCTAAACCCGACTCTACCCGAGCAATCCCATCAATACCGTATCGCATCATCTCTTTGGCATTGACTTTTCGTTGTCGCATTTTTGGAAGCATTATGATTCTCACCTCGCACATCATTTCATGGTCTCATCGAATTTGGCCCCGCGTTACATTATACCCCCGCCCAACGTAGTACCGTTGTTAATTCTCGTTCGTTATACAGCCACCCCAGAAGTAGCTCCACAGTTGAAAGTATTATACAATTTACTTCATTAATGTTATACAAAATTGTATAGATCATGGGCATCATCATTTATGCCTTTGTCCGATGACAGTTCCGGCGAAGTCCTTATGTGAGGATGTCATGCAACAAATTGCCGTTTTCAATGACACCTGTGGGAGCCAAAGCTTCATGAGAGCAAGGGTATACTCGACCCATACCACATTCTACTATCGAACAATGCGTATGATGACATACATTTTCAAAGGTCGGGGACAGCAACACGGCCGCGGCGGCGTGGTATTGATGATGCGCTCTCTAGATACGTACATCTGTGTGAGCGGCCCTCACCATTGATCCTCTGTCTGCGGAGTAGCAAGTGGGAATTGTGACAATATTTAGCCATTTGGGAAGTCTACTCTCTCTTCGGATATGTATCTGGTGTCGTAAGGTCAATAATGTCAAGAGAGAAAGAACAAGGTTCCCGACTTGGCCGAAGTTGTGGCAGAATGTAGACATATGCTGATGGTTTGATCCCACCGAGATTCGCTGGTGCTTCTATCCGATGGTAGTTGATGGGAACACCAGGTATAACACCCGTAGCGTACCGTTGGAGCCTTCAGGTCGGTTCTCCTCATTGACCGCCAAATGTAGCGAAAAGGGCCGGCCGACCCATGAATGCAACATACCTTCTGAGAGATAAGAATGACGTTCGTGCCAGCGACTGCTTGTGCGGTTATTCTAGTCATGAATCAGAACGTAATATGTTCGTGACGAGATAGAGAAAGCTTCTGCTTTCTACAGAAGGTCGCACCTCAGCCGTTGTCAGACAAAGTTCGCAGCCGCAAGGCACTCCTCTGAGAAAGGGGTGGATACAGACATTACCTTGGGGCGTCATGAGAACGTATTGCAACATTGGGATCATCTTCCTAATCCTATTCCTACACAATTGCGAGAGGCGTTATCAATTCGAGGTCAATGTATCATGGAAGACATGATTCACTCTACCGTTCAAGCGATAGTTCACACCATGCGTATGAGTCCCAGGAGTCCCGGCGGATCATGAGTTACAGTTCCAGCGTTGGTTTTGGTTCATCTTGAGCAAGAGGTTATTCCGATTTGTGGCCCAGGCACCCAAAGCAATTGAACTCAATTGGGCTGGCCACGCCGCGATGCTGTGGTGCAAGACGCCGCGTGATCACGGCCGTATCCCCAGGTTTGGTAGATCCCAAGTAGATCCTGCTTTCACGACTTGTTCACAAAGCGCGAGAAAGGAGGGTCGCGGGAGGAAACGAGGGATGACTTACTGGTCGTGACCTACATAGCATCTCGGCGAATGATGGTGATGAAACTTGCGCGGTTTTCAATACTCCAGGTGATACGCTGTGAAGAATGGGTAATGAATGTATCTTCAATAGGTAATCTCTTGCATTAAATGTAACGGCGGGTCATACAATGGGAAGGGAAAGGGCATCCCAAGTCGAAACTTTTGAGCTGCGCGCTGGCTGGGCCGCTGAAAACCACTGAACGCTCCTTACACTGCAGCATGATAGACAAGGTTTACGGATTACCTTTGCTATACTCACCATTCAATGAACTCTCTTGACCGTTCAATAACCTTTGTTGATATAGTGCTATAGCCACATTTGTACCGAAGAAACTAAACAGCATTCGAGAGCGCGACCTACTTCAAAAAATTGAGCACTCTCATGGGGATGTCCGAGTGGAGGTTTTTTTTTTCAAAGATGCCTGGAGGAAAACCAGTTGAAAATCCTGGCTAAATAGTCAATCGGCTCTCGAGACTTACGAGAGCTCAGAGAAATAGGAGCGATATCAACCCTCGGAGTTTACTCATTGAGAACGCGTCAATCAGGTTGGGGTAGCTGCTCTCGCGCCGTATTGGTTATTCGCTGCAGGGGGTTGTCGTAGAGTAACTTGAATAAATATGCTCGCTGCTCTGAACTTGCTTCAAACTTGTAAGAATCGTAGTTGCGTTGGTAACGGTCGGTTGAAAAGGCGCAGAGAAATCACAGGAAATGTTCGATGGCACGGGAAGCAGTAAACAGAGACAAACACGGACCCATAGTTGGAATGGCACGCGCGATCACGTGGAGGCAACATGTTTCGACGCGACAACCACCTTCTCCAGCCACCGAAGCGACTTTCTAGGCCATTCCTGCCTGGCGTCGCATGCGATAACAGCTCTTAACCGACTATTTTTTAGTATTCTATATGCATCATGGCAGATCAAGACGAACAGCGCCGTCCTGCGTGGCAAACTGACGAACTGGAAGATGAATGGATCGATCAAGACGAACATTCAGGAGCCGCGTCCGCACCCCCATACAACACATCAGATATCTCCTTCACACAAGCAATTGGCTCTGTTCTTGCAGAGAGCATCGACGTACCACCATCACACACTTCCCAAACTGGCACCATCGCTCATGGAACATTCCTCATCCGCGAAGATGTCCCCGCCGCCCCAATCCTACCAAAGACACCTGGAAGAAACAAGAAGAATCCTGTAAAGGACATATTTAGTCCCTTGGCCTTGGAAAGAATGTTCGAGCCTCCATCTCCGCCGCAAGCTTCCTCGGCACCTTTGCCAACAGTTCCGACGAACGCGCCGCCTGTCCCGTCCAGACTATCTCAAGTTGTTTATTCCATGCATGACAATACGGGGGAAGGGGAGGATGGGCAGGAAACCACGGAAGGTCCAGTGGCGGATGGCAGGGAGGAGGAAGGGGATAATATTGGCGGCAAACAAGGAGGACTGCTTGCACCAGGAGACGGCGAAGCACCAAGTGACTTTCAATTCACATTCTCTGCCCCTCGTCCTAGTCCATTCAATCCAAACGGACCCATACCAAATGCACACAGCACGCCAGGTCCAGCGCATCAAGCTGCACGTTCCCTACAACCTCCCGGGACTGACCCACGTCTGCGTCTCTTCCAGTTCAACTATGACACCTTCACTCGCGACCACCTTTCGGCTCTGGTGGATTCTATTGCAGTAAACACTCCTTCTGGTAATAGCCTTGGTACGCCTCAGACTATGGGCACCGACTCCATCCAGGGTACGTCACGCGTATCCGACCAAAGTACATCTCGATTACGCAGTGCCAAACGCGTGAAGCTCAGTCCTGCGAGTGAATATTCTCCGGTTGGAGACGGTGCAGCAGTCATCATGCGCCCACCCATACGCAGAGATTATGTTGGCGAGTCGAAGAACCTGATGGAGAAAATCAGACAGAACCGAGATTTCTCTACGATTTCAACTACTACTACTACAGCACAAACGCCCGATCACAAGAGGTCGTCACCCGGACAGCAGCAGTTGAAAGATAGTCCCAATAGTAAGGTGCTTCTTGCCTTCGTCTATATTCGGAGAACTCAGAGGTATTATTTAGATATGTTGGCTCCGCCGAGCGATGCACCACGGGACGGCGGAAGTACTCGCTCATCTGCGGGAACAACTAATTCGAAGCGTTCAACATATTCTTCGCTGGCGTACCGGGAACAGGCAGCAAATCTTATGGCACAAATCAGACAGGATGTCAAAGGCTCCAAGCGTCTGTTCTCCGCAGACACAGAAGCATCGCATGTGCTGCAGGCCGGCGCTCCCGGGGAACAATCTGTCGCTACTTCTGGACAAGCTTCGTTCGAACTTGATGATAATCCATTCGAAGGAGACACGGAAATAATCGACGACAATAACTTGCGCACAGCCGTCGGCCATCTCGATGTACCACAACGGTCTGGTCGGCCAATGGTCAGTCCTCGCAAGGTCCTTCGGAGACTCAGCGCACAGAATGAGGAAATGTCACGCCGATTAGCCCGACTCTCTCTAAACTCTTCTCAGAATTCGACTGGTAGCAGCCTTCTTGGTCAGTTTCCCAACCCTCCAATCGAAGTTCGCATCACACCTGCCGGTACTGCACCTCCTTCACCTGCCATCCACGATAATGCACCCGAGACAATTCATCTTGTCCCACCTGCCGTTGTTCCTCCAGCGTACCCAACGACATCGTTGCGGGCTGGTCGTCAGGAAGACCTGACACGCTTTGTCTCCTCAAGCACTGCCTCAGGAACCACTCTCACCGCAGGCAGCGGAACCACGCTGTCCAAATCCACCAGCTCCAAACAGATCACACACATCACACCGAATGATATTCCTGCTCTTCCCGACAGAGTGGGTAAGATGGTGTTTGACAAAGCTAAGATGAAGTGGGTGAAAGCTTCCTTGTCGGATAGTACCAATGGCGAGGACAAGGGCGAGGCAGGGGCAGCAGACGGCTCGAACGAGAGCGAAGACCCGTTCAGAGACATCGAGAGCCTGCGCGATGACGACTCAGAGGTCATCAAATTGCCCTCTGTTGTACATGAGGTTGACGAGCCAGAGCAGAGCGTTCTAACGGCTGAGCTGGAGCAGAGTCGTATCGAGGAAGTGCCATCAGATGCTGAAGTCGACGAGGAAGAAGCAGAGCTCAACTCGTTCTCCTTTGACGGATTATCCATGGAAGTTGCGCCGCCGCTCGGTTCAGGCCGGTATACTGCCATTGAAGACACGGACTCAGAAGAAGAGGAGGAAGACAGCGAGACAACAGGACATACAGATTCCATCAACCTAGACTCGTACGCTTCGAATGCGTTTCCCGATGACATTGGAGCGGGTGCACCAGAGTCACCTTCGGAGCCCGCCTTGCAAGACTCGCCGCCACATAGACTCGCGCCAGCCTCGACAGATGCTCTCAGCACCCCTGCCCCTTCCCGAACTGCCAACCACACGCACACACCTGTCATTCGTTCTGCTATGAAGAGCAGCAGTGTCACACCCGTTTCCGCCTTAAAGGACCCTAGCCGGAATCGTATGCAAACACCCGCCAACCGCCCAGGACATCGTCGGTCGGTAAGCTTTTCTGACGGTAAGCACGATGGACCGATTATTGGAATTGGTCGAAATGCGCCTACTCCTGACGTCCCCTCGGACACCGAGACGGAGAAGACGATGTCGGCCGTAGACCGCAGCAAACGCAGCACGGCCCCTTCGATGAGCGCAAGGACGAGGCGAATTGCAGATATGTTGGATGACCTGGATGATTCTGGTACGCATTAGCATGACGCTTAATTACGCGTGCCACGCTCTAACTCCTGACAGGCTTTGATGACGATTCACCATCAAAGGCAAGCTCAGCGAGACCACCGACAGATGAGCTGCAGCCGATTAATCCTAGAAGACCCAGTAGCACAAAGGCAGTCGCAGGAAGTCCAAGCCGTGAGATTGCCCGACGAGTCTTTTCAGGTCGGGCGGATGAGTCGAAATCTCCGCGCACGTCGGGGAGGAATGCTACATTTCTTACAGAGTGTTCGTTCGGCGTCGCCCATGACCGGTTGGTCCAGGTTATTACCGATGTTCAGCCATTTGAACCTCATTGGGAGGACTTGTCGAGTATCGACCTGAGCGGTCAGAATCTTGACAGCGTCGCACGGTTGAAGGAGTTTTTGCCAAGACTTGACTCTTTGTGGCTGTAAGTACAGCCCTGTCTTTGGTCTACGAGCATAAGCGTGCCGGCGGCGTTGCTGATAAACTATATCGCAGCAACTCAAATCAACTGTCGTGGCTGAGTGGCGTTCCTAGCACCGTGCGGACACTTTCCGTCGCCAATAATTGGTACGGCGAATTTTTTACGTTCTTTATTACCGTTAGTCACCGGCTTGAACACATTACAGCTTGACCGGGGTGACCTCGTTCAGCAGCTTGCTCAACCTCGAGAGCCTCGACATTAGCAACAACAACATCGACTCACTACTCCGTATGTTTTTTTTCGCCCGTTCCTGGTTTTACGGCGTATCTTCATTGCGATTTTATTTTAGAACTGGAGTGCCTGCGACATCTTCGTGAACTTCGTGCTGATGGGAACAACATCGAGAGCATAGATGGCTTACACAAGATGGATGGCCTGGTCAAGCTCAGCCTGCAGCGCAATTGCATCCGCACCATCGACCTGGCCGATTGTCGCTGGTAAGTGGCCCCTTTCTCCGTTCTATTGCGTGAAGTGGTACAGACCACACCACTCCCATGAACCTGCATTAATCATCATGCATAACGGCACATATTGACGTTTTCATTGACAGGACTCGGTTAGAGATGTTGAATCTGAGCCATAACCGGTTAGGCACCATTGAAGGACTTTCTTCGTTGCCTGCTTTGGTAGCACTCAATCTAGGTGAGCATGTTTTCTCCAGTGATGCGATCCATCAACATCAATGCATGAGATGGTGGGAGAGAACGTTGCAGCCGTCTCCCCCAAGCTGGGTGCAGCCACAAGTGATCACCGATGATCTGACCTGTATTTTTGATCACCTGGTCCTTGCACACCCATGCTCATGGCCTTTTTGGTAGATAACAACCTGCTGAGCGAGCTGGTTCCCAATGGCGCGATGCCTCGGTTGAGGATCCTGCGTGTGAGCGGGAATCGGCTGCAACAACTGAATGCGTCGCCCTTCCCCAACCTCCGCACACTATATGCGGACAACAACTCGCTGGGACCTATCCTGAAAGCACACCGGCTGGCCAAGCTGGAAAACCTGAGCCTGCGGAACCAAAGCGGCCGGGCTGGGCTGTAAGTGCCTTGAAACTTTTTTCCCTATGCATGCGCCACTCTATTTTTGGGACGGTGGTCGATTCCACCGTGCTTGGTCCGGTGCATTGCGGAGATGATTTCTTTCAAGCTTTGTGGAAACGCTGATTCAAACCATTCAGGTCGTTTTCAATACGTGATGTTCGCGACGTAAAGCGGCTCTATCTATCCGGTGCGTAGGCTGGCCCGCCCCCTCATCTCCCGCGTCATCCTCGGGCTAACCCCCCTATGAATCGCGCAGGGAATCCGTTAAAGCCCGGGTTCTTTTCGGAGGCGTGCTACAATCTCATCTATCTGGAGCTTGCGGCATGCAGGTTGGAGCAATTGCCAGACGAGTTTGCACGACTGGTGCCGAATTTGCGCGTGCTCAACCTGAATTACAACTTTCTGGAGGAGACGCGAGCCCTGGAGGGCCTAACGCGTCTGCGGAAGCTGAGCATCATAGGGTCACGCATTGCGGCGACGAAGCATCTTGTACGTGTGCTAAGGGGAATGGAGGACATTGAGATGCTCGACTTCAGGTACGTCCCGGGCTCATCTATCGGCCCCGTGCTCGTCTCTGTGCACTCACACCGAAACCTGGGCGCTTCCCCGCCCCGCTTTGGCCCCATCCGATTTCCTTTTCTCGCCATGCTTCGGTGTGATCTAGAAGCACGGGACTTCGCAGTCTCCTCGAGGCCGATGGCACTGGACTTGGCCGTGTTGACTGAATCTGCCCAACTTAACCTTGTTTCCCGCAACCCTCGCTGACCGTATGTACAGGATGAACCCATGCACCCTTGGCTGGTACTTGCCACTACTGGTGAAGGATGTGCCGGGTGCGCTTCAGCCTTCGGATGGCGATCATCAGCAGCAGCAGCAGCGGCGGCCAGGCTCGCGACTGAATGCGTTCGGGGGCATTCCCCCGATCGGTGAGGAGGGGCCAAGCACCGTAGGTATCGGAACGAAGGCGAGGGGTGCGAACAACCAACCTTCATCCTCTTCCAGCACGAGAGGGAGCTCCCAGGCGGTGGTGCGCAAAGGAGGCGAGCGCGATGCCGCCGCGGGGAGTGCGACCTGGAAAGATCTCGACGCCAAGTTCAGGCGGGACTTGCCGGACGAGACGTATGCAGGTCGGATGGTGTACCGGGGACTGGTGATGCGTGCCTGCCCTGCGATTCGGATGCTGGATGGGATAGAGGTCAGCGAAAAGGAGCGGGACAAGGCGGAGCGTATCCTAAAGGAGGCCGTCAGCGTTGCACGCAAGAAGACGGCAGAGGTGCAGGGAAGCTGATGAACACGAGAGTATGATACACCGCGAGAGTATGATACACCGGGGGGTGCAGGAGGGCCTCCACAGATTCCTACTCGCGGGAGAACCCTCGGTGGGAAATGCGCGTGCTTGGCCTTTGCGTTCTTGCAGGTGCCCCGCCCTCCACGGGGATTTGTCTAGAGTGCCGATGGGCTAGGAGATCAGGTGCGCAGTGGGCGTAGTGTTTGTTTGTTCCAAGTCTATTTCCGACATGCTATCTAGCTTTGCTTTGTTTTCTCAATCGTACACTGTCGCAATCCATATGTTTCTGCCCCTGCTCGCACGATCCTTACCTAAGCCCTCGGAGAGCTGATGGAATGAAAGGCAAACGAATAGAGTTCAGCCATCGCCACTCTCGGCGCGAAGATCCTTTCTCTGTGAACCAAGGCACGAGCAAGTCGATATCAGGACAGACAGACACAAAGCGTTGAGCGCAACAGTGACAGACACGTTGGGTCGGATGGCGACAAAGGTCATTCAAGAGCACCGCCTGGGGGGGAGGTGACAATGTCGAGTTGGTTGCAACGGGCTGGATGCTTGATGAACAACCTTGTCGACTTGATCACGGAGGAGGGACTGTCCAGCTCCGATGATAATGAAAATCCCTTAAACTCCCGCGCGCAAGAGAGAGTGACTTGTTCGGTGCCTGTCTGCAAATACGATGGATGGCTTTCCCATCGAGTTCATGAATCGCGACCCCCAAGTCTGCCGCACAAAGCCATTCCCCGCAGAACGCGCAGAAATGCACTGTTCGGAGAGAGCGCACCTTGGAAGACTCTTTTTTATTTGCGAGCAAGCTCTGGCGATTGCAAAAGAGGGGGGATCCGTATGAGCATCAAATGCAATCCCAATATAGCCATACGGGGCAATGCGCAACCCAAGATGAGGTCGGCCCTATGACGAGAGGATTATGGGCGCGCGGGCGAAAGATGGTAAACGACCTGCTCGGGCGACGACGACGACGGCGACACCAGCTGCAGTTGCGGCGGGGTGCCGCCGCCGACGCCGCGATTTCGTGCCCGCTGAGTGCGCTGAGCTGACGGCCGCGGCGCCATCCCGGCGGCGGGGAGGCCGAGACGGACCGAAGAAAAGGAAAAAGGGGGGGGGGAAGACGCCGGGGGGAGATTTACGAAAAGCGGCGATTATGTGGGGAATTGACCGCGATCTGGCGATCGCGCGAGTATTTGTCGAGATTTGGGTCGGTGATTAATTGTTACACAGCACGGGGAGGGTGGTACCTGTCGGAGACCGGAAGCAAAAACCAGTGTTGGCCCAGTGGCAGCTCTTTTTGCGCTGGATCAGCATCTGGCACACCAGGCCCAGATGTGGTATCCTGCCACAGATGGCCTGCTATTCGCTCTCGGAAATCGACCCTGCTCAAAACGCCCGCGCCGTAATAGCAACAGAAGATGATGTGGCAGTGGCTCGCTCGACCAACACGACCGTCTGGATAAATACGAGTCCAGGATCAAGTAAGGAACACGGATACTCACCAACAGCAGCAGCAGCAATAGCCGCGTCGAGGAGCTCTCTATCTACGCGCGCCGCCCCTGCAGTTCGCTTTCGCGCTAGGCCGTTCTCATACATAACCTCCACGCCCCGGCTTCAGTTCCATGATCGACACACAGCCGACCAACGCTGACGCGCAGCCGCTCAACAGCTACAACGTTGCCCAGCTCCAATTTGCCCTGTGAGTTTCTCTCCTGCGTCCATGTCACGCCCACCTGTCACCCCGCGACATGCCATGGCTTCCCTGCGCTTCCTTTAAAGGCTCGGCCCCTTGACAGCTGCTGACCGTGCTCTCTCCCTCTGCAGCGAAGACTCCAAGGCCATCGACAGCCTGTCCTTCAACGTCCACGTCTTTGAGCCCTTGTCAGACTCGGCGTCTCCCGCGGTGCTGTAGGTCCCCCATCACGTCCCCCGCTCGTCTCCCCTGCTGACTCCCCCCGCACAGACCCGACGCCGATCCCGATTACCTCGACCGTCGCATGTCAAGCTCAGCCGCGTCTGACAGCAGTCTCCAGTCACGTCCAGACAAGCGGGCCCTCTCCCCGTCCCTCTCCCCCGACCCGCGGACGTCCCGCTACGAGTCCGCAGACTACGAGAGCAAGTCGGAGCTCGGCAGCCCCGCCCTCAAGCTCCCGTCCATCGCGTCCATCCAGGACCGCGCAGAAGCCCGCCGCGCGTCCCTCCCCACCCTCTACTCCGAGTCCCAGAACCGTCTCCGCCTCCCCCAGCCGAACACCCACCGCCCGAGCCAGTCCACGTCCGGCCTCTCCTCGTACCAGTTCCCCCCGCCGTCCAACGAAGACGACAAGCGGCCGCGGCTGGCGACGGACCTGTACACGGACTACTCGCTGTCCACGCCCGCGCTGTCGAGCAACTCGTCCTTCTCGTTCTCGGGCCAATCGCCTCTGTCGGCAGAGTACAAATCGCCGTCCTCGGGCCTTCCGCTTTCGGACGAGCACTGGGCGTCTGGGATCGCTCGACCGAATTCGACGCCGGGGCAGCTTCCTGGGGCGCTTTCGCCTGGGATCAAATACGAGGACGGCATCCGGCACTCGTCCCTGAGTGGGCCAGGCTCGCAGCAGCAGCTGTTTGGTGGCGTCACGCGCATCTCCGGGCAGCAGCACCATCACGCGGATCGTGGCTCTGCGCGTTCGAGTCTCGTCCAAAGCATTAAAACCGAAAACGACTGGTCCTTTTCCAACGCAGAATACCCCATGAGTGCCGCTTCCACTGCGTCCTCAGGCATGCCATCCTCCGCCTCTGCCCCCTCCATCTCCGTCAACTCGTCCCCCACACGGTCTCCCCAGGCCCCGCCCCCGTCCCTCGTCGACAGACAGCCTCGGAAGCGTGGCAAGCTCCCCAAGCCCGTCACCGACTTTCTCAAGGACTGGCTGCACAGACACTCGGATCACCCCTACCCCAGCGAAGAGGAGAAGAAGCAGCTGTGTCATGCCACAGGGCTCAGCATGAGCCAGGTCTCCAACTGGATGATCAACGTGAGTTGTTCATGTGCATCCGTCTCTCGCGCCATGCTGACCGCCCTTCGATGCAGGCCCGACGGCGTATTCTCGCGCCCGCCCATCGAGCAGCAGCCGGGCCGACGACGACGACGCCGTTCTCCTCGCGCTCCGGGCCGCCGATGCTGGATGCGGGGCGGCGCGCATCGATGCCGGCGGACAGTCTGCAGCTGTACTACCCAATGACGCTGCAGTCGTACTCGGACGGACCCCTGTCCTCGACGCGGCACATGGTCGGCATGAGTCGGAGCCTGAGCTCGAGCCACGCGTCCGTCGGCAGTCTCTCGGCGACGGCGGGGCACCATAACCCTTACGAGTCGTCGTACGGGAGTAACCGGCTGTCGTATGGTCAGTCCGTGTCGACGCTGCACCCGCACGCGCAGTCCCACGGCGGAGGGAGCAGCGCGCACGGCGGGAGTGCAGGCGCAGGCGGAGGGTATCTCAGCGTCCCGATGAGTGCGCCCCCCATTTCGAACCCCAACCCCTTCATGTCCTCACAGTCGCATCAGCAGCAAACTCTTTATTCCTCTTCGACGTCCTCGAACAACAGCCCGTATATGCATAGTCCCCAGTCTAGCAGCGGTCGTGTCCTCACACCACACGAGGAAGCCTCCCATGTCCCTTCCCCCCGATACGCCTTTCCCGACACCCACTCGTCGTCCCCTCAGCCGGGATCCGGTTTCGGGACTCCCCAGTGAGGAGATTGATGCGCGCACTTTAAATGCTTGCTGGCAAGCCGTTGTTACTGTTTCGCGCGTCGCATTTTTTTAGTCTTGGTGTTATTCTTCCCGAGGGGGATGTCGTAACCAGTGAAAAACGGAGAGCGTTTTGTATATTCTCTCAAACGGACCACGGACTGTTTTGATTTTATTGTAACAACACTTCCGCTATTACTTCGCCCCCCTCCCCTCTCCCCCGGTCGCGAAGCTATTGTCTTATACCTCCCCCTTGTTTCTCGCTATCCACTTCTTGCTCTCTCTCGCGTTGTCGCTTTCTTGGCCAAACCATATCGTTCTTCCTCTCGTGCATCTATCGTCTATCGTCTTGTACACTACTGTAATTTTTGCCTATTATTCGCCTCGCCTCATAGACCTCCCAGACCTCCTCCTGTTTTATTGTCTACCCGACCTATATTGTACCGATACAGATGATACCACCCAAAAATTGATCCCCTTCCCGCTCTTCTCGGAATTTCCAAAACTTAAACCACCCATACTACTCGGGCGCGATTCGGTGCCCTTTCCCCCCTTCCTCACGCGCCCGGCCTGTATTGTATACTTTCATAATAACGCAACACTCTGATATATTTCAATTTTCGATCACTGGCCTCTTTCGGCTTTCCTGCAGGTGGACTCTCGGTGGGAATGATCATTATTCCCAATGCATTTGCCACGGGTCCTACATACTACATACCGCACTCTGGACGAAGACCTGGAAACATATCGTAGAACATTGACTTGGCTTGGACACTCTTACCTACTCTTACTAGTAAATGCCTCCTTATAGTCGCTCCTTCTTCCTGTTACATGCTTGCAAGGGGCGCGTTACGGCCGCCCTTGGTAGAGGCGCGAGAAGCCCCCTGGCTCATACTGATGCCGTTACCCGTAGTACAATGGCAATAGCTACGTATACGACAAACCACGCAACGAGGAGAGTCGGAGGGGAAGGAGGCTCTAGCTTTTTCGTATTCGTATTATACCCGATAACTTGATCATGAACGGACGACAGACGACCAAATACTGTACTAGGTAGCTACGTATGTGGCAATATTAATCGGAGCTTGGGTCGCTCCGAGTCCGCTCAACCATCCTTCCATGAACCTCGGGACCCGGATATCTCCCCCCCCCCCCCTCTCCTCTCCTCTCCTGCCAGTGACTAGTGAAAAACGATGTTAGTGAGGAGCGATGTTCACGAAACTGTTTCGGGTGCCCATACGAGGGTCACTGAGTGCGGAAGCGGTTGTTGGTTCGCTTGTTGGTTCCATAATAGAATACACACCTCTCCTCCTCTCTTCATCATCATCTCTCCTCATCATCTCTCCTCATCATCATAGGTCAATGTATCACGATGATGGTGGCAACCATTGCGCATGTAGCTGGGTTCGTCTCTACATCTCAGTGCATCTCCGGGGGAATTCTTCCTGTTGATGGGAGGGACTCGGAGTTTCTCATCCTGCTTCTCTCAAGCCACTGAAGCGAGTTGACCCAATAAGGCCGGTACCATTCATACCTCCATATACACCTCTTTGTTATCCATATCCGTATCCATATCCATTTGATCAAGGCCCCCAAGTATGTATGACGGACGCGCACGAGTCCGAGTCCGAGTCCGAGTCCGAGCCCACAAGGGTAAGGTATAGGTGAGAAATCACATTGACAATATCAAAAACCCACAAACCGCGCGCGACTCGCGAGCAATTCACATATTCACATAT
Organism: Panus rudis PR-1116 ss-1; assembly: GCA_022160315.1. Classification (NCBI taxonomy): domain Eukaryota; kingdom Fungi; phylum Basidiomycota; class Agaricomycetes; order Polyporales; family Panaceae; genus Panus; species Panus rudis. Next base: position 94,182 of record MU275190.1, read on the forward strand.
TCACATACCCATGGGTCATGATGCCTTCAAGTTCAAGGGGCCTTGGGCCTTAGGGAATTAGGGGATTAGTCAGTAATAGTCACACAAAGGTCCTGTGCAGTTGTGCCGTAGCATCCAAAGAGGGGGTCTCGTGAATTGTGAAACTGACCACGTTACACGTTATGAGGCATTACCTCATCTCAGGCTCTCACTGCGCATCCGAGTCTCCCCCTCCATGCCATGCTCCTCTCCTCACCTTCACTCAGTCCGGTCCAGGCTCTCCCCACCAATCCTGGAATCTCCAATACGATATGAACACCACTTGGGTTGGGTCGTTTTTGCCAGTTCACGTTTTTGGGCGGAACGCGTAACGGCGAGTTCTTCTCCCCGAGGCCCCGGGCGCATTTGGTTCGCATTCGTTCGCCCCTTCTTCTCCTCTGGTATGCATATGAGTGTACATACGATGACGAACGAACCCCCCTTCTCTCCGATAATATGCAACCGACCGCGAGGAGTGGCGTCGATACTGAATTGACTTCCCCTCCGAGCTTCCAAGCTTCTAAGCTTCTAGGCTGATACTGATCTCAGACTGCTGGAGATGTAGAACAAAGTTCAGGGTGTGTCAGCCTCGTGACCGGTTAACCTCCCCCCCTCTCCCCCATGCTACGTCTGTCATTGTTGGAGAAGAAGAAGGGGGTTATCAGTGTCACCGGTACCCTTACCCTCTGATTTCTATCTCTATCTGAATGCTCAATACATCGGACCCACCTCTCGGGATTCTCACAGCCCCCATCCCATCCGTGGCGGCTGTGCCTGAGCAATGTCATTTTCTGTCATTCCAGCCATAGCCATGGGTACAAAAACCCGCGTTGACATAGCTTGTTTATCGTATGCCATATGTATGGTAGGCGGGCCCACTCAGGCTGACAGTGACATCGGTTTCCTCCGCCGCGTGGTTTAGGTCACCGGGAAGCTCTTGCGGTCAGATTGAGATTGCGAAGGGTGAGACTTTTCATTATGCCTGTCTGACCTCACTGCTGGACAGCCAGATCTCGCGCGGGTGCAAAGTTACCCTTTCCCTGAAGCTTGAGTGAGTCATCCTCACTGTCACTCAGGCTTGTCATTGGGGAGAGTCCGAGCCCGAGTCCGTCCGAGTTCCAGTCCCTAGGCCCTCAGAATCCAAACGCTTCAGCAACACGAGTATGGGATATAGTAAGACGCGCTCACCCAAGGAACCACTTTATCACTGCAGAGCACCCCTAGACCCGGGAAGTTGCGATGGGACCGCCGCCGTTTTCGAAACATGGGCAATGTATTAGGTTTCATTCCGCGCGCACTCGCTTACTACTAGACCCTCTTAGACCCTTTTCGTCGTACCTCCTTTGTTTTTTCTTGTTTCAACTTTCCAGAACAACCGTGTTCCTATTAGGTTAGTAGGTCCTGTAATCATTAATGGGTCGCACCGATAGCATCCCCACCCCTGATGTGAGAAAAAAATGCGTTAGTTGCAACGCTGGCGGCATTCCATACGTGATGCATGGTATCATGTATAACTGTATTACGATCTCTTCCACTTTGGAACTTTGGAATAGGGAAGCCCAGATGCCAGCCAGATGATGACTCCCCTCCAGGCTCCTCGTAAGAGGAACGTTCGCCGGGATGATCACTACGGCATCTTTCTTTTCTCGTATACACCACATATCACATCCAACACGGACTCGAAAATGATCGCGGCATCCCGCCCCCTCCCGCGCTTCCTCGTATTTGGGTTTCGCATAGCTTGAGCAATAATCGAGCCGCGAGTGTACTAGGTATCATCAGTACCCCAGCGCAATTGCAAGTCAAATTCTGATGCGCCTCCGAATTGAGTTTTATCAACAACTCGATTACGGGAGCCGCGTGCGCCCTTCTTCACCATCGCTTCATCGCTTGCCAGTGCGACACGCGGCGAACAAGGAGAATCCTGACTTGACTCACCGCCTGTGTAAGTCAATGAACAAAGCCCCTCGCTTATGTAGGAGCAATAGAAGCATTCAGGAATCAGCCCTGGGTCCCTGGACGACGAGAGCGTTCATCACGTTGGCGATGCGAAAGAATTCTGGTGTGAACCAAAAAACCGCATGCTCGCTCCTTCGTAGGCGGTGTTCTCTCCACCTTGCTAGTTAGTTATTGGGCCCATCGTCGCATTGCAACGCCAACGAAAAGAAGGTAGGACGGAAATGCGGTAAACGACGCCCGAAATCGATGCTAGACAAATTCGGACATACAGGTCAGGGTCGTCGCTTGAAATTACGACAAGTACACACGTTCCATATTCATTTGCACAAGGCCGCCCTCAGGCCAGCCAGCATGCAGTTTCCGGTAAACAATGATCAAACTCCCTGAGGAATCGGACCACCGTAACGCGTGATGGGTGAATGGGTGAGGTACATTCGCATGTCGTAAACCCCATTCCGCTTCGTAAGATGTTGAAGAGTTTGTTCACGCTGTGGCGTTGTTTATACGTTAACCAGAGGGGGTTGACTTCGTAAGTTCCAACAGCACCCAGCACCCAAATGCTTCCATAGAAGAAGGTGATATATCATGTCGGGAGAACTCTGTGATAAAGTAGAAGCAATCACGTACCCACATTGTTATTGTAGAGCTTCCACATACCATTAATCCTTGGAGTCTTTTTACAGCCTCCTCCGCTCGGCGCACGTAGCGAATCCTCGTCGTAATTGCTGGCACGCCTCACATACATTGTCCCCCTATATCTCGTAAAAGGGTCAATGCATTGTACTTACTAATTTCCCACCCCGAAGTTCATCATGATCCGCTAGAACAATGCCTCTCAGGCTATACAGCGCACACCGTGCATACCGTGTGGGACCGAGGGATCGTGATCCAGGGTAAGGGAATCTGTTGAGAGAGAGAGAGAGCATTACCGGAAAAGCACATGTTCTCCGTTCTATCCTAGATAGATCCCTTGAGTTGTAGAAGCCTGGTAGCTTGAGCTTCTTCCGGGGAAAGCTTGGACAGGAACGCTCCAATAAGGTTCGCCGATTCCAGAATAGCGTACAATCACGCGCGCCACAATTGAATCCTACCTACCTTTGACTTATGCTCTCACCAGTCCAACTGCATGGAACGCGTATGAATCGAGTGGATCTGCTTCAAGGGAAGATCGCCGCATAGCGAATCAACAAGAGAACTTGATCCTGAATCCACCCAGGTATGCGCCTTGGAAATAAATCGAGTACACATCAGCAAGAAGCTCATCTGTAGATACCGGCATTCACCTTACGAGACCGAGGTCACGGTGCAGTCCAACTTACTCACCAGATAAATGGGTGGTTCCTCTACATTTCCGTTGAATCTTAGGTGTGTATGCGCTCGTCCGCAGTACGAAAGGCTGACGAGGGGGAAACTCCGAAATCGTCGGGAACGAGTGTGAATGCTAACCTTCAAGAAGTGATTATTGAAATGGGGCGAGTTTGTCTTTGGGTTCTGGATATTTGGGTAACGTCACCTCCGTCCTATGTTCGTGTGTGCCGCAGTGAGAAATCTATCAAATAGAATAGTCAGCCAAACAGAATGTGTAAGATGATCTCTCGAGAACAGTATGATTGCAGAAGAAAGAGTTACTTCTCAATGCTCTCATAAACATCATCAAAACAGAGAACGAACGAGTTCGTGATGAGTCGTGATGAGTTATGAAATACACTCGGGATCGGCTTACTGTGGGAGAGGATCAGATCGTTCTACGAAAATAAACTTATACCAACTCGCGCTTCGCTTGGGACTAGAGTTCTTTGTAATCTGGCTGCGCCCACAAAGATGCTTGACACGCTCAGCCAAGCTCTCCGGGTAGCGATTATAAGTCACCTTGTGACTCTGAGCCCGAAGTATCCGCATCCACAACTTGAATGCGTAATGCAGTCAACGAGCCGCTTGAGCACGAGAACGCGCAGGACAGTAGATGCTCCTATACCGCGATTGAAGGCTTTTGTGGGTCCTGTCGCTTCGTACCGTAACGTGTCGCCGCGGAGTACATTCGTTCCAAGTTCCTCCTCGGTACCTAGGGATCGAATCTCGATCACCGATCACTAGTCACTTCCTGCTATTTGCTTCCGACACTGACCAAGATGAGGGATGCCGCCAAGAAAGAAACAGTGTATCCACAGCACAACAAGGCCGTGGCCGCTGACTCGAAGGAGAGCATGCTGAGGAGGTTGGAATGAAGAGTGTGGTTTTGAGTTTACAGTTGGCAGGTCAGAGATTGGGGATCTCGGTTCGACTGTTTTACAATTCGCCGTTCGAAATTTTGTGTTGACAGTTAGTTACCGAGGACCGGTAAAGCCGATGTGAAGGGGCGCATCAAACATTGGACAGGGGGTGAAATTAAGCGCACAATGGCTGGTAATGAATGACGTCACCTTCCAGCACGAGACCCCCGTGACTTAGTAGGAGAGCTCAAGAGCACATTTTGAACTGAACTTGAGCCTGTTTGGCGTTGAATACGATTAATACATTTCAGCGCAAACTAACAGTGACGAGCTGACAATAGCAATGATGTTTCTTCCTGGAGTCCTTTGTAAATATCATACACTGGCAGGATACAAAAGACCTCGGAGCAAACACGAAACAGCAGATAATCATGTCGGTCCACCAGAGCTATCTGGCAAGTCAAGCAGTGGCGTAACCACTTTTCCCGGGGACAACCCTGAACGCAGGCCCACCTACTCCATACATCTTCCTCAGATCACCAACCAAGAGCTCCGGTACTTCGAAAGCGGCAAAATGCCCTCCGGAATCGTGGTCCGATGTAAAGACAAGGTTCGCAATAGCACCAAACCAACTAAGAAAGCACAAGACAGTCAACGTCGATTCCAGAGTCAGTGTAGACAAGAATATCACTCACGGCTTTGGAACTTGAACCAGTTCCCTGGCGAAGTATGATGCACCGCAGGGAACCTTGGTCCATCTCGCGGTGGTCCAGTCGCCCGCTTTATTCGTCTCATAGTATATTCTGACAGAAGCGGCAGGTCCTGCCTTCGAGAACCAATAGATAGAGACCCACGTCAGAACTGTAAGGCAAACGGTTCAGTGAGGCCGAAATTGTCGACTAATTTGGTGATCACCAACCTTCATCATCCGTCCATGGATAATTGTCTGTCCAATCATGAAGTTTCTCATAGATCCATGCAAGAAGTCCGACAGGCGAGTCAGCGAGAGAGTAGCCCAGCGTCTGGGGCTTTGTCGACTGCTCTTGGAAGTATCCATTTCCAGATTGTCGGAACTGCATTGTTCGAGCAAGGCCTGCCTTTTCTTTGGGAGTCCAAGGAGTCACCAGGAACTTAAGGAACTGCAAAGGGGTTTTAGAGAACTGGGGTGGGCCGGCGCTACGAACGAGCTGTAAGTTCACATGCGCAGGGGTACAAAGCAATAAAGCGAGACTGACGTTGGCATGTTTGTATGCCATGCTTTGATATGAGTTCCACCGTAAGCCTGCTGCATTGTACGAGTGATCTATTGTCGTCATATGTCAATACAAGCCGAACTTTGCAAGGTGAATACTACTCACAATATGACCCCAATCACCGCCCTGAGTAACTGAGCAAATGTCACAACCATTACAGGCTTTCCAGAGACATTGTGGACCACATACCGTATTCCTTGTAACCAAGGGAGAGCATCAATTTGTGACCCACTTCCGCGAACTGTTTGGCAGCGAAGCCTGGCTTCTTCGGTGCATCAGACCAGCCATACCCGGGCAAACTGAAGGCCACAACGTGGAAGCTAGGTTGATCGGGGCTAACAGCGGTCAACAAGGGAAGAATCTTGGAGACTTCCATGAAGTGACCGGGCCCTAGTGTAGTTCGAATGTCAACCGGTTAGAGACAAGTTGTACGCGGGAACACGACTAGAAGGTAGAATCACTGACATCCATGAACAAACAGTAAAGGAATAGCACTCTCCAATTTACTCTTCTTGTGCACATAGTGAATGTTCAAAGTTCCATGCCCCTCTACTTCGATGTCCCTCGTGAACTGAGGAAGCGTGTTGATGTGAGCTTCACTGGCACGCCAGTCAAAGCCGTCCTTCCACCTTGCCACCAATCGCTTCACGTCATTGAGTGGTGCACCATAGTTCCAACCGGCACCTTCTAGCTCGTCAGGGAAGCGGGAGACCTCCAGTTTCTTCTTGAGATACTCCAGCTCGCTGTCCGGGACATGCAAGGTGAACGGTTGTTTAGTCATGACGGTTCAGAAGCAACTGGGAGATGGTCACAGTGAGGGGGGAAGAGGAAGAGGAAGGTTTGCCGCCGACTTGATGAGAACCAGACATCTTTATATGTGTTATGCAAGCACCCGATGTCCGGTTGCGCGAGCTTCGACTCGGCCGGGAATGTGACTGCGAAGCTGTGTGAGCTGAGAACTAAGCACTGAATCGATACGCTTGTGAGAATAGTGTTGGCCGAGTGTTGAGTGCGTTCAAGATGACTCTCACAAGGAAAGAATCACTTAGAGTCACCTGAAGGAGGCATTTAAGGAGGCAATCGCACCGACTCACCTGCATCACGTCAAATCACATGAGTCACGCGTCTTCAGGCGGAGTTCACGCGTCCTTGATGCGTCACGCGACATGACTATGCATGGCTGATTAGACTAAGTAGTACTAAGGTAGTAGTTGCCTTCTTGCAAGTCACTTGCCAACGTTGCCGGATACATATGTATGAAGTTTGAACCTCAATATCTGACGCGTATTCAACGTCAATGTCTCGTCTCATTGTCGAATACAGTATCCCTCTACTATCCAACTGGTAACTTGAAAGCTTATAAGCTCGACTTGTCACTTGAATCTGTGTCGGCGCCGCCACTCGGCGGGCTCGCATGCAGTGATATTCAGGTTTCGATCCCATTATAATTATCATGCATCAAGACTCGGCGGGTACGAGACCATCGGAGAGTTTGTACGTTGCGATAACGTTGAAGTCGGCTCGTGCAAAACGTTCCCCAAGATGGTTCATTTGACAGTCACATACTCTCTATTGAAGGATAGCTATGTCCGACTGGCAGAACGTTGCGGTCGGCGGTGAGCTGTTGAAGCTCAACACCATGCATCTATGGATTACAAGAGAGCGGCCATTGCATCTATTCGCCAATAGCGTAGCCATTCTTTCCAGGCACAACTCCATATGCGGGTCCACCAACTCCAAACATCTTCTTCACGTCTCCTGCTAATAGTTCCGGCTGCTCGTGTGCAGCGAAATGCCCTCCGGCGTTGTGATCCACTTCGAGGACGACGTTGCCGATCATCCGAGCCCAACTTTGCAAAGGTTAGTTCGACCATGAACAAACCGTGACACTCGCAACTTACGCTTTGGGCGCATAGATAATTTCCTTGGGGAAGTATGACAAGCCATAAGGAACATTCGTCCGTGGTACGTTGTTTCCCAACTCGCCGGCTTTGCTCGCGTCATAATAGATCCTTAAGGATGCCGCGGGGCCGGCCTTCGAGAACCAGTATATTGAGACCCATTCCAGGACTGTTCAAACAATTGTGGCTGATCGGTATCAGGACAGCAAGACACTGGAACGAGTTCCGTACCTTCGTCGTCTGTCCAAGGATAATCATCTGTCCACACGACAAGCTTCTCGTATATCCATGCCAGCAATCCAACAGGTGAATCCGCAACGGAATATCCCAGTGTTTGAGGTTGCGTCGACTGTTCTAGGAAATATCCATAACCCTCGGTTCGGAACCAACGAGTACGTGCAAATCCTGCTCTATCTCTCTCAGTGAGCGGTGTCACTAGCCACTTCAGATAGTGCCAGGGTTGTTTGGTAATTTGCGGTGGGTCAAGTCTGTATGTATATAAAAAGGTCAGATACATCTGGTCAGAAAGAAACAATCCTGCAGAGCACACGGAGACTTACGGCGAGAAGTTTGTATGCCAGGCTTTCACATGTGTTCCGCCGTACATGACTTGCATCTTTCGGGTTATCTACAGCACGATTAACATCACGCAGTCCAATTCAAGTGAAATGAATTACTGTATATCCCCAATCACCAGCTTGGGTGACTATTCGAGGGGAGTTAGTTTGCAACCCAGTTTCACAAACACGCTGAGCACTCACCATACTCCTTGTAACCGAGAGCAAGCATAAGCTTATGGCCGACTTCCGCGAACTTCTCAGCGGATGAAAATCCTGGTAGCCGGGCCGCATCAGAGAAACCGTACCCAGGCAAGCTTAATGCAACGACGTGGAAACTGGGCTGGTCCGGGGAAACGGCGGTCAATAACGGAAGGATCTTCGAAACCTCCATGAAGTGACCAGGCCCTGAAAAAAATGTTCGGTAAGCCGTAATATAAGCTCCAAATAATGGACACGTACATCCGTGTACAAAAAGCAGCGGTATTGCATTATCACCGAGTTCACTCCTCTTGTGGATATAATGAATATTTAAGGTCCCGTGCCCTTCCAGCTCGATGTCCCTCGTGAATTGAGGGAAGGAATTGATATGATCCTCGCTCGCCCGCCAGTTGAACCCGTCCTTCCATCGAGTAACTAAACGCTTAATGTCAACTAGTGGGGCTCCATACTCCCAGCCCGCGCCCTCGAGCTCGTCAGGGAAGCGAGTGAGCTCAAGTTTCTTCTTGAGATACTCTAGTTCGCTGTCGGGGACCTGAAGAGTGAATGATTTTTCGGCCATGGTTTGGATATAAATAGCCCAAGTACTGTGAAGAGTTGAATGAAGTCGGTCACAGGAGGAAAGGTCCGATATGGGGTGGATGTCAACGCGAAGTTGGCCTCTTTATACATGTCCTGGGGTTCGGAGACCGTCAAGGAGGCCGTCGGTATACCATTACATGTCCCCGACACCTCTCACATTCTACGAACGTGGTACATAGATTTGCTCGGACTAAGATGCGCGTGAACGTGTGGATTAGAAAGAAAAAGTTGAGAGCGGCGCGCGAGTTGCCGCACGCGGCGTGAACACGTCGCTAGATCACGCGATCGCGCGTCTTGATCGTGTTTTTGACACTTCCTCTGAACCTCTCTGATCTCAGCCTCTTCGGTTCTGTCCGAAACGGCGTCCTTCTCGGTTTCCTCCCAAAGGTAACGGACAGGTGTGTAAACTCATAATTGTCCGAACAACGATCTCACTGTGTTGATCAAACTCACCTACAACTAAAGGCAACTTCAGTGTTCTTCTCCTTAGCTTTGGTGCTACACTTTTGTGCAATTGTAGCATTTCAAGGGCATATTACCAAGCAATACCGATAACAAAATATCGTATCGCGCTGAGAACATACCCCCGCCAACAAGAGACCGCTATAGAATGTACTCGAGGTGCGCAATCGGCTTCGTCATCCAAAAGGAACGCGACACAAGAGCTTCCTCACCGTACGCCAAGCGGACTCCATTTGCATAGCGACTCGCTTTGTCATAGGCTTACCAAGGTCGTCGCAATTGTTGATGAGAACCGGGAGAAGTCTCAACAACTTCTGGCTACTGCGCCCAATCATCAACAGATTCTGGGTACGGTGTGACTCACAAGCCAGACTTTCTCGAAATACCCTGTCCAGGACATCATATTCGCCTCAGTCTCCTCCCTTCTGCCACCACGCTCTGGAGTCTGGATGGTATGCTCTGACCAATTCACGTCTTCACGACAGCCACGAATCTCAATCTGACATACATGATCGTCCACCTCCCCTTGAAGTCCTTGCAGTCAACTTCGCATATCTTCTCCACCTCCTCCATTATCGCTTGTGCTTCCTCATCACTCATCGCCTCCAGACAAGAGTTCCGACAGAAGGTCACGAGCCAGTCATACAAACGGCCAGGGAGAGTCGTCATACGTGGGTGCAATGAGATTTGTTGAACCTCGAAACCAGAGGACTCCAGCAACTATGCGGGCTCATCAAGGGAGGTTCAACGGATCAATTGCCAGTAATGCTTACCTCCCGATACTCCTCATCCGAAGGAAAGTACCAAGGATCCAGCTTCACAGGGTCGAATCCCCTTTTTCTAAGAACCTCATGCAACGCACTTCGGACACCGACAACATTCAGATATCCCCCCATCTCGGCCACGAACCTGCCTCCATCCTTCTTCAACAATGCCTTTGCATTGGCGAGGACACCTCGTGGATCACGCTTGCACCAGTGAAATGCAGCATTAGAGAAGACGGCATCGAACGCATGTGGAGGGAGGAGCTCCGACTCGGGAAGGGGGGCTTGAAGATCCGCACGAACGAGATTCTTAAGACCGTTCAGACGCGCTTTGGCCAACTAGATCCCAGTAAGCAGACTTTCTAACAGGGCTATGATGGCACAAATCGCGTTGCATACCATATTCTCGCTCGAATCGACACCAACGATCACCCCTTCATCTCCGCTCGTCACCACTTCCCCAATCTTAGCTGTCAATTCCCCGCTTCCGCACCCGAAGTCAACGATCTTCTCTCCTGGTTTAGGGTCGAGCAGACTTAGAACGGGGGACGTGAACGTGTCGGAATACACAAAGGATGCGTTCTTGTTGTACGTTTGCGCAGACCAGGCATCTTTCGAGGTACTTACAGACATGTTTGTCGATTGCGTGATCGGCGCAGTAGAAATCAAAGAGGGGTGTCTAGTAGGGCGTATAGGTGAGTCCTATAATATTGATTCCCTATCGTCGGTGTCAGTCTACTTATACGTTTTAAGCTGACTTCAAGTTCAGTCGCGAGACGCGAAGTATCGCGTTACGTCATCTTATAGTACGCGTTTCGGCCGAATTTTCCGACTTTTCCGTTTCAATATGGGAAGCTTTGAAGCTTTGCACATCGGCCGAAACGCGTCGTGCGCATATTGGACCAATACTGGTATTGAACTTACTGTGGGTCCACTATCGTGAGTCGAATATCGAGTCCATCTCCAGGTAAGTGCGCATTTGACCTCTTCGTAAAGCTGCAACGCGCATCATAGCTTCCGTTGCGTGACGGCCAAGACGAGGACGCGTCGAGCGCGACAGTGTGCTTGCAGGGATGAATTGTGTTCTACATAGTTCAGGAAGGTGAACAGAGACACTAGACGAGATCTCCGAAGACGTTGCCGACAGTCAAAACCTAGCACTACGGCAAGAGGTGATATTCGGAATGGATGGGAGGGAGGAACACTGCGATTGCTACTGTTGGCCAGAGACAGGATTCATTCGGAGAGAAACAAACTCCTCGCGTGGAGAACTTAGGCGCGCACCCGTCTTCCCTTGACGCTTCGCTCTCCATTCTTCACTCTTCCTTACCCCCTCCTACCACACGATCACCACGCCAATCAATCCGAGGCTTATATCAAGTCCCACATACGAATGAATGATGTCAAACTGGTCACTTCTGCAAGATTTGGCATACATGATATTCCAAGAAACCATTTCTATGATTCCTCCGCGACGAACGCTGCCACCATCCCCTTCTCTTATGGCCACATGCGTCTTTTTGCTCGCCGATCACCCCGCGTCGCATCATATTACAACGCGTGGCTCAGTATTATCCCCTTCCGCGGATTTGGCCCATACTATGTGAACTATTGCATATGGTTGGTGTGATGTATATGCACATTTGGTGTACTTACGAGCAGTCGTTCTGATAGTAGGGCCCTCATAAATCACCAGACAATGTGATTGGCTGGCCCGTACCACCCTCAGCGAATGGGCCTCAAGCAGCTTCAAGCTAAGTAATTTGTACTCAGTACATTCGCGTTCATATGGTCTACGTCATTCATAACGAAAGTCTGCGTCTATTAGCTTCCCTTCCCGCCATAGACGGGTAACTAGTGTCCAAGGCTCGCGAGGAGTGAGCCCCTTCAAACATGAATGGAGTATTCGGGAATAAATACTCCCCGGCGGCGCACACAACTCAATTTCAGATCTCACGCTTACGCCCGTACTCGTCGATGTGTTACACAACACCGACTTCGACCACGCGTACCACTGCACTGCAATACCAACCCGTGAGTCGTAAAATGCTAATCCTTGGCCGACCTCCCCGTCTCGCATCACTGCGCCGCCGCCACCCTAGCCTCGATGCATAGCGTGCGTCCATTGTGCAAGTAACCGTATCCACGGCGAATTTGCCAGTGCGATGTTGATATTTCCTGTAAGTACTTACAACAAGTAACCGTATTGTCAATACAAGTTCGGCCCTGGCTTGGCAGCTGTCAGCCATCTACGATTTCAAACCGTGAACGCCGTTATGACATACATCTGTAGGGGGGATGTTAGAATGATGGGCAGTACGCTACTACGCTGTCGCTGTTTACTTTCGGGTGGAGCAAGAGTTAGCATACTGACTGATGAGCTTGTCTTCTTGGAGATGAGTGAGTCCGAATGCTATTCACTTGACATTCGCCAGTGCTATAGACAACCTGGGTAGCAGGCCCCAGGCCCACGGCTTCGACTCGGAGACCATCTCTTCAACATCATTTGATATCGAATCCTCTTTCGAAGAGGCGTTAACCAATGTTTTCAGCGTTTCCAGTCATCAAGGGTATCCGACAATTCACAGTCAGCCAGGCACATCTGCGCACCGAACACCACGTCAGTGCAAACAGCACGCAGCAGCCTGGGTCACCTGCGAAGACCACTGAATACAAGTCTTCACAGGTGTGAATGGGAACAACGCCTGCGACCGTACACTTACCTCACCATCACGCAGTACTGTACAGTGACTCCGGCCACTTACAAACGGCCAGGGACTGCATAATTGAGGCTTTGTTCTCAGGGAGATCTGGGTCGGGTAAGAGATCTCGGAGCAGGCGATTAGTGGGACATCTCGGTCTTGAATTGGCCAGATTGTGTCCCTGGTGTCCCTTGATCATGATGATACACCTGCACCTGCATCTCCGTCTCCGCCGTCGAATCGGATGATCTTGGGCTACTTACGACGATTGTGCGCACTCCCTACGCTTTTTGTCAAAACCTCGATGCTGAAGGATGAACTGAGGTTGAATTAGTCCGATATAATAGCGAGAATATGTGAGAATGGAGTGGCATGGCAAAAATCCTGAATCGTCCCCGTCGGGTTAGTTTTGTATTTTCTGACAACTGCACGTTGCACCCGGTCTCATATTGGCTGCCTGAGCGAATATAACCCGGTCACATGTAGGGAACTCACCCTCGAGTAGGGTCAGAGCTGATCAGAGTGGCCACGGATATTGATCGATAAAGCCCTGCATCGAGTAAGACCAGCGTAAGACTGACGATTTTGACGAGGGAGAGCGGGAGGTGCGGCTCGGGGTGCTCGGGGAAGACGCAGGGTTGAGAACGCGCGTCCCAAAAAGGCAGGCGAGTTGCCGGAAATGGCAGGCTGATCGGTGATCTCGGTGGGAAGGCATGATCAGGATGATGTTGGGAGCAGCTTCTTAAGTACTTGCGCATCGCCATTCCTCTTCGCAGGCGGAGAGCAGGTTCACGTTCCCTCTTGCCTTCGCTCCTTATTCCTGATGGCCGCTGCTGCATGGATTGCCGTCGCGGTCCTCGTCGTCGTCGTCGGTGTTTGCGAGGAGTTCCTCAAGCATCTCGCTCGACAATGGCTCACCCCACTTCGCGGCCTCCCGGGGCCACCCTCGCATTCATTCTTCATGGGGAACCTCCGGGAAATGCATGACCAAGAAAACAACAACCTTGTGGCTCGCTGGACTGAGCTCTATGGGCATACGTTTGTTTACAGAGGATTTCTGGGTGGCTCCCGACTAATGACCACCGACCCCGTTGCTGTATCCCACATTCTCGGGCATGCCTATGACTTCCCAAAACCCGACTTTATAAGAGACGCTCTGGCTAGCATGGCAGCTGGACACGATGGCCTGTTAACTACCGAAGGTGAGGTGCATCGCAGACAGGTCCGTATTCGTGTCTCCCATCCACATTCACTCCCTCATACTCATCCGTCAATAGCGCAAAATATTGGTACGTACTGTTTCCCCCCTCTTCCTCACGGCGTGTTTTTGGCGGTGTCCTGCGCATCGAACCCCGCACCATGTCAATCATCCCCGTCGCGACGATCACTTGGCATTTCATCGCCTATGGTGCCCCCTCCAACTGTCCCACGCACGTCGTCGCCTTCACTTCAGCCCCATTGCTATCCTGCACATGTATACTCCATACTGATAGCTATCTTCGAATAGTCCCCAGCCTTCTCAGCCTCCCACATCAAGTCCCTCTCTCCCATATTCTATCGTAAAGCTATCCAAGTATGTCTCATTTTTCCGATACTCATGCTTCGTGCTTCTTTCTTACGTTTTGGTCTTAGCTTAGAGATATATGGCTCACCCTAATCGATACACATTTACATTCCAATCTGCCTCCTTCGCATTCCCATGCAGTAGCGGACCCTCTGTCTGGACCTGTCTCCCCTCCTTTGTCGCCCCAGGGTTCTTCCGCAGCCCACTCAGCGCTCTCCCCTCCACCCACGACGCCCTTTCTCCCAAACCCCTTCGCCGGTTTCATCCCATCCAAGGCTCTACCCACTCCTCCCGAAACATCCGCATCCTCTAGTCGCTCAACATGTCGCCAAAACGGACCCGCAAAAACAAATACGCTGCGTTTACGAGGCAAGAAAGCAAAGAAGGACGTGGAAAGTCAAGCTGTCCCTTCCCCGCCGGCGTCTCCCTCTTCTTCAACTATAGAACACCAAAAGTGGCACGACAGCGGGCTTAAGTCGGAAGAGAAAAAGGGCCCGAAAGTGGATGTGCTGGCTTGGCTGGCTCGGGCGACTCTAGATACAATAGGCGAAGCAGGTATGTATGCTATTCTCACCCTTTCATTTGTCCTTCTCGACTTCTTTCATTTACTCATATCCATAGGCTTCGGCTATGCCTTCAATTCTCTACAGGCAGCGGCGAAGTCTGTAGGCAACCCTAGGGATCCATTAACATCAGGAGACGAGAAACCGATACATGGTAATACGACCCACGAAGGGGAGCCTGAGGAAGTGAACGAGCTCGCAAGAGCATTCGGGATTATTTTCAGTACCGCTCGTCAATTTCGCGTGATCACCATTCTTCAAGTCTGGTTCCCCATCTTGAGAAGATTTGTACGTTTGTTCCCTTCTGTGAATGTTTCTTGGTCTAACTTGGTAACTTGACCATCAGAAACGTAACAACGCGATTATGGCTCAAGCTCACGCGACGATGCACCGAATAGGGATGGACCTGATAAACCAACGTTCCGCAGAGGTCCTCGCAGAACAGTATCAACATCAAACCCCCACTTCGCTTCCCGCAGATAAGATGAATGACGAGGATGATTTTGACGATCGCTTGAAAGGCAGGGACCTTTTAAGCGTACTCAGTGAGTTCCCCTTCGTCTAAATTTCAGTTACTTCTGAATTTAGTTGATCTTTTGTCTAGTCCGATCTTCAACCCTCTCCTCGCAAACCTCGCAAACCTCTACCAATGGTCATAAACCCTCTGCACTTTCACTGTCACCTTCCGAGACCCTCTCGCAGATCAGCACATTCATAGCTGCGGGGCACGAAACAACATCAAGTGCGTTGACCTGGACACTTTACGCGTTGTCGAAAGACGAGCATGGTCGAAAGACTCAAAGAAAGTTGCGGAATGTTCTTCGTGAGATGTCTTTCTCCCATAGACGCAACAAACGCTCTTCGCCTGCCTCCGCCTCATTGCAGAATGGCAATGGCTCAGGACATCAAGAGAGCGACGAAGCACAGGATATAGGTTACGACGCGATTCTAAACGATAAATTCCTCGATGCGGTCGTGAAAGAGTGCTTACGGTTACACGCACCTGTAACTTCGACGATGAGAGTAGCGATCAAGGACGAAGTCATTCCTCTATCGCGACCACTCAAATCTTCCTCATCCAAATCGTCCTCATCTTCGTTGTCACCGCCCTCAACGCATTCGAATCACAGTCTAGAAACCCGCCTCCGGATCAATGCTGGCGACATCATCTCTATTCCTATCCAAGCGATCAATAAATCTAAAGACGTATGGGGTCCAGACGCAGAAGAATTCCGAGCTGAACGATGGCTCGATGACGAGTTATTTGCTCCCTCGCACGACAACACGGATCTATCCACCTCTCAAACTAACCAGAACGAAGGAAAGGCGGAAGAAAACGAAACTAAACGAGGCATCAAAGGTGTACCAGGCCTATGGGGAAAGTACATGCTGACTTTCTTGAATGGGAACCCTCTAAATGGGAACCGGGCGTGTATTGGATACCGGTTTGCTATCAACGAGTTGAGTGCTCCTTCACATTCTGTAGTCGTTTTGCTGATAGAGATTCTGCATATTAGGATCAAGATTTTCTTGTATGTCCTTTTATTAGACATTGAATTTTCTCTCGACGACGGCCTTGAGATTGAGAAGAAAGTCAAGTAAGTACTATCCTGTCTTCCTCCTATAATATCTTGCGGATGCTGAGCCACCCGGATGTGTCTATGTAGCGTCGTCACCCGTCCATGCGTCAAGAACGAACCTCACATGGGTAATCAAATGCCTCTTCGAATGTGTCGCGTGCAGCCCGAAGACAAAGCGCAATCCGGGAACATTTCATAGTACAATATCAATGATACCCCTGGACAAATTTGCTTTCGATATCTTGGATTCTGAATCACACGCAGTCAGCTCTAGATCTCCGTCCTCCCTCCCAGCAATGTACACGGTGTAATGTTATGCTTAATGTTGCATATTTATTTGGATAGTCTCGCTTCGCAACGATGATGTGTTTCCACGAGTACTACTCTCTTCTTCAAACGAATTCAACCAGAAATGTGACGTGGTACGTAGGAGATCCTCGAAGATCCTCGCACCGTCTCGCGGATCGTACGTGTTCGCGACGCGAGATGAGATCCAACTCCAATCGCATGTGATTCTCTGGCGCAGCACAAACTACGCGTGACGTCAGAGGGACTTTGCCTGGAGCAACGGCTCGCAGCTATAAGTACAACAACTCGCAGCCAATCTTTTCCTCAACATCCCCATCACACACACTTAGACTCTGACTTTTGACGAATACCCTCTCTAACGATCTACGATGACTGACTATACTATTCACGTACGTTCTTATTCGTATGTATAGGAGTGAACGATTCTGACATCTCTCGCAATCGCAGGTATCCCAACTTTCTCCGCAGACGACTCATCAACACCTCCATGACTTCTTCACATTCTGCGGAAAGATTCAATCGATCGAGTTCAACGAGTCTGCTCATACAGCGACCATCCACTTCGAGAAGCCCCAGGCAGCCAAGACTGCGTTGATGCTCAACGGGGGTACCCTCGATGGTGCACATATCAGCGTGACGAGCGAGAATGTGCATTTGGATGGTGAAGATAAGCATCATGATTCTGAGACTCACGATGGTACTTGGAGTCAAGAGGATAAGCCCAAAGCTGGTAGTACGTATCCTCCACACCATTGTCAGACGATTCGCATGAACTCACCGCTCGAATCGTAATAGTTATCGCCGAATACCTAGCAAAGGGCTACAAACTCTCCGATTCAATCCTTCAACGAGCGATCGAATACGATACCAAGCAAGGCATCTCCACTCGCTTCCTCTCCTACATCCAAGAACTCGATAAGAAGATCGGCCAGAAGGCTGTCGGGCCCGACCAGACTGTTTCTGGTAAACTCCAGGAAGCTGTCGCTCAGGCCCAGGCGCAAGCTAAGGCTGTCGACGAGCAGAAGGGTCTCACTGCGAAGGCAGCTGACGTGAGTCATCTTCCCCTTTCTTGCCATTGCGATTCGCGTTTGCTCACATCGCGTGTAGTACTACACTCGAGCACTATCCTCACCCTTCGGCCAGAAGGTCAAACAATTCTACACGACCACATCTAAACAAGTCCTCGACATTCACGAAGAAGCTCTCCGCATTGCTAACCTGCACCATAAATACGGTGGTTCGGGTTCACACCCAGCAGGCGGGACGCACGATTCATCGACCGGTCTTGGATCTGCTGCACCTCCCCTGGACCCTGCCGTACAATCCACTGGTATCCCTACACCCGGAAGTGCTGGGGCGGGAATTAGTGGCGGACCTGGTGTAGCAGGAAAGGATACGGCGACGGGGAAGAGCGGTGAAGCTCCCCTTGTTGTGTGATGCTTGAGGCTCGGGGCTCTGTGTATGAATATTGAAGCAGTATTCACCTCTGTACTTTAAGGATCTAATCGTATGCTAGTCTACCGACAAGTCACCGATGACAAAACGTGGCCATGAACGTTGGCGTAGACCATCATGCTATTTGAGAGAGTATGGTCCTCGTAAATATTTACGCACCTCATTGAATGTGTTGAGGTCACAAGAAGGAAACTTCAGCCATGACTGATTTCCGCGATGATGTTTCGTACAGCATGAGTGCTTGTAAACGTGGATACGAAGAACACATTGCGCCAGAAGCAACTCAGCATGGCTTCCAACGCGTTAATCTGCATGCACAACTTAGACAACAACCGGCCATCCACTCGAGAAGTCCAAGCGGTTGATACCGAGCTACAAGCCAATGTCAGTCACGATATTGTAAGTGAGAGGAAACAGTAGACTAACCCAGTTACCAGAGGAAGTGTAGTAATCTGTGAGTAGCCACTTAAATAACTGGATCCAGACTCAGTGATGATACTAGGCACTTACGGTAAACAAGAATAGGCCCGTCGTTGTCGTCGAATACGTCTTGACCGCCAGGACCAACGATCTATCACGGAGAATATCAGAAGGTTTACGAGTGTAATTTTGTCCTTCGACGTACATTGTCGTGAGTGCCCAATACGAGAGTTCCGCCACCAGAAGTCAAAGCAACACCAGCTTGATCAACATACGGCCCAGACACCCTACAATCCAAGTTCAGTGTCCAAAGTACCAATAATAGAGAAACAAAGATCGAAGCACTTACGAAGACGAGCGACCAACGCGAATATTGTAGGTACTCGAGGTACCCTGGCAGCAGTTATCCCAAGAAGTGAACAGGTAGTAAAAGTTACTATGCTTGTATATCACAGAAGCCTCGATGGCTCCATTATTGGCCGTTCGCTGTGCAAGCGAAGTAACCGAGGAGCTGCTGGGCTTTCCGGTGGAGGAACTCAACCTTTTGACGAGCTCAATTATAAGTCCGTTCGTTGTGAGGGGTTAAAAGCTCGTACGTCATACTAAAGGCAAATTGGTGAGTATGACTGGAGATGAGTCGTATAAGTATATAGTGCTCACAGTTTGATACCTGTCCAGAAAGAGCCGAGGGAGAGGTACCACTTTCCGTTGTCTATGAACAGGGGTCTGTCAAAAAGCTCAGGACAAGTCGTGAATGTTGAAACATACCGATGATCAAACTGAACGCGAAGAAATACGAGCCGTATTAGGTACAACAATCCAGTATATCTCCAATTGCACTCACTTAGGATCAATAGCCTGCCAGACATATTCAGGTCAGCCACAGTAACTAAGAGAAAGGGCATGACGCAACACTCACATTGTAGTTGTTCGAGCTGGACGTGGAAGTTACGAGACCTTCGTTTGTCCAACTGCCAGGCAAACCAGTAGTGGACTTCGCGAAGAATATAGCCGACTGCCATTGCATGCCATCATTCAGCATTCATAGGACATCTCTACGTAGACAGCATGACTTACGTTCTGAGAACCAAAGCTTGACGCAGCGTAATAGAGCTGTAGAATCCAATGGTAAGCATTGCCATCTGTTTCAAGCACGGAGACTGACGTAGAATTGGCCGTTCAGCCATGTGCAATCCGGAGCCCACAAAGCACTATATCGCTGAGGTAAATAGACAATGAAAAGACGATTTCGAGAGGACTCTCACCCATTAGACGTTCCAGTATACTTATCAGTCCAAGAGGCACCGTTCGGCCACACAAGGCCGACTTTCGTCCAAGCGGTTCTATCAGTTGACGTACGGATTTCGAGACCGACTCCCGTGGCTATTCAATTTCTGGTATGAGCATCCAAAGTAACCTCCAAGATCGGTAAGGTAAACACAGACAGAATAGCCAATATTTCCCGCTTCCGTCCTTACATATGGCTAGAAAGCAATAGTGAGTCGAGTGAGTCGTTTGTAGTACTGTAGTGCGGATGGAAATAACGTACTAGGATCATGAACCGATGTGTCTCCTGTGACTTTACCCGGTCCAACAACGGCTGTGGCTGCAGTGCCAGCCGTGGCCGCATGGCAAACCGCCACAAAAGCGAGGAAAATGCCCGAGAGAAACGCGAGTTGCATCCTAAAATCTCCGATACGCAAGGATCAAGGATGCACCTGGAGATGGTACCTACCGGGGAGAGAACCCACATCTCATTTATACGTAGGACAAAGCTACGATATACCCGAGGTATCGGCATAATACCCAACTTTCCCTGGTGCGTAAGTCGCGCGAATGGGCTCACATGCCGGTAGAAGAATATACAAAGCCTATCAGCTTGTGCTTCCGCAGATGGTCACTGGGATGGAATGACGGATGGCGGTGTCCGTTTGGTCGGTGTCCATGCTTCTCTTCGTTCTCCTGGTAGTTTTGTCCATACATAGTCATGTGCAGGACTTTGGGGGACCGTTGAGCGGGCCGCCGGTATAGACCATATGCAACCTTTCACAGAACCTGATCACGGTGTGCTTGCACTTGGTCAAGGTCATCCATGCTTCCAATTCGCTTTTGTGATGAAAATGATCTGTTTTCTCCCACTGAAGCACATCGTTCTGGTAGAACTTGTTATCGGTACCGACTGATCTCTGAACGCGCGGACCGTTTGCATTACCCGACATGCGACATTGGACTCGTGAATGATCACTGAACCATGCAAATGACGGTGTTCGGTGGGGCCTGTAAGTCTTCATGTCAGATGGCTTCGTTAGTCTTTTTGGTAAAAGACTCGCCTTGGCATGAAGAAATGATGTCAGTTGCATCGATATCCTTAAGTACTAGTCCCCAGGACCAGGAGGTGAAGATCATACAAGAAGGAAAGTTCAAAGCAAACAACTCGAACAGGTAACAGTGGCAGGGCCAACTCTGAATACCTTTCACTGGGTTCTATCTTTGAACGGTTTCAGGTAAATATGCGAGTCTACTCACCTGGAGACACCAATGGGCTAAAATGACACCGACTGATACCGAACCCGACAAAGAGGCCTGAAGCACTTGAGGTTAGTGGGTAGATCTGGATACGAGGAGGATGTAGTCAGTTTGTCAACTTGTCAAAATGACTACATGCCTGAGAGCAGAGGGAGACCGGGTTTATGAAACCGTAACAGCGCAATCTCGCTAAAACCAAACGAGAGGAGTGAAGAGTGTAGAGTTCAAGTTAGTAAGTTACATGTCCATGTCCGCACCGTGATCCACAGCTTTAGCTAGAGGGTATACACCGATTCTTGCATTCCAGGACCAGGAACAAAGAAAGGAGTAGCTACGTAGTTACTGCACACAGCGGATCCTTGGGGAACAAAAAAGAAAAAATGCAACCGAAAATGAAGCAAGTCCAGCTATAGATATAGAGTGTAGGGAGTGAGTGTGAGTGTGGTTAGATGTAGATGGTGAACAAGAGATGGTATCCTCGAATTCGAAAGGACCAAGATCTACCGGGTAGTACGTAAAACACCTGTTTACGTCGCGTCCAGATCTAGAGGAGAGTAGGAAAGTGGTAAAGGGAACTTCGAAAAGTGTACCAGTCCATCATCTAAAAGCTATAAAAGGGGGTGGAACTTCGAGCTCGAGGATAGAGATGAAAGACCCGCATAGCACAGACACAGACACACATACCCCTACGTATAACGGACGCATAAATACACGATTGCAAAAGTATGTAGCTAGTCAAAGGAAGAAGAGAAACAACTCGGAATTCCCAAGCAACAACAGCAGCAACCTTTCTCTTGCCCGGAAGCAAAGAATCGGAGGGGGAAGTATGTATGTAAGAGGGTAAGGGAAAAAAAGAGGTTTGAAACGGTTCGTCAGAGTAGACCGTGATCAGAGAGACGAGGAAAATTTGAATAAGAGGAATGTAAGTAAGAGACTACGGGACGTAGAAGAAAGAAAAGGGGGTAACAAAAAATACGGAGCCCAAGAAAGCAATGCACAACAGGGAGTGCAAGTGCAAAGACGAAGTGGAAAGCAAGAAAGGCACGTCATCAATCCAGACCCAAAGGAATAACCACAACAGAGCGCGACCTCAACAACTCCAGGACGCGCTCTCTGCTCTTCTCTCTCTCCTCTTCTCTTCTCTCTCTCCTCTCCTCTCCTCTCTCCTCTCCTCCACCTAACAGCAAAGGAAAACACGACGATGACTCAATCACCAATTCATCGTATTATCCCTCAAGATCGGCGTCGAGATCATCCCCGCATTCACCGGTCTCCTCTCCCTCATCCCATGTTCATTCGTCACACGCGTATCATACGCATCGCCCGTCCCAAACGCACTAAACCCACCCTGGAACTGTTGAGGTTGCCCCTGATCCTGGAACCCACGCAACGAATCTTCAGCATAGTAGAAACTCCTCCTACGCTGTCCACCGACACTGTCCCTATCGAACTCTTGGTTCTCGGGACGAGCACCGATGACGTCGATACCACCCTGGGGAGGGTCAGAAAGTCGACGATGGGCTGCCTCGCGACGTTGTTTCACAGCTCGTACGACAAGGAACGCGAGTACCAAGAGGGTAATCGCACCAAGAGAGCTGACAACACCGATGATAACATCCTCCCTCGTCTTCGAGGACGACGAAGCTCCATTACTGGAGTTATTATCCGAGGACGAACCACTATCGTCAGGAGTCCCAGGTGAGCTGACAGCGTTAACGGGGAACGCAGAGTTGACGTGGTCCGCGAGGGAGATGTACGGTGGTCCGGCTGCAGTGTAGAATGCCGAGTTTTTGGCTCTGATTTGTTGGGCGAGGGTATCGACTTGGTCGGAGGGGACGTAGGCTAGGTACATCGTCAGAAGCTCGTCTTGGTCTTGAGGACCTCTGTAGTCATCCGGCTTCCACACCTGTAGAGCGAATGTCTTGATTTGACCACCTACAAACAAAACCAAACAAAACCCCTCAGTCATTACCCCGCATATACCCACTCAAAAGCTGAAAGAAAGACGTACGAGGGATACCCAAAGCAGAAGAGATGATGACAGGCGCATACGCAAAGATCTGACTAGCCGTCTCAGTATGTGTCGAAGTCCAAGTCCACCTCAACGAATTATCAAACAAGATCGTGATAAACGTGAATCCACTCAAATCATCCACACCAGGGGTCACACCCTGTGCCGGATAAATCCTCGCAGGCATACCAGAGGGTAAAGCAGCAGCAGTCGGACTAGCCGTAGCAGGCACGCTCGTACTCTGCACAGTCGAAGTGGGCGCATCGGGATTGCTCAACGAAAGCGTCGACGAACTAAGGGTGGGAGCAACGAGGAGGGAGGTCGCAGTGGACAGGAAAGTGAACTGAGACTCGAACGGATCGCTGCTCGTAATCGAATCGGGGGCGGGGGAGCTAACGGAGGCCGAAGCGCTTGCAGAAGCTGAGCCCGAGGCGGAGCTGACGGTGATGCTGCCGGAGGGGAAGACGATCGATACTGAGCTGCCGCTGACGGAGGCACTGCCCGACGCAGAGATCGAACCGGAAGGCTGGATTGAGCCGGAAGGTTGAACTGAGCCAGAGGGTTGAACTGAGCCAGATGCTGAGACGGAGGCCGACCCAGAAACCGACGCAGGCAGTGAGGCAGTCACGACGTCCGAACCAGAGTTGGACACCGGACGAGATGCAGAAACCGATCCAGAAGCAGAGACCGGTGGGTCCGTAATCCTGTTCAAAAAGCACACATTAGAACACATACATCTAATCTCATCATTCAAGAAAGAAATTTCCACTTACACGCTCTGAGAACCCGACAGCGTGATACTGGCCGAAACCGGGATTGGCGAAGAGGGCGTGATAGAACCTCCAGAAGGAGAAACAACCTGCGAACTCTGCGGTCCAGAGGGAGTCGCAGAAGGAGTCGATAACGGGTCCGAGATCGTGATTCCAATCCCAGAAGACCCAGGAGCCGAGGGAGAGTGCGACTCGGACGCAGGTACAGACGAAGGCAACCCAATGGTTATACCGATCGAGGAAGGAAGGATCCCGCTCGGTGAGTTCGAAGATGGGACACCGCTAGGCGTCTCAACTGCGCTCGAACCAACAGTGATAGCAGGAGTGCTAATCGTCACTGGCGGCTCAGAAGACGGCGCGCTAGGCGACGGGTGACTGAACGGATTGCTGAACGGGATGCTGAAGGGGTTGCTATGCGGTTCGCTAGTAGGTCCACTAGACGGCTCACTATGCGGCTGGCTGAATGGGTTACTGAATGGAAGACTGAACGGGTCACTGTGCGGCACGCTCGACGCAGTGGACGGCTCACTGTGCGGCTGGCTGAACGGGTTGCTAGACGGAAGACTGAACGGCAAACTGAACGGGTCACTGAAGTGACCCGGTTCACTCGTCGGCTTCTCAGTAGGTGCCGAGAGCGCAGACGAAGGAGGGGGAGTGATCACAGGCGACGACGGCAAATGAGTGGGCAGAACACTGCTCGGGGGAGGGACATCCGTCGTAACCGGTGCACTACTCCCACTCTTAGGAGGATCAATGATCGAAGAAAGCCCTTGTCCAACAGAGCTCGCGATATTGCCCAGATCCGAAGTCAATGATTGGAGGATGTTGCCGGGTTTAGACGTCGGTTCCTGAGGGGGAGTAGAGATGGTGTCCGTAGGAGCGACGGAGGGAGACGCGTCCGTAGATGGGGCCGACGTGGGGGTGTCCGTACTGAAGTGACCCGGTTCACTCGTCGGCTTCTCAGTAGGTGCCGAAGGCGCAGACGAAGGAGGGGGAGTGATCACTGGCGGCGACGACAATCCAGTGGGCAAAACACTGGTCGGGGGAGCACTACTAGGAGGGGGAGTAACATCCGTCGTAACCGCCGCACTACTGTCACTCTTGGGAGGAGGAGGGTCGAAGATCGACGAAAGCCCTTGTCCGATAGAACTCGCGATGTTGCCCAGGTCCGAAGTGAGTGATTGGAAGATGTTGCCGGGTTTGGAGGTCGGTTCCTGAGGGGGAGTGGTGATCGTGTCCGTTGAAGCGACGGAGGTAGGCGCGTCCGTAGGTGGAGTCGACGTGGGGGTGTCCGTAGGAACAACTGAAGTCGGCGTGTCGGTGGAAGCAACTGAAGTCGGTGTATCAGTAGAAGCTACCGAGGTCGGTGTATCCGTCGGAGTGTCTGTCGAGGCTACAGACGTAGGAGTATCGGTGGAAGCGACAGAGGTGGGAGTATCCGTCGAAGCCACAGAGGTGGGAGTATCCGTCGGGGGAACAGACGTAGGCGTATCAGTCGGCGGACCAGTGTTCGACGAAGATGCAGGTGCAGTATCTGACGGCGCCGCCGGAGCGCTATCAGTTGGAGCCGGTGTTGTACCATCAGTCGGGGTGTCCGTCACAGGCGGGGTATCCGTCGGCGCAGGGTTATCAGTAGGCGTCGGGTCAGCGGCGGGAGGGTCTACGGATGTCGGGGGAACGTCGGCTGTGGGGAGGACGGTGAGACCGATGTCGGAGAGTGAGGGGATGTTGAGGTCTAGAGTGTCGTTTCATCAGTAAAGATTGCGTTGTGAAGGTTATGATTGGAATGGGGATCGGCGTTTGAAATGTGCGTGGACGTGCGAGGTGAAAGAGAACAAGGCAGAATGAAATGAAAAGCGGCGCGCGTGGCGGGCACGTTCAGAAGCACGACGATAGCAATAATGACCACCGAAATGAATCTCGAGTTTCACAGTCGTAGTGACGCAACAGCAAGGCGTCCTTCAGAAACAACAGCACTCACCGAAACCAATCTGCCTCTTTTCCAACAGAGCCTCGGCGTGTTCACGCCTATGGTCGTTGCTCAGCTTGTTCCGGATCTGCAGCGAGCGACGGGCATGAGAGTTCGTGAGAGAAGAGTGACCGGTAGCCTCGACGACGACGAAAACGGAGGAAGAAACGAGGGCGGCGAAGAGGAGCGAGAAGGGGGCGGTGGTGAAGTACATCCTTGTGGCCTACAGCACTCCTTCAAGTGAGGAGGACCTTGGGCCAAGGAGTAAACAGAAAAGCGAGGGACGTAAAGCGAAGAAGGACAGACGGTTGTTGCGCCGTCAAGGATAGGCGAAAAAGACGGCAACCGACCGCTCTACTGGAGCGAGAGGATTTGTTATTTATCTGGGAAGAAGAGAAGGGGGTTGCTGGACAGCCAGGACGGCGAGAATGCAATCCTCCGGGTACTGCTGGAGCTGCGGGGGACCAAAGTCGCCTGGAAAAGAACACGGATGGTTGAAGGAGCGTGTGGGGGCTGCTTGGGGAGCAGCGTAGGGTATTTTTGCGGTGGCAGGGAAATAAGTTATATGCCTCGCGGGTGGATAGGCCTCTCGAGTTGACTCTCGCGGGGGGATGGAGGAGGACAAGGTGGAGGGCGACGGTGGGAGAGATTTCAGCACACTGCCGCTGTCTCACTCGATCACGTTCATCATCCGTTTCCATCACTCTCACATTTCCCCTCTCACTTTTCTTCTAGTTTCTTCTGCAGCCTAGACTCGCGTAAATCGTATTGTATTTCCATGGCACACCCGCCCGAGCAGCTCGCCGCTGTGTGGCATATTCTGCACGACCATGTCCGCAACGACGCACGGCGCCATGGCGACCGCCTTCAAGACAGGAACGAGCATCTCTGACACCGTGACAGAACCGTGACACCAAGTGACACCACATCTCTCGCCGCCTTCGCCGCAGCCTGAGGATCCGCATTCAAATGATATCCCAATCATGATGCTCGCAATATCAGCTCAGTCGACCCGGAAAGCATAGTTTTCGCGTGTTGTACTTAGGGCATGTAGGTACGCATACATCGTGAGGGTGCTTGCTGTCAAAGCGACATGGAATATCGTAGCTAGTGCAATGGACATGAAAGCGGGGGGAGACCCAAGGCAGGCAAAAAAACACAAGAATAGGCAAACGATCCAAACCGCTCATCATTTAGATGAAGCCAATCTATTACGCAGAACTCA
The DNA here is from genome assembly GCA_022160315.1 of Panus rudis PR-1116 ss-1. NCBI lineage: Eukaryota > Fungi > Basidiomycota > Agaricomycetes > Polyporales > Panaceae > Panus > Panus rudis. The sequence goes on from MU275190.1 coordinate 121,201, forward strand.
GTTGCTGAAAAAAACACAACCTAGGAAGTCCACCGACCTTGTTAGCCACGTCCAGTGCATCGTGGTCAGCCGTCAACCGCACATACGCCTTCTTCTTACCATCGGGGCTATCAAGCAAAGAAAAATCAGGTTTCACCTTCCCATTGACAGCGGAGAGCTACTCACCGGATGAGGGTGTTGACCTTGGCGGCCTGGACATCATACAGCTTCTTGACGGCATCCTTGATCTGACGCTTGTTCGCCTTGACATCGACGATGAACACAAGCGTGTTGTGCTCCTCAATCTTCTTCATTGCCGACTCCGTGTTCAAGGGCCTAACAATCGAACAACCATATCAGCATCTATCCGATCCATTCCTCGTATCCTCCATCCGCGCAACACACATATCACCCTTCCAACACTCAGAAGGCGATATACACGGCATCACATCCAGATGAACGAGACGAGAAAAGAGGCTCAAAAACTCACGAGACAATCGTCCTGAACTGGTCCATCCGGGGTGCATGGGGGATAGATTTCCGGGGGTACTTGGGGTCACGAGGAAGGCGGAGGGTCTTGGGACGATGGAAGGAAACAGAGTACCGCACTTTACGCGACTTGTGTTGGTTGGTACCCCCGAGCGCCGCCTTCTTTGCGGCCTTGGCCTTGGCCTCCTTCGTCGCGGAGGCAGCTACAGATGAGATTTCCAGAACGACGTTCAGTATGGTTTGATAGAAGGGTGAGGGAGAGGTGGGTTATGGCACCTTTTGATTTTGAGGCCGCAGCCTTGCCCTTTGTCGTCTTGGTGGCGGCCATTTGTGGAAACCTAGGTCTGCAAGAGCAAAAAACGATAGAACGTCAGTATCCCAATTTGTATCTTCATGAATTGCAATCGTATATGCTGCCAGAACAACCGTCCATCACCCAATACCCACAACACCATCCCAACCAAATCCATACCCAACCCAAAGTCCATCCGGCCAAACCTGCATCCAACCCACCTCGCCTCCATCCAACCCACCCAACCTACATCCAACCCACCCAAGCTGCATCCACCCTCTAAGCCTCGCATCCACCCACCTCCATCCCCCCATCCACTCCCAACCCACCCCAAAACCACTCCAACCCACTCCTAGGACACGCCAGCAGCATAACGACGATCTAAAAACTCACCTTGAGGGAGGGGATGCCGGCCTTTGCGTTTGGTGTACGGTCGTTTTTGCGGGTTATTGCCCCTCTGATTGCGAGCGCGGGGCGCTTGTTGGATCGGGGGTTGCCGTGCGATTCTGTGATGCGCGCACGTGGGGTCGATCGTGTTGGTGTAGACGCGCGTATGGGCGAGTTATTGAAGTAACGCGACGCGCACCGAGTGGAAGTTGTCCTGAATCCTCGATCCTTGTGGGTTTGGCGATGCCACTGATCTTGTGAACTGCTACTCATAGTGCTACTAATCTGCTCAGAAGGAGTTTCGGACACGTTGTCTAAAATCCGATAATCGTATTTGTGCGTGCATGTACGTTTCTTTGAATCTGACGACGAGCTATCTCTTACCCCTGATCGAAGTACTGAAGCTGACTGCATTGCGAACCCGGAAACTGCTTTCAATCATCAATTCGCAAGTTTACACCGAGATTTTGAATATTGGAGTTAATCAGACTCGAAAGCATACAAACAACATGGCAAAGTACCCTCACTCCTCTCGCAAAATGCAATGCGCACGGGTCTAAATGTGTTTGATACATAGGACCACCGAACTCCGACGTACCACAAAACACATCGATAACTCTCGCTCACAGCAAAATCCTTCTACAGCTGATCAATATGCAATCGAGACAGCCAAGGCCATACGCACTTCCAACGCTCTCAAGGACCTCTCATCTAGAAACCCAGGCAATCGCCATACTGGCGCAGATATGCATAATAGAATGTTTCCCCGGAAGAAGCCAAACCCATCTCACATGGGGTTTATCCCGCCGCGGACAGCGTCTGAGCTCAGTGTGTCGAACCCATCTAGTGAGAGGCTGCATGTGAGACTGCTTCGAGATCTTCTTACACGAAGAGTACCCCACCCGGAGGAAGTCTTGATCTGTACTTCCTCCTCTGACACCGAGTCCGACGATCCCAGGGAGCCACCCTCTCGCTCATCGCCAGAACGCGGCCGTGCATCTGGCATCACGCTTAGCGAAGGTCGATGCTTGATCACGAATGTCAGTGTCCCTTCAACTGCTATCACTACCCACCATATCGTCTCCGTAAACAGCATGGATCATGGAGAGGTGAGTCGACGTCTCTTTTCTCGTTATGACCCAATGGTGACGCATATATGTTATATGAACAGTTTGAGAGTCTCCGACGACAATGGTGTCTACGCTTCCCTGCGTCCCAAAGCAGTATCGATCATATTGGTGGGAACATGTTATACCGTGAGCCATACAACCATTCAGACCAAATATTGGGCTGCTGCCCCTCTTATATTCCCTATGACGCCAGTACGAGGAGACTGGGCCCTCATGTTCAGCAACCACAGTTGGACGCTTTTACCCGATCCCAAGATCCTCCTGCAGATCACCCAAAAGCTCATCTCTCTCAAGAAACGCCAGAGAAACGCAAAACCGCGTGCCGTACGTGTTCTCCTCTCACTCCACCGAACAAAACACGCATGTGATATACACCGACAGGTCATCAAACACGACGAATACGAGTACACATTCATCGCACTCGACCTCCAAGGCGCTCAAATCGCTCGTGAAACCTCAGCAGAAACAACCGCGACCTACGCACCCCCCTACAGCTCCTTCCCCAACCTCTTTCTTCCTACTCATCCTTACCTAGTGATCCACCACGCCCTGCAAGCATTCGAGAAGCACGACCCGTCAGCAGAGGAGCATATTCGTATCCATAATGATATGTTGCGAATTAAGAAGCTTTGGAGCGAATTGGAGCAGTTCTCGGTGGATGACGGGGATGGTTTGAATGTAGCTTCTGCGAATGGGGGCGCGAGGGATAGGGTGAATACGAGGCGGCATACTATGGCTAATCCCTATCCTACGCCGAGGAACGTGTAGGGGATATGTTCTCTGCTTGGTTATCTTTCTTGTGACTCTGGCATTGGGCTTTTGACTGACGAGCAAGGGAATCAGATATTTACGCTACGCTCACCTGACTACTAGGTTGCTAATTGTGTAACATACGACAATCATTTCTTGGAACACCGCAGAGACATACTATTGAAATTGCTGAATTCCTTACTGCGCAAGACTGCACGGCAGAAATCCTGATAGAAGCTGGACGTCATATGACTTTGAGATATGTGAAGGTATGGTATCACTGGTAGGGATCAGATAGAGCCCTCCTCCCTTGCTCTCTACGCCCTCGTAGTGCCGGACGACGTCGAGCACGGTCAAGTCAAGGACATCTCCCGTGCGTATATATCTCCTTTGCTACTGTTAGACTTACTATGAACCTATAATCTGATTCAAGTTGCAGTAAAGCCCATGCCGTTGAGCACTGGGATAAGCCAGTAGGTTTCATCAGGTGGCTTCACACTGTTCATTATACATTTTCAATGCTCATGGCATTGTACTCTTAAAACTCCGAGTCGACCGATCGTGATCACAGTTCTGCCTATCCCGGATTCTTATGTATCTCCTATGGTTCAACTCAGCAACACTACTAGAACTATGACAGAAAAACAAACAGGTCTACAAACACCTCCATCGTCCCAAGAGGCCACACGCGCAAGGTCTGCACCCGGTGCGAGTGCGCCATTTTCTGCCGGTGCTAGTGATGAGAGCACACAGGATGAACCAGACCAGACATCGACGGAGACTATTGTTGCAACTCCGGGTCGATGTTTGATCACGAACATGAGTGTTCCTTCCACCTCTTTCGTTTCGCAGCCAGTAGTCTCTGATGACGGGATGGACGATGTAGAGGTGTGTTATTGAGATTGGGATCAAACTGAGAACTCACAATTCCTTGTGCGCTAGTTCCTGAGGCTCAGACAGCAATGGTCTCTACCTCTGGGGCCGCGCCAAGCATCCATAGATACCCTTGGATGGAACAGATTGTACCGTGAGCCTTGTACAAATAGCATCTAATGTAAAAACACAGACTGACAAGTCTTTCACATGTCAGTACGGGCGGACTGGGCTCTTACCTTTAGCAAACATGCCTGGACACTCATCCCAGAACCAAGTATGCTCCTGGACATCATACAAAAACTTATATCTTTCAAGAAGCACGAAGTGTTTGCGAAACCTCGCGATGTAGTATGTGATATTCCCCTCAGCCATAAGGGATCCGTACATACCTTCAACAGCTCCTCAATAAACAAGTCGTCAATCCAGAACAATAGTGGTGTTCAGAGTGCTCGATTGTGAGGCGATTCTCGGGCGATTCTGTAATCGATTCTGAGTCGATTCTGGACCTCATAATCGATCAAGAATCGATCGCTACCCTGAACACATCACCAAAAGACACTCGACTTTCACTTGATTCTGTATGTTATCTCAATGAAAAGGAACTTTTTCCTTTTTTGCTATTTTATTTTATCAATGGCCCCCCTTATTATTGGGTCTACAGGAACATCCAAAGGTATGTTTTATTCAGTCAGGAAACCTAAGACAACGAGACATGTATAGGGGATAGAATGAGGGACAGACGTGCAATCGAGAGCGCAACTACAAAAAGTATTTATGTGCACTTTGTAGCCGGTTACAAAAAAGTGTATACTAATTGATCTCGGGGGAGAGGACGGAGGAGGGACAGAATCGACGTCCAAGAATCGATGACCAGAATCGAGCAGAATCGAGTGCAGAAGCGACTCCGGAGTCGCTTCTGCCGAACAGCTCGATTCTCATCGATTCTCGTCAGAATCGCCACAATCGACCACAATCGAGGTTTCCGGGGTCCTGGTCAGGCTTGCAGAATCGACTAACAGAATCGACTAAGAATCGCTCGAGAATCGAGCACTCTGAACACCACTAATATGTCTACATCTTTACCGCGCTTGACCTTGAAGGATTAATCGTCGGACGCAATGTCTCGTCCGAAGTCAAAAAGTACCCACCGCCATACACCACCTTTCCTAGACTTCTTCTACCTCTACACCCTTATCTTGCAATTCATCATGCACTCCACGCCTTTGAGCTACATGATCCAGCGAGAGAGGAACACATACGCGCTCATGACGATATGCTGAGGATCAAGAAGCTCTGGGCCGAGTTAGAAAAGTTCAAGCCACAAATTGAACCGATTTCGAAGCCCAAGAAGAGAAAGCATGCTCAAGTAAGGGAGGGTACAGTAGGAGGCGGAGTTGGAAGAACGAGTTGAGAGGATGCGTATCTGGCGCCACGGAACGAACAGGAAAAGCGCATTTGTTCTGATTTGTAAGTTTGGTAGCGAGGCTGAGTCAATTAACGTAATGAACTGAGAGTAGCTTTTGATGCACATGTATAGCTGGAATGTATTGAGTTCTTGCGCTGAATTAGTACTTGTTTTATTCCAAGGGACTGATACTTGCCACTTTCCTCACCGACTTTAGTCAGGTTTGAGGCAAGAATAGTAGAAATACATGTACACATGTGACAAGTAATTGGTATCTTAAGAAAGTACAACACTCGCGCTGTATTGCGTTTTCATTTGTCATTTAGTACTGCCGGCCATGACTTGACGCGTCGGAAAGTTGGCGCCGTCTGGACATCATGTGATCGCGTCTCGGATCACCCAAGCATCATATGAGTGCCATCCGAAAAATCGGTTGACGGCGTCGGTCAACTTTGAGAATTACACTGGCTAATCATAACAAGACATCCTCTAAGGAGAATATGTTCCCCCAACCTTTCCATCGCGCGAACAGCGAAGACGAGCCATTTGGTTGCTCATCCAAATCGCTCGTTCCGATTTTTCAAGTCTGGCAAGCATACAACTAGATGGGCAAGGTGCGCAAAGCCAGAATCGCAATCATGCCATTGCCGCACAAGCCAGACTTTGCTCTCGATTCAACGGAGCATGGTATAGGCACAAGTCAGCCATACCAAGAGGCCGGCTCTACCGCTGTCGACATCGAGGTTGGGCCGTCATCGAACCCTACACTTGATACCGACGCTATTGACACAACCATCCAGACGAAGCCAACCGCAACATCTCCCGGAGATGAAAGTAGTACGTCGCCGGCCGACACCTCTACAGACACGAAACCCGTAGACAATGTCTTATCCTGGATGCGGCTTGGTCAAAATCTCAGTTCTTTCGCACCTAGTCCCTTCGCACCGGAGGCTCCCCCTTCATGGATATTGAACCCCATACCACCAGCCCCGCGGTGGAAAGGTAAACGCCAAGCAAAGGTCCAAGCACAATCATCACCCCAGCCCCAGCCGCAGTCAGCATCCTCATTGCAGGCACCTTCGGACGTACAACCCAAGCACGCGAAAGTACGGCTGAAGGTTCGGGCCACTGTAGCCCGTTCCCCAGAACCGCTCTCAAAATCCTTTGTCCTCACAAGTGGAGAGAGCGGTGCACTCTCCGTAGATGACTCGAGGATCCCGACAATTACACCAAGCAAGACCCGGTGCTTGATTACGAACACCTCTGTTCCTGCCGCTTCCATGGTCACACAGCCAGTAGTGTCCAATGATAAACTTGGTCTCGCAGATGTAAGCAGATTCAGTTTCGTATCATTAGCCCTGATGGTCCGCTCAAAGACTCGTCAACTAAGCAGTTTGATACCATTCGAAGGCAGTGGTGCCTACCCCTTGGACCGCCCCAAGAATGTATCGATCGCCTTGGAGGCAACCAACTGTGCCGTGCGTTCGTTGACTGTTTATCCATAAAATCTTCCGCTCAATAACTGATACACATCAGTACGAGGAGACTGGGCAGCTATGCTCAGCAATCACGGCTGGACGCTTATACCACAAACACACGTCCTCCTAGATATCACCCGCAAACTCATTTGCTTGAAAACCCGGAAGAAGAACGCCCACCCCCGCGATGTAGACTGTTTCTATAACTTCTATACTATTCTCGCCACTAACCTCACCTTCTACTAACGACAAAAACAGATTATTCAACACAATTATTATACATATACCTTCGTCGCGCTTCAGCTTGAAGGGATTCAAATCACTCGTGAAACCGCAAGTGGAGACGCAGTATTTTCGCCACCCTACGCCGATTTCCCAACTCTCCTCCTCCCCTTGCATCCGTACCTAGCTATCCATCACGCTCTTGTGGCATTTGACAAGCACGAACCGGTGACGGACGAGCATATTCTCATCCACAATAACCTATTGAGAATCAGAAAGTTGTGGGAAGAGTTGGAATGGTACAGGGACAAGACGTTAGTGAACCTAGCCTTGAAGAAGGATATGAGTCCAAGTGCGCAGGATAAAGTGGACGAGAAACGGAAGAGTGCAGTGGATCCGTATCCTACCCCTGCAAAACGAGCATGTCATCCATAACGTTCCTTGCCGGTAGAACTGGACGTGACCTGTAGTTGCTATATCATACGCACATATACAATACAATGTTTATATCATCATAATATTCGCACTACTGAGTCATCGCACTAAGTAGATATTATGGAAGCTGCTCACGATTGAATCGACAGATTGGTTTGCAGTTTTGCTGGGCGATTAGGGGATCTGGATTCTGTTGCGACGCGGTCACGTGGTGCCGGAGTAATTGTCCAGTGCAGAGTAATACTGAAGTGGGGACGCGTACCTGACCATTGGTTCATCAAGCAGTGGCGGAGTAAGACTCAGAGGAATTTATATCATAGTCGCTCGTATGTCAATGTGTACATGTGCATAATTATCATGGAAATGGTGGAAAAGCCTGTGCACTAGACGAACTGAGAATTAGTGAGATATAACTGTTCGTAACTGAACGTATAGCAAAGCTTAGTTGATCTAATGACCCAAATTAGTACAGTAGCTAGAATTCGTCCCAGTGATCGAATACTCGACGAAGGCCAAGTGGATATAAGAAAACATCACGGAGCGTAGAGGTCCATTGAGACTTTAGGGAAATGTTTTGCCATGACCGAGGCTCTTCAGGAGAGAGATTGTCGTCGAAGGAATCTCTTCTCTCGGATAGGGTTTGAGTGTTTATTGAAAGCATCGGCTTTCCTTGGGCTTGGGCGATATCGTCATGCCAATACAGGTCGTCCGATACAACTGAAGCTGTCGTGGAGATGGATATTGCGTCTGATGTGAATGTCTCGTCCGAAGGCGAAGAGTCAACTGGAAGGGAAAGAGATGTGAGGGTGACGTCATCCTCTGAAGTAGCAAGATCTCCGAGAGTCGAAGTCACAGAGTATTCCACCTCAGATGAATCCACCGAGGAGGACTCGCTGTATGTTTCTATGAAAACATGATCATCGACCGGATGATGCCATGTTTTGAATCTCTTGGTGAGCCTGTCTGCTCGGGGTAAGACATTCTCTATCACGCTCGTCTCTGCATCCTCACGACAACGCTTCAATGACGGAGGCGCAAGTGGAGGCGCTAGTCGGCCGGAGTACGCGACAAATCGACCCAACAACCTCCCCAAACGCTGCAGGAGGGGAGGTTCGCTGGCAGGTTTGGAAGAAGGAGTTACGACACGATTTGGATGTAACAGGGGTGGTGCCTGAGTATTGGACAAAGCCCTAGGAGGCAGTCGAACTGCGTCGAGGGTTCCCTCAACGTGTATGTTGGGTTGGGCGAACATCCTCAATGAGTCGAGGGATGGTTTTCTGCTTGTCAGCGTACGGGCTGTACGGCCGGGTGTACGGGGCGACTTGTGCTCCCGCTTCCGCTTACGGGGGTTTGAGGATACATATGAATGAGAAGCGGTGGATAGGAATGAAGACGCGTGCGCAAAATTTCCAACGGGGCGAGAAAAGTGGGAGGTTGGGGAAGTCGGTTCGGACGATTGCATCAGCAATTCAGCAACCGCGCCTTCGACGTCTTGATCGACCCGCACAGCTCGCAAGTGGGTCTGTAACCACTTAACTCGTGAATGGTCTAACATCTCCCCCGAAGTCGTGTTTAGGGAATAAAACTCTTCAGATTGTGCCCACTGGCTGAGAGTCGCGAGGATTCTGTATGCATTAACGATGGATGCCGTGTATTCCCGAACGGTTGAGAGGGTGAGCATGTACGGAGAGCTCCGCCTGGGAGCAGCCAACATACGTGCTTGTCTTTTGGCATTGCCAATCTGTCTCATTCATGTAAGTCCAAATCCCTTTGCACATATGTATATAAAACGTACTATTTCCACCAAACCGTCAAACCATTCTTCAGGTATGAGAGAATAAAGTTGAGGCAGTTTAGGCTCAACGACTTCGACGGCTTGCGTCAGAAGACGCAACATATCATGAAATTGACATTGTTCCGTCTGGGGAACGTGACATTCATGGAATGGTCGATAATCTATGCGGGCAATATCGATTGAGCCTGGCACCCTACGCGTTATGTTAGAGTCGCAGAGCTTACCGTTATTATGAAAGGCTAGCTTTTGTTCTACTATACGAGCTACGTGTGCTTTATTTGAGGAATAATGTACGGCTTTGCCAGATGGGTCATATCTCATCGAAGGGGCATGCGTCGAGACCAGCGACGAGCGACCGCGACAGGGAGGGTGCTGAGCGAGCCTGCCATTGGCAGCATATTAAAGGCTCGTCCAAAATAGAACCTTGGAAAGCCGTCTTCATATTTGACAGGATAACAATTGGGGTTGCTACGAGTTGTGATACGGCCTGAGGTAATTCCCAAGAGGAAGAGATAGCTTAGAGTCACAGCGACCGGCAGGCTCAGTGTGGACGCGAACTTGAACAGGCGTTCTTTCCAAACGCGGAAAGCACTCAATTGTTCTTCCCGGCCACGTGACCTGCTGTCGTCCCTCGAGACAATTGGCTTTGGAGCCCCAAGCGCGACCGGGAATTTTACCTTTGACATCGAAGTCAGGATGCACTTTTGTTGCTCGACACTCGTGAGACTCGACTCCCAGCGCGCAACTTATTCTTTGATGTATAGATGTAAAAACCATATATCGTTATGTACGTGTCCTCTCATTCGACGTCATCTCGTCGGTTATACGAATTGACAATTGTGCAACTGTACATGTGCGCAGGATATAGACATCTTGAAACGAGGACGCCAGTGATAAACTGTCCTCATATTCGATGTGGCATCTCTCCCGGCCGTAGCGTTGTTATCTCCACGCGTAAATAGTACTTCAAACGTGCTAACCAGTTCATTAGTGATATATACTACTCACCAGCTCGGGGAGCCGACAAGTAGGCTGTAGTATGTTTCTCTGCGCCTGCTTTAAACCCTCTTCTGAAGCACGCCCGGGAATTGCGTGCAGTGGGGAAAAACGTAAAAATAATGCTATGTCTTGTCAAGTGACATCTCCACAGACTGTTATCCTATCGGCCGAACAAAACCGCGAAGAAAAGGACCCTCGACCGCGCATCAGAGGTCACCCGCTCACAATGGGACGAGTTACTTATCGTCATGACGCAAATCGCAATTTCAATGCTTTACGAAAGAACATATAAAGGTGGCGTCAATCGTTGAGCAATATCGAGTCAATTGGCAAGGCTCGACATTTACTTGCCGAACTTGTTCACGAGCAGTGAACGCTGACCCTACGAACAGCAAAACTTCCCCTTACAAGACCATGCAATCCTCTGCTGAGCATGTGAGGACTAGCCCCGCAAGAAATGACGCTCCGGACATTGAAGAAAAGGTCGATATCGAGCACGCTCTCGTAGAGGACGATCCTCGTCAATGGTCTACGACTCGGAAAGTACGTGTTGTTGCTCTAGGTTACGGTCTCTGGATGTCAAGTGACACCTCTATAAGGCCTCAATTCTTATCGTTGTCTCTGCCGCTGCAGTTATAGGTGGCCTGGGTGCCAACCTTTACAATCGTACGCTTTCTTTGTTTGAATGTATCACTCAGGATTGTCACATATAAGTTCTCGCTATGTTCAGCTGCCATTGCCCAGATTCAGCAGGACCTGAATGCGACCAGCGGCGAGATAAGTTGGAGTATCTCTTTGTATCTCTGGATTCAGGGAAGCTTCCCCGTATTTTGGTCTGCGTTCAGCGAAATCTATGGTCGAAAGGTGCGTACAGGAGGCACCGTCCTTAGTGGAATTGCCTAACCTCGACAGAAAATCTACCTCGTGTCTTTCGCGCTCGGGATCGTGGGTTTCGCTGTGGCTGCAACAGCTAGGACTATCGGCATTCTCATAGGCATGCGTTGCCTACAGGCTGCAGGGTACGATGAAACTCGGGCATGATAATGCTCCACAAACCACATCTCTGATTTCTGACATCATCCGTTGTTCAGTACAAGTGCTGTCTTCGCTATTGGGGCGGCTACTCTAGCAGACATCTTCGACCCTCATGTTCGTGGCACGATGATGGGAATCTACTATGGGTGAGAAGATGGTTATATTGCAACAGTAGACTAAAGCCTGAACTATCTCTTGCAGCGCTCCCCTTCTCGGACCCGCACTCGGCCCAATCCTTGGAGGCGTTTTGTCCCAAGCGTGGAACTGGCGTGCCACCTTTTGGTTCATGGTCGTGTTCACAGGTCTTTGCCTGATCGCATTCATCCCATTTCCAGATACGTTCAGAAGGGAACGTAGCCTCACTTACCAATCAGTTCTGCGACGCCGTTTGCGTGAACAAGCGAAGAAAGATGCAGCAAACCCGTCCTTGTCCTCAAGTACGACTCAAATTACAAATACTGCGTGTCAAGCCAAGGCGGGAGGTGACAAGGTTACCTCTGACTCTAATCCCTTAACAGTCGAGATGGAAGCAGTTCGATCAGACTCGGAAGCCAAAGACCTGGAAAAGTCTGAGGACGTAGAGGGTCAGAAAGTCGTCTCAAGAAGCGAAGATATCTCCCATGAGATCAAAGAACTTAGACTAACCCTGAAGGATGTAAATCCAATTCGACCCTTCGCATCTATCCTCTCTCGGCCTAACAATGTCGCTATCCTCTGCACCTCAGGTCGGTGTTTGGGTGTATCTCAGACTTATACTGACACATGAGACTCAAAGTTTACCACTCGTTTTAGGTCTAATTGCCGCCATCGGATACTGCATGACCTACACATGTGCTCGAACATTGTCATCCAAGTACAATTATAATGCCTTGCAGATAGGTCTGGTGCTCCTGTCATTCGGATTGGGTCAATATGCGCGTTGTTGTTGTGCTCCAGGAACCGTACTCTGACTTATTGTAGGCAGTGTATCAGGAAGTGTTATCGGTGGTCGTCTTTCTGACCGCACATTTACGCGCTTGAAGGAGGAGAATGGCGGAGTTGGTTACCCAGAGGTATGTGCTCACTCTACTCCGCTTACTATTCGCCTATTAATTCAGTGTGTCATCAGATGCGCCTGGCAAGCACGAAATATGCTATGTTATTCCTGCCTCCTGTCACTGCAGCGTACGGCTGGTGCGCGGAAAAGAACGTTCACGTCGCTGCTATTTGTATCTTCGTTTTCTTCACTGGATTTCTTTCGATGTAGGCATTATCTCCTGCGCTTTCTGCGATCTTACTCTGATAAAATCTATGGCAGCGCAATGTACGCCAGTACTCTCGCCTACGTTGTCGACGCGAATACGGGGAGATCCTCTTCAGCTGTCGCTGCTAACGGCGTTTTCCGAGGAACGTCAGCCTTCATTGCCACAGAAGTCGCAGTCCCTCTCCAGGTAAGTATCTCGCCCGCCTCATACTACATTACGACAATCCCACCCTGCGCAGCTGGCTATCGGCGACGGCGGACTTTATACGCTATGGGCGGGCCTCATGATCGTCACTGAGTTGTTGATCGTTCTTGTTTGGTGGAAGGGTCGAGAATGGCGAGAAAGGTGTGAACGAAAAGAGGCGTTGCTCAATAGATGACTAGTCACTATCGCACACTGAATCCTCTGCTCGCTTCTGTATGCTGCTATTCTGAGGGGTGATTGATGGTGCGAAATGATAGATTGTTGAATGACTCTGTCCATAGTAACTTTGCCTCACAGATACAATGACGTCAACCCTTTCACACCGCTCAGACGTGTCGCCCTCCCGGGTATATGTTCCAGCCTCAAGTACTCTCTGGGGATGTCACAGCTAGGAGGGGCACGTTAGTATTGCACTCGGTCAGCCACTCAAATGACAGCGAACGTACCTCCAGCCTTGGTCATGCTCAAGAGCTTGGCACGTTGAACAGTTTCTTCTCCTGACGGTGGGTACGCTCGGTCCAGGTCACGCTGTACAAAGATTCACGTTAAACAAGTGACGAACATCTGTCAGATCTGTCACTCACTTTGCTTGGAATGTTCATCCCCAGGCCGGTTCGCTCATGCGTTTTCGGTATGGTGCCAGCAAGCGCGACAGAAAACAGAGTGATGACGGTGAGAAGTGCACCGAAGTTTAGTTTAAGAGAGACCATAGTGAATGTTGAACGAATATGAAGATAGGTGAGAGAGGATGGTGTTTCGTATGTGGTAGTGTGGATTAGAGTGCGCTGGGTGGACGGAGTGACATCCCGCCATGACTTATACTGTTGCGGTTCGAGGCTGACATTGATCGAGCGACATCAAGTGGCTCACCGTCCTTCGAAGTTGACCGGGCGCGATCCCGCCCTCCCGCGGGATATAGTTGTACTCCATCAATGTCGCTTCTTGTTCTGCCTACAAGAGACTCGTTCTCCTAGACCATGGGGACATCGCTCGTATATACTCGACGAGATTCGACGAGATTGCGCTGGAGAGAAGGTGCCTTTGAGCGTGTTTGATAGAGAATCCTGAGGGGCCATTTCCAAGATGATACTGTAGCGACAATTGATCTGTGGGCGGGAGCGGCTGAGTTACAAACAGAAAAGTGCGAATTCAGGACTCGCGCAGAGGACAGGTACGACAGGCGTCGAATTCTCCCTGAGATATAGACTCTTTGGATTATTCAGAAACCAACCTCGCATAGATGCATTCCCCTCAATTGAGGATGGCGGTGCCCCGGGCCTGTAGGTAGGGATCCGGGTCGACTCCATGATGTCTAGGAATGGAGAACCTCGCGAATCGCAGCGAGCAGTGCAAAGTTGTCATTCGTTTAGCTAGTTAGCGATGGCAATGATACAAGGGTTTTCAAATAACATCCGCAGTACGATTCCCAGGAGAACGTGCACACCGCCTCACCTCATTGAGGTTCGAACATGAGTTCCAAATTGGGATTACTGAGAGAATCTGCTGGTACACGAGTTGTACACGAGGCTTCCATGTGAATTTCGAGTCAAAGGTCATTACCATTTTAGGATGACAATAGATGGATTTGGCAGTTCCCGATCATCGGCTGACCGTTTATCCGAAACTCAACACCCGTGGTTCTCTCAGATGGGTCTGGAACGCCTGGGAGTGGCGGTCAGCGAAGTTGCTGTGAGCAGGATAGTTCAGCGTATAAACCGTCTAAAAGCTCCAGAATAAGACTGTGAGGGTGGTTACATCGAGGGCCCTGTTGGGACACGCCCGACGCGTGAATCAGCCAAGGTGGGTCACCGGCCCTAGAATTCAGTGTGGCGGGGGATTGCAACGGCGGATACCTCTATACAGGGTTGCAGGCATCAAGGATGAGAATAGGCGAGATCGATCTTTCCAGTCAAAACGAACAGTCAATGGACCCTATTGACCCATTGTCCACAGTTTCGCCGAGTGGCACCGGACTGTTGACCCCAGATTAGGCGCCGGGACTACCGCCCTATATAATCCCTTGCTCCCTTCAAGTCAGCCCCAAACACCCTCTCCTCTTCTCTCCCACCACCAGCACCCCTCCCTCCCTCCCCCTCCCTTCCCTAGCCCTTCTCTCCTCGTCTCTACCTGGCAACAACACCTGCTTCCCTGTACTGCTTGAATACTTTCTTGGACCCTCGAGTGGCGACGACCAAAGTGGACCTGCTGAAGAACAAGAAGTCGATAATTTTTGGGATTCCAGGGAAGAGTGCCGGCTCATCAAGCAACGGCGCTGCCGTCCGGCGGCACAGATGAGTCGCAATCTCGTGTCTCCCAACGTTTCGGCGGCGGGGGGTGTCGCTCACCTTCAAGAAGCCCGCCGCCGGTCCGTTCAAGTGGACCAAGATGGTACGCGGATCCTCAAGACCGGGGAAGAGTGCCGGCTCACCAAGCAACGGCGCTGCCGTCCGGCGGCACAGATGAGTCGCAATCTCGTGTCTCCCAACGTTTCGGCGGCGGGGGGTGTCGCGCACCTTCAAGAAGCCCGCCGCCGGTCCGTTCAAATGGACCGAGGTGGTACGCGGTTCAAGCTTTCAAAATTATCGATCAACAAGGACAAGGACGTGGACAAGGACGTGGACGTGGATATGGACTGGGTCTCGAGGTTGCACCAAGGCGATTGGAGTTGCGTTGGACTTTGCAAGACCAGGGAAGAGTGCCGGCTCAGAAGAAACGACTGGGCGGGGCTTCCTCTCCCCCGTTCGGTCGTCCGGTGGCGCCAAGAGTTGCAATCTGAACGCCTCCCACCGCCGGGCTCGATGGTGTGTCGCTCACGTCAAGAAACCGTCGTTCGGCGAGGATCAAGACCTAGGATCGGGGACCGCGGCTCGCACTCGAGGCATGTTCGAGTCTATCCAATCATGTCGCTACTCATCTTTTTAATGTTGTCGTTCCCTCTGTGTTGTCGTTGTCCTGCTGTTGTTATGTCTGCTCCCTTCCATGTCGTAATTTACCTTGTTGGTGGCGGGTAGTGGACGTCCTAGACTCATGGGGAGTGCGTCGTTGGTGCGGAGGACCGCCCACGACTCCTGACCGTAGCAAGAAACGAAAAAGTGCGGCAGGTTTTACCCTGAGTTCTTGCCTTAAATGGTCGGGGACGTTCATTCCTTGGCTAGTCGTTGAATATAATGACTCGCGCCCGCAATCGTTCTTATCGTGTGAGCGTGATTTCGACTGAGGGACACTACTGCCTGTACTCACTGCGCAGTGTGAGCCTTTCTTGAGAGTAAACGACATCATTGAATTCTGTCACCTCCCTTGCACACTAGTAACTCACTCCAATAACTTCAGCCCCGTCCATTGTTCTAAGAACACAGCTGCAAGAATCTTAGAGTATGCAAACGGTGAGCACCCACGACGATTGTTATTCTTCATATCTGAGCAGGACCATATTACAGCATCGAGGTTTCCCGGACATGCTAACGGAACATACGAAGACCTGAATGACACTCATCAGCACATCGGGGCATTGCACAACATCATTGTACGTACATAGTTTTCTATACAGCAGTCTGTGCACCTGCTGCCACCGCAGCCTGGCGCAACGCCTTCTTTTGTTTCCTCGCCTCAATAGCAGCACGCGCGTCATAGAACAATCTTCCCTCCTTATCCATCTCTTCTTTCACCTGAACGGTCAGCGCACGTAATTCTTCGAGGTCCATCTCTCTCATTACGACTTGCCAGAGCTCCAACGTCACATACGCAGGATCAACACCATCGACCTCCATGGTACGAATGAAGTTATCGCGGACCTCACTGGGAGCACTTTGTTCAAGTCTCTTTTGGATTTCGTCCATAAGCCAACGAACAGGAGTGCCTTTCACTCCCGTCCACTCCGTGACTAGGGTCCCCTTGAAAATACGTTTGACGTACTTCTTCACATCCTCAACGTGCATCATCCTGCAATAAAGCTCCCATTTGCCAAAGGTACGCAGAGCAGCTTCTACACCTTCGGCTTGGCTTATGCGTTTATATGATGCACCGTCGAGACGTTGCGAGGCAGTCTGTTCACGGCAGAACTGCAAGAAGGCGGAATACATCCCCCTGGCAGCAACCGTCTTCTGCCTCGAGGGACCATTCTCGGCATGACATGCAGGCATCTTGGAGGGGTCGAAGTACGGAGAAGACGCAACCCACTCGAAGCATTCCATCTGGGTAGTAAATCCACGTTCCCATCCATCCAAAGACCACCCAAAGAATTTCAGGATATCAGGGACGGAAGTCGTCAAGTAGAACACCATATTGGGAGGATGGATGGGAACTGGATTTGCAAGCTGCGGCGAAGCAGAGAAATCAAAATAGCAAATAAAGCCAGAAATTGTCAAGCATGAAGGAAAAAGGACGTACCCTGAGTCCGCTGGATCCATACGATAGACCCACGCCGCGAGCGACGAGGCCGAGGATCATACCCAAGTCTCCATACGAGCTGAAGAAATAGACCCGATCCCACTCGGCCTCGTCTTCGCAAACGCGAACATCGACCTGGATATACGCATTGGAATCTTCTTCCCCCATCTCCTCGAACGGAATAGCGTAGTTGCTAAGGGGGATTCCGGAAATGCTCCAATGCGCTCCGAGAGCCTGGCTCACTTCCTCGTGCGTCAGGTTCTCCTTGGGCCCGAGGACGATGAAGTCGACATCTCCATGATCGACTTTCTCGGGAGCTTCGGGGGGAACTGCGACGCGGGTATATAGTGTAGCGAGAATAGAGTGTAACTTGGATTTGGTATCGTTGTAAATGGAGGGTATCATCCGGGGGAACTGGGCTTCGGGATGATGAGTATTGAAAGCCTTTCCACCCATGGCTATCTTGGTATCAAGTATTGACTCAGGGTATACTTGCGTCTGTGAATACACATTTCATTGGGAATTTTGAGGACAAATGAAAAGAAGAGGGACATCGAACTATTACTCACAATTAGTCTCCTTCACAGACCTTATACTCACAATGAAGACGGGAAAGAGGCTAAGGCGTTCAGTAGCACGCAAGCGCCTATTTATACCTCTTCGACCCCGACCCCCACAGGGCCCACACTGACTGGACAATACTCGGGCTTATACCCCCCATTTTGACCACAGAGTAACAGCCATTGTTCCCATTTGACAACGAACAATGTCGAAATACGCCCCTCATCGCAAATCAGCATCGGCTCGTGCGACACCGAACACTGTTTGTCAGAAATGTCTCGGAACAGGTAAACTCTTGAACAAGTGTCTAAGTGCTTCAACATGCTGATCATGACATGTTGTCTTTGTACCAGGTCACTTCACGTACCAATGTAAAGGCCCAAGACCTTACCTCTCCCGTCCCTCGCGAACGCAGCAGCTCGAGAATCCGCGTGTACTGGCTAAGCTGAAGGCGGATGGTAAACCATCAGTGGAAGTGCCCGAAGAATTCAAGAGAAAGTGCGTAATTGTTTGGTTCACTCCAGTGTCCTCATCTGAGTGGCTCATTCTCTCAGGAGTGGCATAGCCAACAAAATACTGGAAGAGAAAGAGAAGGCACGAGCAAAGGAGAAAGAGGGTGAACCGTCACGCAAGAAAGCAAAAAGGTGAGGACCCCAACGCTGCTTTCAGGCTGAAGTCTCAACTGACATATCCAACCCCAGGAGATCGTCTAGGTCCGACTCAGAAACAGACAGCGACTCAGACTCCGACTCAGACAGTACAACCACTACGACGACCACGACCTCGGACTCTGACTCTGATTCAGGGTCATATTCCTCTGATTCAGGCTCTTCTCGCTCTTCGTCTCGTTCGAGGGAACGTGACAGGAAACGAAGGGTTCCAAGGAAGAGAAGTGAGAGCGAAGATAGTGGTAGGAGAAGAAGTCGGTCTGTGTCAAGTGAACGAGCGGGTGGCAGCAGTCGCAGGAGGTGATCCTATTCCGCACGACCAGGTCTTGTCTTATGTATGCTCGCAAGAGTTGTAATATACTGTCCATTAATCGATGACGGGATATACAAAGGAGAGAGTCGTCAACAGAGCAAGGTATCTCAGTCAATGCATCTCGGTGCTTCTGTTGCCCTTGAGTTCATGATAAGTGCAACAATGAGGCTATGGCATAGCAAGTGTTAGGGAAGACTTGCGAATATAATTCTTGTAAACGCACCCGTAAAGACCCAAGACCTCCCCGAAAATCAGAATCAACACCATGGACACGAACATCTTCGACTCATACACGTATGCACGCACACACTGTTCATGCACATAAGCATGAATGTAAAGGGAGTATGGTATGGTTTCGACACTCACTGCGTCGCCGACGTAGCCAATGGCATACCCTGCCGCCAGCCCCGTGAACCCACAAGCAAGGCCGGCACCTAGGTGAATGAAGCCGGCATAGAGGGAATAGTCATTTGGCCGTACTACAGCGCGATCCAAATCAGCAACAAGGGAGAGACAGAGGGATGCATATTGGCACTCACGTCCTCCTGCTATCAGTACAGAGACGACCAGACCGTACACGGCAATGATACCGGACATGACTACGGGGATGAGAGACTACGAGAACGACGTCATGATCTCGAGTTAGGGTGGAAAGTGTACAATGTCGGGCGTACTTTCATAATAAGTTCTGGCTTAAACGTTCCAAGACCCGCAATGCCAATGCCAGCCTTGGAGGTGCCAAGTGCAGCACCAATTGCTACAAGTTTCGTGGAATCATTCGGACTTGGTTCAATTACTCATTAACGCATTTCGACGTACTGCTGAAGATCATCTACAGAGAATATTGATTATGTCAAATTTCATAGACATTCATGTTACTCACCGCCGAGGCAACACCTCCGAAGCCAAAGAAGGAGGCATATGGCGGACAGAGAGACATTGTAGAGGAGCAGAAGTGGGAGACAAGTATATTGCATTCCAGTTGTGGCCGGTCGCCTCAGCGTTCGACGCGCTACGAAGCGCTTGATCAAGGCGGTGTCACCCCGAATATGGAAAGCGTAAAGGTTCAGGTGGATTTACGAAAGCTGAAAGCTCGCACATTACATCAAGCACTACAACGAAAAGATTACACACAGCGTGTACATCACAATAATAAAGAATAAACACATAGATAAGCATAATGTTGAGTTAGGATCTGCATAGCTTCACGGTCAGTAGTAGTCGTCCTCCGAATTAGAGTAGTATTCATCCTCATCATCGTCTCCTTCCGAGTCCTCATTACCCTCCGCCCTATGTCTCGCACTTTCTGCTTCCCTCGCCGCCCTCTTCTCTTCCCGCTCCTTAGCTAGCTTCCTCAGGCGTTCATTCTCCTTCTTCACGTCATATATAGCAAGCTCTGTCTTTCGCGCACGGGATCCTATTTCACCCTTCAGATATTTGACGAAGTTTTCGGGATCATAGATCAATCCGGATACTCCCTTTTTCTTCCCCTCTGGTTCCTACTGCAATGTTAGCAAGATACCGTACATAAGGATAGCACATCACCCACATCGTAGCGTTCACGGGGGCAGTCTTCAACGGGAGGCTAATACACCTCGGTGTAAGTGAACAGCTAGCAAGGTTTCGAAAGCCATACATACCGCGCCCTTTGCCTGGATAACGGTCGGCTTGTTATTTGGGGTAGGGGACTGCCATACATAGCTGTTTCCAAGGTCGCTAAGCGTGATGTGTACCTCCCAGCTAGCTGAAGACATACAGTGATTCAGCGATGGGGACTTCGCAAGGTACACGTCTGAATCTCCTGACATACCTCCCAAGTCATACTCCATTCTAATCCCAATCTTCCTATTGTTACATTCGCCCTTCGTCGCATTGCGTCTCCTATCCGGCGTTCGAACATCCCAAACATCTCCAATAGTCAACTCTGTCTCCAACCTCACTTCGGTCTCTAGCGGAGGGTCGTAGTAATGCCACTCTTCATCGTATGGGGGAGGCCTGGGAGAACGAGGGTATTTGGGGAGCTTACTGACGACCTCAATATACGGATCACTATGATGTCGTTGAAGCATCCACCACTCTATCCATTCTCGGGGATCTTCGATATCATGAGGATCTGGCATCTCGGGTAGGTATCTACCACATTTCTTGATCATACCCTTCTTCTGACCATTGGGCGAATACATCTCGACGTTCCCGACCACCTCAAATCGGTGCAGGTGCGCTCCGCTCCAACCGAATATGTATAGCAGGAATTTGTAGAGTTGCTGAAATGTCATGGTAACGGGAAGTCGAGCATAGCGGTAGACGTTGTGGAAGCGGAAGAGTTGTATACGAACTTCGATGTAATCTTTGGTAGGCTCCGGTAGCATAGGCGGAGGAGGTTTTTGCCTTGCTTCTTTCCATCCTTCAAGGGCCTCTTTGCCAAATAAATATTTGTACTCCCAGTCTGGCATGGGACCGTCCGGACGTTGACGTTTGCCCGTTACAGGCGCAGGTTCTTCGGGGACAGCAGATGCCGGTGCTGGGTTTTGAGCAGAAACATCTGTGGGTGATGCTTGGGCAGAAGGGTTTGCGTTCTCGTTCGCCATGTTGACGGTCAATTGTGGTGTTACGGTAAAGAATTATACTGTCGGTCGAGACGTGAGTGTATGCTACAATATCGAGGAAATTATAAGATGCGCAGCTCACCAAACTAGTCACAGCGCTGTGTGCACGTTGAGATAGTGATGTGTCAAGGGAATGGTTGAATTCAGTGTATTTTGTGCGTCTCCATGTAGTGAAGTGTTTTTATACGTCGTGAAGCGAAGATTGGAGCATCTCGCTTAGCGAAGTACTGCGAGCATTCTAGGTGCGAGTAAACAGACACAAACAATCGCGTCACCATTCCGGATTGTTTCCACGTGATCGCGTTCGGAGCGTACTGAATCACAGTGAAGGGCATGGAAGCCGTTCAGATCCGCTCTGAATTCACAACACAACGATCAAGAGGGGGGCGAAACCAGAGCGCCCAACACCCACCTCTTTAGCGCTCAATGAGATGCAAACTTTCGAAGGCCATAACTTTGCAACCACAAGCACAACCACCTCTCGGACCTGCACAAAAGTCCTATTTACGACCCCTCTGAATCCGTCCTTGGTCTTACTTTGAAGAAAAACGGCCTCCCTGAGGTGCCAGAGGGGGGTAAGATTATTTCCATTTTCGGACGCAAATTGATGGCAAAAAATGATGCGTCTCTAGCTCTTCCAGTTTGCGTCCGATTTCTATGAGAACCGCACAAAGGGTCCCTAAACCACATCGAAAGAATCCACTCGTGAAGTCAGCTTTGTTATCGAGTGAGAGGTTCTAGAGAGATCAGCTTATCAGTACAAAAAAGAGGTGAGTGTTGGGCGCTCAAATTTCGCCCCCCTCTTGACAACGATAGCACAAAACGACTCCAAAGAGAAAGCACAATCACTATCGATACACTAGTATTACACCCAAATTTGATCAGTTAGTTTGATAGTCCCAAGGTATCATAGACGCGCCCTGGATTGGGAAACTGCACGCTGTCTCTCGTATCGTTCTTGTAGCACGCGGCGGAGGACCTTGCCGGTAGGCAGTTTGGGTATCTAGAAAGATGGATTCATTTTGAGATCGTATTGTGTACGATGAATACCTACCTCGTCAACAACCTCCAATCCGCCTCTCAGCCACTTCGGCCGACTTAGGTTCTTCTGAACCCACAATTCCAGCTCCCTCGATACTTTAGCCGCGCCTACCCTCTTCCCATCCTGGCTGAGGACTACCCATGCTCTGGGTACCTTCTCATCGCTCAGTCGGTCCCCGGATACACCTGCGACAGATACATCTATAATCAACTTCCCCGGATGTGCGTTGAGCACATTCTCAATCTCGAGCGGCGAAACCTGGACACCTGAAACCTTCAACGTATCCTTCGCCCTTTCCACAAAGCTGAGTGACAAAGATCCTCAGCATTCTCCACACAGCTGAAGAATGATGAGATGCAACGGAGGTGACGTACTAGAGCGTCTGGCTTCTGTCCGCCTTGAGTTTGTCACCGGTTCTCAACCACCCATCAGCGACGAAAGCCTCCCGTGTAGCGCGTTCGTTCCCGTAATACCCAAGCGCGATGTTACCGCCGCGCAGCCATATCTCCCCTGGCTCATCCCAATCAGCCTCTGACCCGTCATCCCGAACGATCCTGGCCTCCATCCCTGGCAATAAGATCCCGCAAGACCCTAGGATGGGCTGAAGACCGAACATTCCAGGAGCGGGTTTTAGCGCGGCTGATACGGTCTAATGGTGATCAGATGAGGAAGTGCAACTCATGAACATCAGCTAGATGACTTACTGCTTCAGAAAGGCCGTAGCCTATGCCAATTCCGTGTAGCGTGAGCGTCACATGAAGTCAGTACATACAATAAGGTACGCACCTTCCGTGATTCGCAAGACATTGGGTGCATGTTTGTGTACCTTTTCATATAGCTCCTTTGGACTAGCAGCAGCTCCAACCATGACTTGTGACACTGAACTGAGATCAGCTTTCTCCATGTAGCCAGAGTGGACCATGTTGTGTAGCATCGAAGGGACCATAGGCAATACGTTGATTTTGTACCTGGACGAGACGAAGTTACAAACAAAATCGCGAAGAGATACCGGAAGTCATACCGTCCTACCAATTCCAGGACACGTTTAGTATCCCACTTTGGTAGAATCACAAACGTGCTCGGGGCGAGAAACCCTCGGAAACCGAACATATGGAGACCATAGGAATGATACAATGGCAACGCTGCCATCCATAACATCGGCTGCGAAGGAGGCTCTTGCTAAAAATATACGATATCGACTTTCACCTTCAGCGCAAGTGAAGGAGGAGTGAGTACGATACCTTCGTCAATTTCATCTCCTCCGTGATTGTTAGCATAGCCGACTGTATAATGGCCCACAGATTCCCGTGTGAGATCATGACAGCTGACATTCACAGGGGGTCAGCAACATTATCCCATCTACAGAATGACCGGAATAGAGAGTGCGAACCTTTCGGTAAGCCGCTTGTACCGCTCGAAAACACAAGATACGCAAGCGTGTCCTTTACCACAGGTCGTACCGGCACTCGAGGTATCTTCCGCCGACGTGCATCTGCTACGAGGTCGGCAAAGCTCTTCTTGTTCTCATACTTTCCTTCGAGGACGTAAACATGGGACTCGTCTAAACCAATTTCCTTGCCTGCCGCGATCGCCTGGGGTAAAACCGACGGGTGAGCAAAAAGACACGTCGGCCGGGCAGTCTTGATTGCATGTAATAGCTCGAAGGGAGTCGCGAACGCCGGAAGAAGTGCGAATGGTGTAGCGATCGCCAACAAGGAATGCACAAGAGCGATGAAGTCCTGTTTCAACCAAGCGTCAACACTCTAAGACTATGGCGGACACATGGGGAGGCTTACCAGAGTGTTAGGACTGTAGATACCGACCATATCCCCAGACTCCTTGCTCAAGTTGAGCCCTCCTTGAAGCTTGGAAGCTCCCAGGGCAGTGGCGCCGTCCAAAACCAATTCATCAAACTCCTTCCTCGACCTCTGGCGACCGGTCAACCCATCGATGTGGAGAACATAATCAGACGAACTCGGTACGCCCGACAAAGAATAGTGAAAGTTCCTATCAGGTATAGGCGGAGGGAGGGGGTACAACGACTTGAGATACATGAGTGGGACGAGCTCGGACGAATGGGATTGCACCCGGTGACGCAGTTTGTCTTATATAGCATTCAGGATCCCCTTCCAATGCCTCATGTCACGCTTCCTGACTTCAAGAAGGGCCATCTCGATTCCCGCCGCTCGGTGCTTCTTGTCATCCTTTAGGGAGCTTCGATGTATCGGACCATGGCGGCAGTGGGAAACCAAGCGTCTTTGAAGGGCAATAAAAACAGAATTGAAACGAAACAGAGGATAAAGAGGCAGGCAATTGGACGCTACCGTTACGATGATCTGCACTATACCAGCACAGGTTGGTTACGAGCGCAGTGTGTACGGACCGGTTGTAATGGAGGGGTCTGAGTGTATCTCCGCTGGGGGATCGCCTTCGCGTCGACCGGGACGCTGACGAACGCTAATAGCTCGATATGGGACCTGGGCAACTGAATAGTAGCCGATCGATCAGCACTTGCCCAACTCTCTTGAACTCACAGTCAAATTGGCATCCAAGGGAAAGTTGGTCGTAGCAGTTTGTCTCTGAATGCATGTTATCAACGTTGCTCTTGCCTTCATTACTGTCGGACAGAACGAGCGAGTCGATTTCAGTGGAATTGAGGCAAGCGACAAATGTCATGTTCAAAGCAATTGTATACAGTCGATTTCAAAGGCGGCTATAGCTTCGCTTTCGCCCCCGTCAAAGATTGTTCATACTGATCTTGTAACCGCCTTCGGAGAACCTTTCCGGTGGGCGACTTGGGTATCTATTCGGCACAGATGGTCAGATATAGGGGAAACCAACTTGCTACAACAGGTCCGTAAACATCTTACCTCCGACACCACCTCTATACCTCCACGAAGTCTCTTGTAAGAGCTAAGACTCTTGTCCACCCACTCTGTCAGCTCCTTTAGCACGACAGCCTCTCCTCGCTTCTTTCCCTCATTGCTGAGCACGAGCCATGCCCTGGGTACCTTCTCATCAGACGTGCGCCCTCCAGAAACACCAGCCACGCAGACATCCGAAATCAACTTGTCAGGGTGAGCGAGTAGAACGTCTTCTATCTCCGTAGGAGACACTTGCGCTCCCGATATCTTCAATGTATCTTTGTTTCTATCAACAAAACTGCAAAACGTCTGGTCAGCATCCGAACAGCCATATGAAAAAGGATCTACTGACAAAAAGTTCCCGTCTCCATCTGTCTTGAACGTATCACCAGTTCGTAGCCAACCGTCAATAAAGGTCTCATTAGTAGCCTTCTCGTTACCAAAATAGCCTAGAGCGATGTTCCCGCCTTTCAACCATAATTCTCCCGGTTCACCGACTTCCACACACGACCCATCTGGACGCAGAAGTCGCGCTTCCATTCCTGGCAAGAGAATACCAGTTGATCCTCTGACGTGTTGACGTCCAAGCATCCCAGGAGTGACCTGTCGTATAGCAGAAAGTGTCTGCATGCGCAGTGTTAGATAAGAGCTGGGCAAGTTTGAATAGATAACAACGCACGCATTCGGACATACCATAGCCTAGAAAGACAGTTGTCAAGACATTGAATCAGTAAGAACAAACAGAACATGATATACCTTCAGTTACTCTCGCTACGTTCTTGACAGCTTGCACGATGGCATCAGATACCTGCGGTGGAAGGTATGCAGCCCCACTGGTCATACTGACCACTGAGCTCAGATCAGCGTGTTTCAGTATGTCCGAATGAAGCAGCTGGTGCATCATCGAAGGGACCATAGAAACGACGTTTATGCGATACCTAAGGCATCATGGCAACGTCAATTTCACTCTCAGAAAACTACAAGTTAGGTAGGGGATTACCTTTCTATCGCTTTAATGACGGTATCGGGCTTCCAGCGCGATACTATTACCGACGTCATCGGAGCAAACATTGGTCTGTAGCAAAACATATTCAACCCATAGGTGTGATAGAATGGCAAGACGGCCAGGAAAACAGGAGGCACAGTTGGGGGAGGAACCTACTGCCGGTTAGGATAAGTGATATGTATGATTGTGCCAAATACTCACTGTCATGACTTTCAATTCTTCTTGCGTTGTGATCACGCCAGCCTGCATCGTGAACCATAGATTTCCATGAGAAATCATGACGGCTGAGAAAGGCATGAGAAGACATTTCCAGGATCGTTCGCAAGGCAGGTTACCTTTAGGTAGACCACTTGTACCACTGGAAAAAACGAGATAGGCAAGTGTATCCTTCTTCGCAGGTCTGACAGGTTCTCGGGGAATATTGCTTTGTCTTGCGAATTGTATCCAGTCGTCCAGACTCCTCCGTCCTTCGACCGATCCTTCAAGAATAAATATCCGGCTTTCTGGCAACCCGACTTCATGAGCTGCTCGCAGAGCCTTCTTCAACATAGACGGGTGCGTGAATAACGCGGTGCATTTGGAGGTACGGAGTGCATGAACCAATTCGAACTGTGTCGAGTATGCAGATATAAGAGAGAAAGGGGTCCTAATCGCGAAGAGGGAATGTATCAAATTGATATAGTCCTGTAGGATGTGAAATAGTACATATTCAACGAATTCATGAGTTTTCAAGAGGTGAGACTCACTATGCAATTTGTACTGAAGATTCCAACAACGTCGCCTCTTTCGTCTGACAATCCTAGGCCGCCTTTGGACACTGGTGCTCCCAACGCGGTTGCTCCATCGCGTACACGCTCGTTGAACTCCTTCCTTTTGATCTGCCTCTTGCTCTCTGCATCGATATAGAGCGTGTGACCGGGAAGCTCGGCGACAGGATTATTGAAGAAAGACTCGAAAATATTCTGGTCTGGAATGGGTGGGACAGGAGGAAAGAGCGACTTCAAATGCATACCCAAAAAGCAAGCTATTGATAGACTGAATGGGAGAGAAACTT
This sequence comes from Panus rudis PR-1116 ss-1, assembly GCA_022160315.1. Taxonomy (NCBI): domain Eukaryota; kingdom Fungi; phylum Basidiomycota; class Agaricomycetes; order Polyporales; family Panaceae; genus Panus; species Panus rudis. The sequence goes on from MU275190.1 coordinate 148,421, forward strand.
TCGTCTCTCTATACGTGGGTGTCTGGTTGGACCCTGGTCTGTGGAATGGATGAAAGGTGGTTCCGCCCTTTTATCCCAGTTGCAGACGTCGTCACGTTGGGGGAGACTGTCCACCGATCGCTCCTGCGGAGCCGGTATAGAGGACATCTTGGCCCGGAGATATTAACAGGAATAGCACCTCTGGACGTTGGCCGTCTGTTCAAGTGAACGCCATGAGAAATGAGAATGACACCGGTGACCGTGTCAGCGGCAATTCTCGGCCAAACCCTATGCGGCAGCGACCGGCGTACAGTAACTCATATCGTCCGGAGCGTCCTGTACGGGAGTACTGCTTTTGTTCTCACGCAAATCACCTACTTAGTATGCTGTTGGCGTGTCGGAGGAGAAGGCTTCAAAGCCTGAGGCCTGAGGTTGGTCATTTGTGTTCACCAACGCATCACGTGCTATCAATGTATGGATACGTTAGCGCTGTACAAGCGCTCGTCAACATTCAATTCAATGATCTCGATTGGATCCCGATTTGTATTCTCGGTCGTACAAACGCAAGTGTGCCAAGTCTTGTCGAGGTTTCTAACTTCTCGCTTTCGTTCACCACGGTTACGGTTACATCATCAAACATGCTGTCTGTGTGTTGCTTTATCTCTCTGTGCATGAAGTCCGCGGTGCTGTTTTCCTACCAGTATCAATACTTACACTGCAGGGACTGGATGTCAGCTGAAGTTCACGAAGTGGCAACGTATTTCTGTTACTTTGTCCTTCGCCCCCGATCTTATAGCGGAATTCGCCAATATTGTACTCACGCTTAACATAAGTGTGCTACGCTACCAATATCTCCTGCTGTGGTGCATAACACAACTTGTGAGTAACGATATTCTGCTCTTCTGTCACGTCGCTGTAACCCCCAAGGATCTAAGTAAGAAAATGCGTTGGAAAACACATACCCGCATGCGCGTGCAATCTTCTGTTCATGGTCGTGGGTAGCACTGAACGCTCTTTTCATGCTCGATCATCTCAGAGGAGTTGCAATCGACACACTGACACGAAGAGGCTGACCTTCCCGATTCTGTCTGCAAGCTTTTGGCACACGATGACTGACGGTATACCTGCCAGCCTCGATAGACGGTATGTAAATACCCGACGTGGAGCAATGTGTGCCCCGCTTTCCTCCTCCCTCACACCATACCCTGGGAAGGGATTGTCCCTCCACTACCGTGACTTTTAGTTCCCCTTACTCGTACTAGCTATCTATAATCTCGTTGTTTGCTTGGTTCGGTACTAGTCTTCCGTTTCTCGCTCTCGCGACCTCTGCTTTTCGCTCTCAAACCCTTCCAAGTCCTCGTACCTCCTCGCTTACGCCATATATTATCCTCAATCACAGCAAAGCATTAACGACATTTAATACCACCAATCACTCATGAACCCGACGACATAAATGCCCTTCCTTACCAGAGTCAAGAGCCTCTTCGGCAAACAGTCGGAGGGGAGCGAAGTACAAGCCAATACAACGAGTCAAGCAAGCAAAGATTATACCAGCCTTATTACCCTCGTACGTCCTGATGTCCTATCACTTCACATTAACATTTCTCGTTGTCGTTGGCTGACCCAAATTGCGATGACGAATAGGCAACCCTCGCCCAGGGCGCCGAAGCCGAGGAGCTTTTCCCTCAATTATTCGCTCAGTGCCTCAACCACGAACGGGACTTCACGCAATGTGCCGTCACACCTGCCCAGAGCACACTCTCACCTTCAGATATCATCGTAGTACGTTTTATCACAAATCGTGTCAATTCGCAGCTGACCATATATGCTTGACTGGACTAGAACACCAAGGACACTGCTGCTGAGGTGCGCGATGTGCAAGACCTCGAGGTCATCGACGAATCCGCCGAAGTCAGCTTTGTTGAGGGGGAGCTTGAGTCGATCCTCCAAGAGCAGGCTCAAGCCCACGTCGATGGCCAGCAGTTCATGTCGAGTTGTGAAGAGTTCGAACTTGAATTCGACGCGGAGCTTGAGCAAGCTCTTGGTGTGCCTCTCCCCGCTGATGAGATCGAGATGGAAATGGAACAAGCACTGCTCGTCCCACTTCCTGAGGATGGTGATGAAGATCTCACTGGCGCAGATGTGTTCCGAGCGGCTCAAGTGCCAATCTCATCGGACGACGAGCCCGAGCTGGTGGTTATTGAGGAAGAGTCTCTTATTCCGAACGCAGCACTCGACAGCGTAGACACCCTCGCTGACTTTGCCGCGATCAATGCTGAGGATGTTCTATCTGACGCACCATCTCCTCCTAGCCCTATCAACAAAGTGATTTCGCCTCTATCCACGAAAGTTTTTCCCATCGCTGCTCCATTTGCTGCATCAGTCTCCTCCAGCGAAGTCGCCAACAATCTTCCGTCCCTGTCCTTCGCAGACTTCGACCTCCTGAAGCGCATTGGCGCAGGCGGTTTCGGGACTGTATACAAGGCACGCCACAAGGCTACAGGCAAGCTCGTAGCCATCAAGTCCGTCGCCAAGTATGCTCGCAAACGTAGTGCTGCTCCCCATGTTGGCAACTGCTCCATGCCTGCTTCGCGAACCTTGGCGAACAACCAGGACGCAGATATACACGACCATGCCGGCGATGGCTATAACAACAGCGGAAGCGGTCTTGATAGTTGCGAGAACTCCCTCGTTCATAGGGTGTTCCGACCAGGCCAGCCCATGCCCGCTGGTGTTCATCACGTTCGCAAGCAAGAAGGAGAGGAAGAGAAGCGGAAGCGCGAACAAGCTGAAGTCAATAAGAGGATAAACAGGTGGTTGTTGGCATTGGACGAGATGATAGCGTACAGACGGGCAGTGGACATTCACGAGGTGATGGACTTGTTGGGTAGTTGGCACGACCCGCAAGGATTCTACTTCGCTCTGGTGAGTCTTATAGGAATTCTGGAGGCCGCAAGTACTCATAGTCATGTATGTAGCCACTCTGCGAAGGTGGTGACTTGCAGTCAGTGCTCAATAAGCAGTGGCGCATTCCCGAGAAAGAAACCAGGATAATCGGGGCTCAAGTGGTACGTTCTCGTTCTCAGACTTGAGCATTATACCCAGTATCCGCTTACTCATACCAACCTATAGCTATCCGGTCTCGAAGCCCTTCACGCACGAGGAATCATCCACCGCGATATCAAGCCCGCCAACATCCTCTTCACGGCCTCAGGCAACGTGGTCATCGCAGACCTTGGGCTCGCGAAGCTCTTCGATTCTCACATGACTGCATGGGAACATACCATTCAAGATCTCAGCGATGAAGACATTGCGGAAGGAGACGACGAGGGTACACAGAAGCGTTGTGGTACACGAGACTATATGAGTCCGGAGATCTACCGGGGCGAAGTCTACTCTTACAAGGTAGACATTTGGGCGTACGGAGTAATGCTCTATCGGATGCTCACCGGCACGGTGAGTCTCATTGTTTGCTTTCCTGTGGATCGTTTGCTCACAGGACCTTATCACAGACACCTTGGGTTCAGTACCCCGTAGACAAGAACGAGGTAATCCATTCCATCTTGGAGGACCCGATTGAAATTCAATTATGGCAGCGAACATTATCTAAGATCCACGAGGACACAGAGGACTTCGTATTGAAGGGTCTCGAGCGGGATTCAGCGAAGAGACCTACAGCAGCAGAGCTCAAAGCTCATCCATTCTTCAGAAACATGTGAGTGATTCTCGTCGTCGTTTACCCCTCGCTTCCTTGCTCAAATATGTGATGTACGATTTTTTCAGAGATTGGGATACATTGTCCGCTCACGAGGACCTTTTACCTTTGGTCACCTCGGATGACAGCAATCGACAAGAGCCTATTGATCCTTCTCCCGACCTGCTCCTCGCGGATGGTGTCGTCCTCTCACATCCCGCCGACGCCGTCGAAGGAGACGATCTCTTCCCATTCTTTAATTTCACCTCACACCTTCTTTCCTCTACCCCAAACCCGATCACTATACATGATGACGTTCCCCCTTCTTTCACAGTCTCTCAACCCTCCTTAGTGATCGAAGCTGCATCAGTCGTTGAATCTATCCCTGCGCATGCACACCTGCGTGATCCCTCGCGACCCGAGGAAAGATGGGCCAATGACTCCGGTCTTGGCTTGGACCTCGATCTTGGTGTTGACACTCCCACTGACTCACCGTCAATACCACCTGCGACATTAACTATCACGCACCCCATGCCCGAACTTAGGTCTGCTGCTGCTCCCAGCAAATCTGCACATTCGGGTGACAGGGACACAATGAATAACGACCATAACGTCATCCGTACCTCTGCTCTGCTCTCACCTCTTCCGCTCGGATTCCCCTTGCTGCCGTCCACTTCTTGCCCCACTTCGTCTGCCTCATTCTTGTCGCCATCGCATTCGCCCGCCGGTATCCATACGTCGCTCTTCCACTCTCATTCTCCCTCTGCTACAGCCTACAGCCCGACCTCGGCCTTCATACCCACCGCCTCTCCTACGCTTGTTGGTGTTCTGAGTCCCGTTTCTGCCCTTGTCACCAAACCTTCGTTACATCAGGATAAGATAGATGATTCTGACCATCCCATTGCTGCTGTCACGGTGAACACATCTTCCAAGGACTCACGTGCACCACTGGCTCAGTTAAAGATCTGGGCCAACACCTTTTGGCAACGACACGAGAGACTTCCTGCTTAATCACCTCCTTCTCCCTCGGTCAACTTCACCACCCTTCCCACTCTCACCTCCTGTTCGCTCACCCTGTCCACCTGTGCAATGGAGCGACACATCATGATCCTGGTCTTTGATACATAATCTATACTTACTTTGATTCCCCTTCTCGCGTTCATGTTCGCTCAATGTTTCCGTCTCAATAGTTATTCTCAATAGTTATTTCTTTCTCCATTGTCTGTTTCTGTTCTGCCTCCTCCCTTCTATCTCACAACCTCAGTAATTTACTTGTGGTATTTCACATCTTGCCTATATAGCTCCATCGGATATATGTACTTGCTCCATCAGCAAAAGTGCACGACGGTGGGATCCGTTTATAACCGCTCACCACTATTCTAGTTGGTTTGAAAACAATTTAACCCGCTGAAATGGGGTAGAATAAAGCGGCGGTATTGGACTTTGCTGTAACATACCGTCACTGTCTTGGTATATTGTAGATACATACAACTGAATAGAATACACTATAATCAACTCAGGCCCCTGAGGGCACAGTATTTGAACATATGTACGACAGAGAAAGCAACACCCTCAAGAAGCTATGTAGTATTAAAGGGCCAAGGCGGATAACGACGAGTATACCATCCCAGAATCTGTTGCTACACTGGAACGACTACCATGCAGTTTAGTATTATCCCCGTACTCCTCCTCCTCGTCCAAGTTCTCCTCTCCATCTTCAGGCCCGAGCTCATCGTCGCTGATCTCGTCGTCTTCCACATCTTCCCACTGTTCATCTTCCTTACCTTCTTCCCCAGGGTCGTCGTCGCCATATTCAGAGCATTCCGCGACGTCAATTTCCTCATCTTCCTCGTCTTCATCGTCGTCATCCAGTAAGCCGGAGTCTTGTTCTGACGTGTCTAGATCCTCTGGCATGGGCCCCAACTCAACGACATCAAGGCCTTCCGATTCGTCGTCAGCTTCGACGCCAAAGACCTCCAGATGGTGTTCATCTAGATTAGTTTGTGGGGGGTCTTGATTACGCAGTCGCTCGGATTCTGCATGACCAACCCCTCCGCCAAGATAGCGCATGAACATGTCGCGATCGACATGCCTAGTAGTAGTGAAAAAGATCTGAATAGTTCACATGAATACTAAATCATGGTGTTCACGTACATGTTGACATAGTAGCCATCCCAGTCTTCATCCTGATCATCGGGTTTTCGGATACTTGAGGGGCCGAGCAACTCTTGTGTTCGTCCACGGGAAAAGTGGGGAATGAGGTGAGAAGCTCGGATCACATGCTTAGGATCTATAAAGCCAAAAGGACCGTCTGCGGCAGAGCTTATGAATCCGAGAGAATGCAAACGCTGCGTATCGAAACCTCCGGGAGATGAGGTGTCGACACCAAACCAGCGTACTCGTAAGAAATCCATGCGTGTATAGTCTTTATCGCGGGATCTCTTGACATGCGCATGGAATATGTGGATAACTTGCGCGTACCAGTACGGATGCTTGCTGGTTGGGTCAGGCGAATAGAGCATGATGAATGGGTGTGTCCGAGGATTGATCGAGTCCTGGGCTCGGCGCATGTCGTACGTTGTATAGTTGATGCGAAGGACCTTATGTTGATACAATCGATCGCTCTCGAAGTGAATGGATGCACGATCTTGGTCAGTAACATCAGGAAAAACCTCATTTTCCTAATCTTGCCAATTGTACATACAGTGGTTGGGCGCTACGTGGAAAATGAGTGTCATATGAAAAAAGTGCTCTCGTGAATGGACTTCTGGGCTTTTGGCAGCCTCCTTGGTGCTATACAAAGGTACTGCAGTGCCCTTGATATGTGTTCAGCATTTCCGCCAAACACCCAATTTGGCGTTAGCAATGTTGAAATTACCGCAAAATTCTCATAAGAACTGACTGAAACTTTGAATCGGTTGGACCGATGTCATTGAGCTTTCGCCACAGTATTGCTCGGTATTGTTGATAGATGCTACAAACCACTATCAAAGGATCAGATGTCTGGACGTTGTGCAAAATGATTCGCAAGCAGGACTGCAAGGAAGTGACCGTAAGCGACCGCGCGACGCGCATTGTACACGAGCACGTGATGGTCCGCCTTCACACATCCAAGTCGCTTCTCGACGCACTACACTACCTATCACGACGTTGCACTACGGGAACATGGGTCGAAAGCTACAGACTCAAAAAGAGCATCGAAAGAGGCAGCAACAAGACAAAGAACAGCGGATCTTACAGGCTACCGAAGAGTATTTACATCCACCACCTAATGCCACGAAGCCGGTAGGCTACCTCACGGTGTCTAGCAAACACAATGTATCCATCGCCACCATCTGGCGCCGAGTACATGGCGGGCGATCAGTACGAGAATACCACGATACCAAGCAGCTTCTCTCTCCAGATGAAGAAGACATGCTTGTCCACGTAATCAAGGAGGCCGCAAGACGCCACCTCCCACTCACGAACCGAGAGATTGCAGACCATGCGAATGTACTCCTGGCTGCAAGGGCAGCACCGGGGACAGAGCCTCGCAAGGTTGGAAAGCGATGGACCAATAGGTTCTTCTATAGGCATGATGACATACAAAGATACTGGAGTGTCGGCATGGAGAACAAAAGAGGCATCAGGAAACCATAAAGCGCCCTTACGCGGGTGTATAAGGGCCGTAAGACATGTAAGGCCATGTAAGTGTAATGACCGTCTGTTGAGCTGAAAAAGCCTGTAAGGAGGTGCTGCCACAGAACTCACCAGTAAAGGGGCCCTCACAGAAACTTTGCACTGTATTCTTGAGTGCATTTGAAGTATTTTTTGTCTACAAAGTCTTGTCTTAAGATGCACCATTGGTCTGCTATTCTCATGTAAAAATGCCACTTTTCCGTAAGGACATGTAAGACCGGTAAGCGCTTGACAATTTCCTGATGGGCCAAGCTTTGAATCCAACAAATGCTCAAGAGTGGTATGAAGTTCTTGATGAAGTGGAGGAGGAGCGGCACATTCTTACAAAGAATCATCATGGGATGGACGAGACATCAATGGAGTTGGGTCTTGTAAAGAAACAGAGGGTAGCAGGGCCATCAGGGCAACATACGCAGGTGAAGCTCCACCAGGGGAATCGTGAAACAGCCACCGTTGTTGTCTGTATATGTGCCGACGGGACCATCTCAATGCCACCAACGGTGATCTTCAAGGCGCAGAACTTTATGAAAAGCTGGTCCCATCACAATGTCCTAGATGCTAGGTGAGGTCAATGCTGGCTAGTCAGAATGAATGCAGCATATCTGACATACAGAATAGTGTCGCCGTACAGGAGTCTGGCTACACCGATGACAACCTGACCTTTGAATGGTTCAAGGAATTCGAAGCTACAACTCGACCCTCCTATGCAGATGAATGGCATGAGCTGGCTATTGACTGCCACCGCAGTCATATCACCTCGCAGCTACTACAATATGCCTTTGAGCATCACATAGAAGTTGTGGGCTATATTCCACACATCAGCAAACTGTCATGAGCTTACCGCACTTACGCAACTTACCAAAAACAGCCTACTTTTATGCAGCAATAGCACAACAGACTTCCATGCATATGTTACACTTTGTAGGTGAAAAATACCTCATTTAGTCTAAACAATAAGATACCAGAAGGTCTAACTCTCTGACTCAAAACTGACTACTATATGGATAGCATCTTATCCACTTTCTCAGCTATATGCGCATGACTTACACTTACCTAACTTACAGCCCTTAGCGCCCTTATATGCAGCGGTAAGGGCCAATGACGATTTCCTGATGCATAGCACGCATATTCTGCAGGGCCTCGATGTATGCTGCTTTTCGCCGTTCAAAACCCGCTATACAGATGCTCGTGATCAGTACGAGGCTACGACGGGTAGGGGAGTCACCAAGGATACCTTCCTCGAGCTCATTGCAGCGCCATTCCGCGAGACCTTCACGAAACCGGTCATATTATCTGCATTCCAAAAGACGGGCTTGTGGCCAATCAATTCGGGCGTCATCTCTCCCAGTATGCTTGCAAGGGATGAAGCTCCTTGGAACAGTCACGGCGCGTTAGTTCCGATACCGCAGCTTGCAGAAGCCATCATGCCGCTGCTGGAGATAGTTCAGACGGAGATGGAGGGGGAACAAACAAGTACTCACGATCAGGCCGCAGGTCAAGCTAAACCTCCTTTGGAACTTTCAACCTCCCAAAGGTCACGGGTAGAGGTTGCAAGGAACCGACTACTCGAGGGCCCAGCTGCGTTCGTCGTGCAGGACAGTCAGCACATATCTGCGCAATCCTCCCTCCCTTCTCCGATGCACATCACCCCTCCCGACATCTCAGTACGGGCCATGCAACTATTGAAGGTACCTTGTGAGGTTGAAAGAATCGTGAACCCGCATACAACGGCCGAACTGAGGGACGCATACGAGCGAATTCGTGAAGAAAACAGCCAGCTACGAGAGGCGCTCCAGGAATCGCAGGAGGTGGTGATCGAGTCTCGAAAGATCACCAACAATCAATCAGGCCTCATTGCTCTCCAGAACAATGTGATGAAAATGCAGCAAAAAAGGCTTTCTGCGAAGGAGGAGAAGAAACAGGGGACAAGAAAGCTCGATAAGTTGCTTGTTAAGAGGGTTGGGAGACGCTTACATCAGGAAAAACCTCATTTTCCTAATCTTGCCAATTGTAGATAATTTAGATATGATAAGATATAATTAGCGTTTTTGTCTTGGTTCTCTCCAAAAAGATCCAATATTCTAGGCCCCCCTAATTTTGGCATGTATTTCTCTAATTTGGAGAAT